>JBBMJY010000015.1:13733276-13860572 GCA_037833715.1 Toxotes lorentzi | reverse complement strand
TTTTTGTTGAAAATTAAGTTATCCTCTGAAAAGAGTGATTTTGTGTTTTCCTCGTTCGAGTGATTTTTTGTTCACTTCCGTGTTTTTGTTTTCTCGCCGTTTTCCCCGTTTGGGCGATTATTATTTGTTACTTTGTAAATAAAGACTGATTTAAATTTTTGATCCTGCCTCACGGAGTCGTGCTTTTGGGTTTGGTTTTTGCTCAGTCGTGACAACATGTTGTGTAGGGTTTCATTTGTACTGTGGTGGAACTGGCCTTGGAACTGGGAAGCACCATTAATATTAAGACAAAAGGATTTGTTCTTCAGTTGGGTAGAATGTTTCATGGCTTCCTCCTTCCTCCTATTTCACCAGTTGCGGTCACTGAGGTTTGACTCAACAAAGACATTGTTTGTACTTCCTCTGAATTACTTGTTAACCAAACCTCACCCTGCCAAGCATGATAAAAGCATGATACCGCACACAGGCACAATAAAAAAACCCTTGCTGACCAGATGTCCCCAAAAGCAGCCACAGAGAGAATTACACCACATGATAACACAGTTGGGATACACTGGACTGAGAGGACTACAGCACTCTTATTTGCAGCCTGATCAATAGCACTGGCAGATGGGGCAAACGGTGAGCTGCACTCGGGTGCTGCCCTTCAAATGAGAGCAGGCTGTTGAGTATGGTTAGAGATGTCAAATGCCATCTGCTCAAATGACTACGGGTCTGACCAAAGAGAGACAATAATTCACTAACCTCAGAGAAAAACAGGATGCTATACCTGCCATTCCAACCTCAGGAATAATAGCCTGTGTACACACACCTGTGGTGAGCCACACCAGGTTTCACCTTGCACTTGTAAGCGTTCGCCCCAGTGTTGCCAAACTGACCTCAGATAAATTACACTTCTTCTGTCATTTGTAGAAAATGTAAATCCGGGCAGCAAAGCTGACAGCTGGATCAAAACACACGCACACCAATAAATTGGCTGAGGTGATTGGGGGTTAAAGTAAACAAACTGATGGGTAAACAACCTCAATTATTTACCAGTATAATGCAGCAAAACTCAATCTATGAAGGTGTCAGCACCAGTGAAACTCCTCCACGGTGGCGCAGTCAGAAATTAAAATCCACTCAGACCATGGATGGTAATTTGTTCCCCACAAGTCAGCTAAGCTGCTTAATTGGGGGCCCAAAGTGAAAGGGTTTCGTTATAAACAGCAGATTGGATTAAGGCATGGCTGTGGAGAAGAGATTCTAAAGATAGTGTTCAGAGGATTACTCTTAGCAGATGTGAATATCACATCAAAAGGGATTTGAAAGTGTCAGCGGATGGTGGATTTATGCACTGTTGGGAGTGGATGGGGGTGTGGTGGAGCTTTCTCACATCTGACACCACAATGTCACTGTTAAACATGAGCGAGAATATCAGATAGGAAATTGTGCTACGACCTACTAAACCACACCTTTTACATTCTTAAACACAAAACACTATCAAATCATTACTGATCCTTGGCAGTGGTGAAGTGGAAGTAACCAGCGTTATACTGATGGGGGAAAATTAGCCAAACCATGTGTGTTATTTTTAAAATGAAGCCGAAACATCTTGCTTGGTTACAGATGTCTGAACCATCGGCCACATCTCAGATCGGCTCTCTGACTGAAGTGTGCTGTGCGCATTAACGCCTGTTGCCCTCTGTTAGAGAAACAACTGATAAATCACAGCAGGATGAAGAACAGGGAGGTCATCTTCATACATAGATAGCTACCTGCTGCGCTTTGACAACCTTGTTTGAGAGTGGTGCAGCTGTACAAGCTGTTGTAAGTCGACTTATATAAACAATAACTGTTAAACCAACGCATTTATAGCCTATCAATATAAAAAAAAACTGCTAGGAGCAACTGCTGCCTCCTCCTCCATGTCAGCTGAAAATGATATCACCGGGACAGATATGTCTCTCGCTCCTGACTGGTTAAGGTAAAACAGAACAGAAAAAAACCTTCTCTCCCAAAAGCCCTCATACAGTCCTCTGAAAATCAGACCTTTTGTACTTTCTGCTTGGCTCTGTTCCTCCCACTAGCCCTGTTTTGCTTTCCAACATACCCCTCATGTTACCGACCTAATGACTCAGCCCACTTATGAGGAAACCTTCCTCCCTAAACTGTAACAGACAGCTAACCACGCTCTCTCCTTTCTGTCTTTTACTGTTGTCTCATCTTCAAACTTGTGTCCTGTCATTTTATGTCTCTCTGCATTAGTTTCATATTTTTAGATTTTACCAGAGGCATTGTGTTGCTTGTTTTTTTTTGTTGCTCATTTGTTTTACAGGCACTCGTTATCAGTGATTGAGGAATCCAGCCAAACGCTGCACTGAAAATTACAAAGCCAGTTGTACAAATGACTGAGGGCTTGTAATATTTTGTTCAATGTTCATTCTCTTCTCAGTTTTTTTACTTTACTTTAATTTGTAGGGATTTACAGGAGTCAAGTGCAAAAGAAACCGATTTTACTACCCTTTGTAGTAAAAACAGTAACATGCTGGCATTTACTTTAAAATTACCGCAAAACCCACAGTTATCCTACTGTCACATACTGTAATCTACTATACTGTAATATGCTGTTACAATAAGACTAGTCATGATATCTCCTTATCGCCTTAGGTTTGACCATCTTTTGTCAATCTGTCTCATGTAAATCCCCCAATCTGACAGCAGAGCAATGCTAAATCGCTGCAGCACTGCCCCTTTAAGTCAGTCACAACCTGCCTCATGTACCCTGGCAAGAAAATTACCATATTTACAGCCCAGTTCTTCTTTTGAAATGGAAAATTTATGGTGCCATCAACAAGAGTGAACTGATTCCCACCTTTCATTTATTTTCATTCACACCATACTTCCTTCCTTAATTAGCCGGCTCTGAAAATAATTAAAGACCTGTTTCCAAGCCTAATGAGTGAGTCAGAGGAATTAAATATGAAGCTGATGGCCACACACACACTCCAACACCAATCCAATTATCCCAGTGCCCCTGTCAGTTTTGTCCCAGTGCGAATGGACAAACAATTTGATTCCACATCCTCAGAAACACATCAAGGTGTGGGAATTGGTGCTTTGCAGATCACCTGCCAAGTCCGCGGGGTGCACCGTCGGTCCCCTCAGAGCTGATGGGCTTCGATCGCAGTGGGAGGGAGGAGGTTATTAGATTTTATCGGTATGCGTGCCGTGTTGGAGGGATTTCCATCCTGAGCTCAGAGCGGCACAGAGAGACAGAACCTGAATCTACAAGCTGCACGATAACCTGCATTTAAATTCAGTCCTCGCTCTCCTGTCACTCCTCTGGGACACACAATCTACAAACTCACACACGCTGCAAAGACTGAATCTATATGAAGTCACAGGTGTACACAGGCGCACACACATACCCACACATCTGCATATGGTAAAAACACATGAATCCTTCCACACACATTGGCTGAATACATGAACACACACTGGCTCATTGACGTACACACAGTACATAAATCTATAAACCTGCATTTAAATAAAGCATAAATACACACAAATACTCTGATACATACTTGTACAATATGCTCAAAGATTAGTGTCAAACTAAAATCTGAATTCTGAGTATCAGTTTTCAAAAGACAAAACGGTTTGTGGACATGCAGTATTTGAGGATTTGTTGGGATCACGCATGTAATTGTGATAGTTAAGGTGTGTGTGAGAGAGATGCAGAGAGAGAGAGTGATAGGTGGGGATTGCACTGATTGTAAACAACAGCAGCAGGGAAACAAATGGGTGGTCCCCCAACGGCTTCGTCCCCGCACCCAATCAGTGATGCATGATAACGCAGCAGCGAGGCCTCAAGGGAGACGGATGGAGCCCCGTGGCAGAAAACCGCTGTCAAACACACCGGCAGCAGAGCAGCGTGCTGTTTTGCATTTCTGGATAAGGGCATGTTGCAGCTAATTTAAAAGCTCAGAGGTGTGTGAAATGCAGAGTGCGGGCAGGGCAGGCTGCACATTAGAGAAGAGTGGTGAATATCCAGCTTCACACAGGTTTTTGAGCATCTTCTGAAATCTTAGCAACAGCTGGGCTCTTTGTTCCTCCATTTCTCCTGTACCTTTTCCATACACACTGCTTTAGGGAACATATTTTCCCAAAGGACTGATGAATTCCCAGTCTGAGTCAGTCAGTAACAAATATGTCACCTTGCCTTGTGCTTCTGCCTTGGGGGTCAGTCAGAGCATGGTTTTACACTGGGACACACCATGAACCATGATTTGGTTGCAAACTAGTTGGGATGCCAGAAATCCTGCTCAAGGGACTGAGACATTCCTCCTTCAGTGAGGCTCATACATGTCAGCGAAGTAACAATAAGCAAACACATCTCTGAGTGGACAGGGAAACATATTTGTTTGATCAGCCAATCACGCAAAACAACTCATCACTAAATAAGAAGAGAAGACTGAACTACCCTCAAGATAATCAGCATAAACACATAGTTACATACATATTACACTAACTCCTTCAAAAGAAAAGTTGGCCGTATCTTTTTTCAGTCCTGAATTGTGTCTGCAGGTGTTCTTTCAACTGCATTCAGTCATGACAACATTACCCAACAGGGTAGAGCAGCCAGCCTGCATGTAGCCTGAGAAGCGAAGCCCAGGTCAACAAAGTCCACAAAATACTCTCTGCTGCTCATTTAGCTCTTTGTGAGCAGGATTAATAACTGAAGGAGACTCAGATGAGTGTATCAACATTTTCATCTACTCAATTGTTCTCTTGTTTGGACTATGGTGTCTGGACAGTAAGATAACTAGGTTCAGGGGGACTTTAGTGACAACCTGAAACAATAAACGTGAGCCCGTCATCCCCAGTGGAAATTACACCATTGTGGATGACATGAAGGAGGTGAAATAAAGGAAGGGACACAGTTATGGTTCTTATATAAAACTCACTGCTTTGTCACTGTGTCCAGTCCTTAGTTCAACATCACTGGATGACATTAATGCTCTTTCTGACATGGTCCCAAGTCGTGTGTCCACATCAGAATAATCTACTAAGGAAACCAAAACACACCTAATCTAATACATTCTACATTTAGGGTTAGTTGACATTTAAGGAAGCTTTGAAACAGCATTTAGACATTCATGTAGGACATAAAATGGTAATTATTTCACAGGTCCATAATTTCGTAGTAATTTTCTAGTACATTTCCTGGAAAAAAACTATGTAATCTGGCACCAATTATAGAGGAAAAAGAGAAATTGAGTTCTGAGATGGTTATTTTAATTAGAGTTTAGTTAGTTGTTGACTTTCAGAGAAATTTACTGGAAAGAGCTGCTCCATTTAAATGAAATGTTCAGTTCTTCAGTAAATATAACTGAAGCGCTCACTGAGTAAAAAACTGGCATCAGAGAGCAAGTTTGACTCATGACCTCAGTACTTCTGAACTCCTGGTAATGGCCATGACCTCATTTGTTTGTTCAATTCAGTAGCAACAGCTCAGTGCATTATGGGTAAGGACAGTTGCAACGTATCTTTCAATCAAATATCATCTTGAAATTCAGTTTGAACAGGAGAAGACAACGCAGGAAGAGAAATAGCTGAATCTCTTTGGCTGCCAGCCTGACTGAAAAACAATCCCCTCAGCTGACAGTCTGATAGGAGCAGAAACCGAGAGGTGAGGTCACCTTCAAATAAACTAAGCTCTATTAGATCATTTGTCACAGAATATGATAGATGGGAAAGTGAGGCCTCGACATCAGGAATCACGGGACACGACTGGGAAAACAGATGAGTGTTCTAAATCAGCTGGAGCTCTCAGCCAAAACCAAACCAAAAACAAACAGGCGGGGGTGAAGCTGAAACACCAGAGAAATATCAGATCACACTGAGCTTAAGTGACACAGATTTTTATCTTTTTTTTTTCATGCATTCATTTGTAGTTCAGTAATTATTAACCCAGAGGGACGCAGGATGCCGAATAAGTCAAATAAATAAAAATCACCTAAATAAGTAAGAATAAAATGAGATATTAAGCTGTTTTTGCTTAACTCCCAGGCTCTGAAGGAATGAAATGCATATTTCAAAGCCTGGATTTCTGGGGTGCAGGATGGAACTGTGTGCACAAGACTGTCTTCTCTTATTTTGTTTGATTTCAAGGCAGAATGAACATGTGCTAGTGTTATTGGGTTTCATTTGTTTCAGCGAACATAAGACTTATATCAACTTTAACATGTCCACAAGTCAATCGTTTCCCTGACTTCATTGGTTTAGTTCAGAGGCTTTCAAATAGTGACACACGTGAGGCCAGCTATCAGAACAGCACTACACTGTCATACAAAGCAAAGCAACGGACGTTCCCTTGTCTGTTCATACGAGCGGTCTGAACAAGAAACAGGGCCTTGGTATAGTTAGGCTTAGTTGACAGCACAGGGTCCTGACATACAGTCCCACATCACTGCATCAAGGTGGAAAGTTAAACTACTGGAGGTTAGGAAAAACAACAGCTTTCAGTTTTCTGACTGCTCTGGAATTAAGTCTGGTTCCTCCAGGGTAACATTTCAACATCTTTTTAAAGAAAGTATACTAAACACTAGAAGATTTTCAGCAACGATGTCTGTTCGTCCTCTTTAAGTTTCATTTTGTTCTTCTCTATTCTTTGTCAGTGAAGAAGTGTTTGGACTTCATTACAGCTGTGGCAAGGTCTCCACAGATCATTTTCGCCCTGAGCGCTAGCCGCCGATGCTGGGGAAATGTTAATTACCTTGCCAGCCATTCAACATTCATACACTCACACTCACACACACACACTCACACACACACACACATACACACACACACATACACACACACACTGTGCTGTGTCTGTGCTTCTGTGCTTCTTCCTTCTAGTTCTGAGTGTAGATCTTGGAGGGAGTGGCTCATCCCACAGGCACAAAATGTTCTAGAAACTTAGAAACTTCCACAGTCTCTCATCATACTTTCTATGAGTGGAATATGGCACTAAAACTGAAGTTACATGGCACTCTACAATTTAAAAAACACACTTAGCCAGCATTAGCATTTTCTGGTAAAATGTTGTAACTGATTGCTCACCAGTGTACATACCAATCCTAAGGCTGTCCAGCAGTCACATGATGGACAGGTTTGTTTATAATAATTACACTAATTACAGTTATTGCTGTTAAAATACCACATATCATCATTTTAGGCGCATGCTACACATTTTAGACATAAAGGTCAGTATACTAGTCATGGGCTGTACTACAATCACATCTTCTGTGGAGAGAACTTGGTTGAGAAAATAACCCGGATGATGTCATCAGGGTTATATGGGCACAAGTTGGAGACATAAAATGTTGTGTCATAAAGGCTGTGTTTGAAACTGGGGACTGCTGGAGACATGATTGTTTACCAAGCAGGGTGGGTCTATGAAAAGATGCTGCTGGTTATGAGAAATGTAGGAGCTTTCCCCCTGTAGCAGGGATTAAAGTCAGGATATCTTGACATCTGCTGCTTCAAATTGGAAAGTTTTTAAAATCTGCCTCTGAAGTTTCTGTCATTTTTGTGGAAAGAGCAGTGCATGGAGAACCATGGAGCAATGGGTTAATAAACGGCACCAACAATGCAAGGTCATTTAGCTGATGCATCAAAGAAAGAAAGAAGGAAAAAGAAAAGCAATCTTGCCACCTATTTTCAGATGTCAGAGATTCCACATTTTGCCTCCACTGTGGACTCAAAAAAGGAGAACACAAAGGAGGACAGAGTACTTTAAAACCTGGGACGTGGACTTGAGATGTGATTGGTTAAACAATGACTATCTCACCCCTGGTCTTATATAACTGTTTCATCTCAATTGTTTTGCAATAACTGAGAGAACTGCCTTCTTCAGAATTAAATTTCAATTTAGCAGGGGGTCTGGGCAAGGAAATTATCTGTGTGCCACAGCATAATCAAGCAGTGTATTCAGGCTGTCTTGGTTCCTCACTTTGATTCGTTGTACTTTTACCATGAAGTTTTAGCATTCCTCAGCACCGGCTCCCATCCACTGAATTCTCAACACACCGAGACACAGCAACCGGCAAATCAAAACTGATTCTCAATACCCAACCCTAACGAGCGGCCTGGGAAACTGGTCATAAAAGAGAGAGCTTCACCCGCTAAAAACTGAAAACAGAGAAGAGCAGCTGTCGTTCTGAACACCACGGTCTGTGGATCAAAGCACAGCGGTAAGGCACACAAAGATGGCTCTTGTTCTTTGCTTTCATCTTTGGACACTAAAACCGCTGAAACCAGACGGATAGATTTCTTTTAAGCTCAGTATTTTTTTAGGATGGGGTGACCCAAAACTCCTCCTTAGTAAAAACTCTGGGGTGCAGATGTGTGTTGCACCCTGTGGTTGCACATGTTGTTGTATGTATGTGCTAAATGCAGCTCTTTGTCTCACAGAAGGGAAACCTCTATATAGTATCCGGTTTCTTAATATAGTATTACTGTACTGTGAATGTTAACCTGCGGGGTAATTGTTTGCTCTTGTTTGCCAGAAAGAACTTTAGAAAAATCCCTGCTTTGCCTGTGTGAAGCACGCAGCTCGTTAGCACATAGTATGTAGCGGTCGGGTAGCATGGTGAAGACTAATGAGGTACAGTGCATTAGCAACTACCAGCACTTTAAAGTTCACAATATTCCACTTAAATTGCCCATTACTGAGCTTCTGAGTTACATTTCTCCCCATACTGCACATCATACATTCACTAAATTACTGTGGTCTGTATACATACATGGACTAACAAAAGGACCTTTGAGGTTAAAGACGTTACAGTGTTGTATGTTCAGTGTGAACAGCTATGATTCATACATTAGAAAACAACAACACAGACAAATTAGTGAGTTCACTGAACTGAAAGCATATGGAACAACATAGGAGAAAGCAGTGCTTTTAGCAAAACAGAAAATGGACTGCATTTATATTGCACTTTTCAGGTCTTATCAACTGCTCAGAGTGTTATCACACTACAAGTCACAAATGACTCACTCTACCTGCTTGAGCCGCAACCACCCCTAAAACCAGGTCCCACCGAGATTTGAACTCGGATCGCTGGATTCAGAGTCCAGAGTGCTAACCATTACACCATGGAACCACAGGAAGAACATGACCATTACCATACTGACATGCTCACAATGACAAACATCGATGTTCAGCTGATATACTGTTTACAGTCTTCTTAAGCTTAGTTCAGCAACTTAGTATGCTAACATCAAACACAGAGGTGAGGTTGATGTGAAGGTCATTATTAATATCATGAGTTTTAAACCCCAGTGTGAGTCAAGCTCCAAAAAAACATTGGATCCCATCCCATTATTCTCTCTCACTGTTATTGTAACTACCAGTTTTCCACCTGTTAATACTGAGTCCAAGCGAAAAGAGATAACTAAAGTCAAATTTAATGGATATAGTACTGCACAGTATTTCAGCCCGGCAGTCTCTCTAACATTCAGCCCATATGATGTAAACATGGCATTAGACCCACTCTGCCTGGTAAATGCCCACTTCCTTCAAACTCCACACCTGGACTTTGTAATGTAGGTTTACTGTTATAGCTTTGCAGCCTTCAAGCCCAACCAGGGATTACATTATACCTGTGCAGTTCCATAATTCAAAAGTTTACTTGAGATGAAATTTGGTCAAGTGCCCTCTTAATGTCTGCAAAGTAGCCAAACACCTAAAGCTACATTGTTTCTGAGTGTGTTTCAAAGTTTCTTTTTAAGATGAGCATCAATGACAAGTCAGGATTTGTTCATACAGATTTACACGTGGACTGCTGGATATTAGCAACATCACCTCTCCCTGTCTTAGCCCGTCAGAAATAAAGCACTGGTGTGTATGTGCAGGTGGTGTCAGTTTCAGCCTGTATGTCTATTCAGCACATCACATATGACTTCTTTGCCACCTCCTCATTCTCTCAAGTTGCGCTTTAATCTCAAGCAGGATCTTCCCCAGATCCCTGCTCTTGATAGAGCAACCTGATAGCTAGGCGCTCACTGTTCATTGCAATCAATCACAGACCATTAGTGTGTCACTCACTTCTGGGGAATTTGCCACACAAATACAGCAGTGACCACATCCTCATAAGTCATCACCTCCCCTGTAATTGTGTTGCTTATGTGTGCCTGATAAGAAATGAATGGGGGTGATAAAGCAACTGTAGGCCTCCATACTTCCTGAGTGATCAAAGTAGTGTTGGATGACTGCACTGATGAGTCACAGGGAGCCTTCATCCTCATCTGTCAACCAGGCTTGTCCATTTTGGGGGACTTGTTCCATCAAAACAGTTCCGGGGAGGAGTCAGCGCTGATGACAAAAGACTCACACACGTCCTCACAATGCCAAAATGTCCTCACAACGACGGTTTCAAACCAAAACTTGTCCACACAGCCACAGAAAGACATGAACACACACAACCTCGTACTCAACTGATACAAATCTTCCGACTATATTGATTAATTCAAGTAATTTCCATCCTAACTTACTGTAAGGTGTTAGTCATGGCTTTACTTGTTTTATGTTAAACAAAAACCTGCCTGGTTCAGTATATGTTTTCTTACTCACAGTATATGATATCATATGACTACTGAAACCCCTCTCTGTGCAGATTTTGCCGGAGAGACACACACGTGTTTCGACAATGTGGCACCCAGTCGTCCGCTCCCTGTGATGTGTGGTGCAGTGTTGGTGGTGGGTGTAGACGCATGCTGTCCACATGTTTTATGACTCCAGCTGACAGTAACTGTAAACACGTGCGGCTGGTGTCTTTATGGAGTCAGAGACTGACAAACAGACTGATACCAGTCTAAATAACAAACAGTTCTTTCCTTCAGTTTAACTTCTCATTAATTTCTCAGTTGTTTCGAGTTCATATCTGGGCACTGTAGTTTTTAGCAAACGTTACTCAAACAGCAATAAATAGCGCATTTGTTGGCGACTATTTTCGGCAGCAGATCAATACGCATTTCGTGTGCAAGTGAGTATTTCTGGCAGCAGGACGGTGTGTGTGGGGCTGAGATAAAATAAACTACAGTGTGTGTGTGTGTGTGTGTGTGTGTTCATGGCAATGAAGAAACACGTCACCCAGTGCGCTGCTGTGGCTCACTGATGTGTTTTATATCGTTTTTGGGCAACAATGCATCTCAGGTTTTATATAAACACACACAACACCTATTAACATGTGTTCAGACAGAACATGAGGTACATTTTAGACATGACTGCAAAAAAAAAAAAAATAGAAAGATGTGAGGCTGCTGGAAATATGTAGTAGTCAGGTTGCCCAGATCTGCACAAACAAAGATTCAAACATTGTAGCTCATCCTGGTGCTTTATGAATCCAGCTCTACTTCATAAATGTACAGAACTAACATCAGTGCAGTCTGTAAATTCCAGCTGTTAGGAGTAAAATAAACCACAGACTGCAGAACAAACACCCCAGTGGTCAAATTCATGTGAATAAAACAAGGCAAAAACTCGCCTCTAAAGACACTTTTAGAAAGACTGATTCATTGTTGGTTTAGTGTTTTCAATGGATCCAAGGAAGAAAAATAAAGAATATCTTCAACCTTGTCCTTCAACTTCACAGGTTTTTATTGCTGTGAACCGATTAAACTGAAGTTACTAGTTCAATGTGTCATGTATGACCCGTTCCCACTAAACCTTTTCCCACACGCAACTAGCAAACAGGTAGGTCCCAAAACAAGTCATTCTACCGATACATCTGTTGGATCTCATATTCAGCTACACTGCTGTTCTCTCCTTCTATCTCCTGCTCCTCATCCTCTCACTGTTCACGGTCCTGATTCTGATCACGATCACGTTTGACAAAAGCAAAGACGAAAGAGCGGACAAACTGCTTCTTTATTAAATTACCCGGCTCGGCTCCACTCAGCCCGCCTTTCTTTGTGGTGGGCTGCGGTGAAATATCGATTGGAGCGAGGCCTCAGATGACCGCTACACAGATAACAGTAACTAAATGATAGATCTTTCAATAGGTTCCCTGAAGAGGGCCTTTAAAACAGATCTTTGCTGTCTTCCAGCCAGAACTAACAGCCTCGGGGATGTTAACTCTTATCTATGATGTATCAAGCTGTATTCATGACTGCTAGCAAAGCAATGTAGCCTGTTTTCCGGCACCTCAGGGTTATATTTTCGCCGACTGTTCAGGCTAGAGATGGACGCCTCAGATCTGCCTTTTTCCTCCAGACTCTTCCTCCCCCCGCCCCCTCTGTACCTGTCAAACACTGCAAGCTCCTACGCTTCCAGCCGACACAAACTCCTGCTTGGTACTGATGGACAGAGACAGCTGTGGTGGAAATACAAAACGTTTGAGTATGCACACGTAGAAACCAGACTGTTTACAGAGGGTGCAACCAGAGCTGGAGAGCAGGTTAACAACTTTACTTCCCAATTAGCCCACCCCGCAGAGGAAATGGCTCTAACGCTGGCCTTCTGCTTCCTTTCTTCTCTGTGTATGTGTGTATCCCTGTTTCAGTACAAGTGTGTGTCGGCTCTCTCTGATCTAATTCTAAAGTGTTCAGCACTGCTGTCTGACAGCTGCTCACTGGCCAGTGGCTGTCACATGTTGCCTTCACTTCCTGTTCATGTAAAAGTTCCTCAGAGACCTAACACAGGTCTGGGAGGCCTGGATGGGGGTTGGTTCTGTGTTTAGCCTGTGACAGTCACACAGTTCAGCTGCAGTTAGTTAAGCAGCACAGAAGTTTTTTAGAAACAAATTCGAATTAATTGAGTTAATTATATTTTCTTGATTTAAAAATGTCTTTTTAACTCATATCTCACATTAGCATTTTTCTGTCTTCTGACTTTTATTTTATTTTACATCTATGATAATTTCCCCAACCCTCACCCTCTCAGACAATCACCTGTTCCCAGCAAGTACAGCTGCTGTTATCAAACCAACTAGCTCCTATTAGTTTTTCAAAGCAATGGACTTTTTTTCACACTATAAATAAAATCACTAATGATGTCACTGTGAGTCAAAAGTCAGTGAACCAGTATGTACAGTAAAAGCACCCCCAGACTGGCACACCCATGTGGAATTCTGCTCTAATCAAAGTCATTAATTAAACCCGTACCTATTCTGATATTATGTGCCAGAATCTATGCCATGACAAAGGAACAGACACACAGTTAGCAGTGGTGTGCTGGTGTCTTGGTAAATTGGTATACAGTGGCTTCCATCCCTTGAGAGCAAACAATTTATGTCTTCACACATCAAAGCACAGAAGACGGACCGGCCTGCTTGTTAAGAGAGCCTGAAATCTCAGCACCTGTTGGGGAAACAGTGGTCTGAGTGGCACTGATTAACAAAACCCCCCACGGTGCCGAAGCCGTCAACCGTTACGTCAGTTTCTTCATCATTGTCTGGAGATATTTCTCTCTGACCCAAGACTGTTGGGAGTGTCATCACTGTCAGACGCAGAAATCCTTTGGATGAAGTTAAATTGTTCACTTAAGATTTGTGGTTTGGAGGATGAGCTGTGTACAGCTGTTTTAAGGATACTCATCCATTGGGTTCAAACCTGCCATCCAGCCTGGGACTCTGTGTCTGCATGTTCGCCCCGTGGCTGTGTGGGTTTCCTCCAGGTACTCCAGTTTCCTTGCACAGTCTAAAGACATGCAGATTAGGTTAACTGGTGACTCTAAACTTCTGATGCTATTTTAGCTTAGAAGCTCAGTCAGTCCCAATCAGGTACTGATGAGTGAGAAACACCACCCACCAGGCTGAGGTTAGTTTGATAATCATCAGTGGGACAGGCAGTTTACCCAATAGTGTCCACACTGAGTTGGACTTAGTAAAAAGTTTATATTGAGCAGTTGCACTTGTATCATCAAGGCCTGTGATGACAAAGGATGGAGATTAAATAACATCCGATTTAGGATCAACACTGATGCCACAAGGCACATCACCAGGGTGCAAGGACGAATGGAAAGAGTACAACAAGTTTACAGGATGTCTGCATTAAAATACATCTGTGAACCCTCCTCCCTAACAGACAGACAGGCCACAACAACCTGTAAGTTCAGTTACTACTGCAACAATAACTTGATGCCATTTGTTTGAAGGAATGAGTCATATGAAGGGACCGATTAATTCAATTCAAAGGTGCAAATTATTAATTTGAGGGAACAAATTACTACTTTGAGCACCACCAATTATGAAAAATTGTACCCTTGATACCTGGCAGGCTGCGCAGCTTTCAGTCTCTCTGCCTTTGATAATTAATCAAATGCAAATGCAATGAAAGAGATAAAATGTCAGTGTGAGCCACAGTGCTTTGATTAACTGATTTGCTGACTGACAGAGAGTTGGTGGGTCCGCACCTGAACTGTGTAGTGTAAAGTGTAAGTGTAAAATGTATTTATATTTCCCATTAACAGTGTAAAATACTAGCTGTCACACCAATGTTTCATACTGTATAATTTTGCCTGTGGAGTATAAACTAAAAGATTTAACTAATATTGCATAAGCTTGACAGATGTACACACCAGAGAGCAAAGAATAGGCTTGCATCATTTAACAGTACAGTTTCGTTTCTGCTGAACTCTCCCCATCCCTCCTCTCTCCATGTTTTCTTCCTCTCTTCCCTGTGGGTATTCTCCTACCTCATGAGGATCCCAGTCGCCCCTGTACTGTCTGCTTGACAGTATTCTGTCAAGCCGCAGCCTCGCCGTCTTCCTCTTTTGTTGCCATAGAAACCGGCGGCCATGGAAAAGTACAAGTGAGTGGATTGTCTGGGAAAAGGACAGTGAGGGGTAGCGGTAGTCTGCAATGCCACAGTATGAGACAGCTGCCAAAAAAAAAAGAGCAATGGTTATATGATGGTTTGTGTTATCTGAGAGACCAAAGAAAATGTTGTTTTACGCTGCTGAGGTTGGCTTTATGGGATGGTGTCAGACCCTAATATTTCTGGTGGTTTTAGCATGTTAGGGCGTGAAGTAATAACCATGAAAAGTAGATTCATTAGTCACGCAACTTCCCCAAAGTCACAAACTATAAAAAAAAAAACACCCACGACTACAGGCTTTCTCCAGCAAAACACCCAGTGCAAAAGTGCAAAAACTACATGTGCAGCTTAAAAGTTCCAAGCAGATCCATGCTTGTTTTCTCATTGTGCTATGAAGACAAAGCACATTAGGAGAAAGCTGTCAGTACATAAGATTTACATGTTCAGAATCTCAAACTTCAACTCATTGATAGTAAGAGTGAGTCAGACTTTATTGAATGAAGAAAGGAAACAAAATCAGCACCAGGCAAAAAGCAAAATTTCTTGTGGTAGAAATGGGGCTACAGTCAGTGGACTCGTTGAAATCAATCAGTCAGCTTAGATGTCAAGTTGTACCACTGTGGCTGCCAATCAGAGCTGGAGTTCAGTGGCAGAGAGACTACAAGTTCTCTGCTAATGGACTTGCTAATGTACCGAAAAACAGATCTTTAGGGGTTTTTAGAGACATGAAGCGATTCTAAAGCAAAAGAAAAGGGCAATACATTCTCCAGTAATGTTAACTGTGACTGCTTTGTGCAAAATACCATCATTAGATCACTCTTTTCCAGTGACCCATTCAATTCTATAGAAAGAGATAAAGTCACCCTGTGGAATTTTTGAATAGTAGTAGTGCTATAGAGCAGCGTGTTTAAAAGTGAGTCAGCATGTAGTTGGTATCGTCGGCCAATACACATTCTTGTCACTGATTTTATGCTATTCCACCCATCAAGACTCGATGGGGGGTACGCACAATAACGAGTAGCACAGCAAAAGCAGTGAAGAAGAAGACAAGCTCAGATACAGCACCTTGCCTTGGCCTCTCCGCAGACTTAACCAGGAGATTCATTTCCACTGAAATTAAGACCACAGAGTCTGGTCTGTGCACCCAGTGATGATAACACCAGTTTAAAATTAAAAGCCTACCACAGCAGACCTTTAAACATGTCATAGCAGGAAAAGTCCAGCTGTAATTAATAACCTGATGACTGTTATTCATTAAGATGATCTAGTGTCAGGGTCCTGCTACTGGGCTTTCCGGCTCGCCAGTTTTACTTACTGTGGCACTGACAGAGCAACACAGCATCATTAATGTTAATAGTTCCACCTGTGCTTTTTATGCTAGGACAAGTACAAATGTCTCCTGTAGAAAAAGTTCCTGTTCCAAGTCTTCTACACCAGCACAGGTGTTTTATTTATTTCACCACATTAAACCTCTTCTCAGAGCTGTCTGGGTGTGTACAACCTGTACTCAAATAACTGGTTTACACTATGTTCTCTGAAAACCAATATGAGGCAAATATCTAAGCAAGCTAACTGGCTAGCTTTTTAGCTAGCATTCGCTCACACTAAATACCAGTAACCTGAAGCACACTAAGCCATGTTTACTTACTTTAGTTCATCCCTCTGCAGCAGTGAGGTTTCAGTAACGAGTGATGAGCACTGACAAATGTAATAATTTTAATTTAAACTGGGTTTTCTGCTCACTCCCCAGTTTTCCTGGTAGAATATGAGTGACAGTTTATCTGACCAATAGAGGAGCAAGGAGAGACACACAACACCCTGCTCCTGGTATCTTTGTCCAATAAAAAACCTGAAGCCAAACAACACATTTCAGCTGCTATGATATTAGTATGAATTAAGCGGATTTTCTTTTTTTATTTGAGTGGGGTTTTTTGGGGTTTTTTTTTTCTGTTTCTTGATGTGAGCAAAATTATATAACGGGTGTCTGATGTTGGTTATATTAAGCTCCACAGAAAATCCCTATGATGCATTTTTAAAAAGCAGTGATAGTCTTTGATCACTAAATTCATCTGCTGAAAATGACTGTACATCTTTCTCCACATTTCCAGCAGGTCCTTCACATGTCACAGCAGAGTGGACACAGCTGCTGCTAATAACATGAATAATAGGTACATCTGAGTCAGGCAGACCAATTGCCAAATCCTGACAATTGCACCTGCCAGTGCTCATTAACTTGTGTAAATCAGTCTTATCCATAATTAATTATATTAGCTGCAGCTGTGTTTTCATGCTGTGACACCTCTGGCGAAGCAACAGTAAACACTGTTACAGATTTAAAATATATGTTGTATAGTTTTCAACACTTTTTACACCACGGGCAACCTCAGGGGGTAAAGCAATGGCTTCACATTTTGGAAAATACACATACTTGCTCTGTGAGAGTTAGATGAGATGATTGATACCAGTCTAATATATATATATATATATATGTCACAGCATATATATATATATATATATATGGCCCACTGCTCATTTCTGTTTGAGGCTAGTGGTTCAAGGCTACATTAGCCGCATAAGTGAATAGCGTAGCACAGCTCGAAACAGCTAGCCTGATTCTGTCTGACGCTAACAAAACCAACATAATTCCTAAAGCTCACTAATTAACACATTACATGTTACACACTACATGTTTCCCCCATTAGCTAAGCTAACTGGCTGCTAGCTGTAGCCTTATATTTAACAAATTGGAGTGGTATCTGTCTTCTCCAAGGACGTAGTCCCACTTTTCAAAATCCTACTTTTGTACTCCTCACTGCTACAGTTCCAGTTTGACACATTCACTAAAAAAAACTCACTTAAGTCTGTCTGTCTTCTTACTGTCTGTTTGCCAAAATCCAGATGGGAGCAGCTCTGAGTTGATCAAAATGTTAAAAAGCTTGTCTGAGCCGTCTTCAGTTATTACCGTGCACTCTGGCATTTAAGCTTTACAAGCAGCAGTGAGTGATTTGACTTTTTTGTGGCCCTTTTGCCTCTCAGGCAACATAAAAACTGCCCTACCTTCTTGGTTGTTAGTGCTGTATTCAGCTTGTGAGGAAGACTACAGACACCAAGCAGGCCTGGAAAAAAAACCAACAAATGTTCCTGTTTTTATTTACAGATTATCTCCTAAGAAGACAGCAATGTAATCATGATTTTATTATTTACCCCAGTCTTCTGAAACCAAACCTACACCTTTGATCACTTCATCTAACTCTGCCAGCAAGCAAGTGTATTTCCCAAAATATCCAATTATTTAACATGGGCAGCAAATTCATACACACCCAGGGTGTTGCTTGAAAAGTGTACACCTTTTATGTCAACTTACACAGCATATATAAAGGTTTCAAGCTTAGCCATGAAAGCCTTTGTAACCCAACAGCAGTCATCACAGTAGCTGCAGCGCCATGCATTTATCTGCTCACTGCAGGCAGCCGGGTTTTTTGGGAGGCAGGTACTGAAATTGAAGTTTGAGTATTTAGCAACCTGTCAGTGATCTCAATGAGCTGAGCTCTAGCTGAAAGGAGGGCAAAGGGTTTTTTTTTTTCAAACATTTCTTCACAAAAATGGAATGAAAGTTAAGGATTAAAGCAGCAAGCATGAAGGCAAAAGTGAATTTTCACTGTGCACAAATTGAATGTTTTAGTATCCTAGTTTTAATACATGATATTTTTGAGCATTAGCAAAAAGCTAATTCAAATCACATAAAAGCACATCCTAATAGCAAGCTAATGAGCTAACGAAGCTGAAACTAATGATTTTTTTAACACAAGGTTATCAGACTAACAGAATGGTACCTGACTGCAGCTAGATGATACAAGTTGTTCTCATTCATAAAAGCCAGGATGTGTAATGACAGGAGTGTCTCATCAGCGGCTCACAAGCTACACATTTGTTATGCAACCACACAAGTCTATTTAGGGCATCTTCAGAGAGATTTGATCATCAATAATGAATGGCTTGCCCTTGTTTCAGAGTGGGCTGGTTTAATCTTGATCACACATTCACAGTGAGGAGCGTAGGCTGAGAGCTAATTTACCGAACACCAACTCTACCATATAAACAACACTGAATCTCAAGATGCATAGAAGATGATAATTAAACAGTAATTGTGGTAATTACTTAAATTACGACACCTCAGATGGCTGAAGAGTCCACTCCTTGAACCATGAGTTATTTTGCAGAGTGGGCATGGAAGAGGCATAGCGGGTTTATTTCCTTCATGTGGACACCCATGATATGATATCTGTTTTTGTATGGAGATGGTGCACGGACGGTCCTTGACAAAGACAGACTCAGGTCTAAGGTGTCACCTGTTGGCCAACCACCTTGCTCTGAAAGCTCCACTGATTCATGGTTCATCTGGAATCATCTCAGATAAACACTCTTTACAACTGTGGTGAACAGAGAAGCTTCTCAGAATGAACAACACGTCCAACCTCGAGACAGATGGGCTACAACAGCAAAAGACCACATCGGGTTCTGCTCATATCATCATAAAAGACAAATTTGGGGCTGTAGTGGACACAGGCTCACCAAAACTGGACTGTTGAAGACTGGAAAATCGAGTTTGGTCTGATGAATCTGGATTCCTGCTGAGGCTCGCAGATGGTAGGGTCAGAATTTGGTGTCAACAGTCCAGGCTGGTGGTGGTGGTGTGATGGTGTGGGGAATGTATTCCTGGCTTATTTTTGGGCCTTAAAACCAATCAATCAAATGGGCATTCAAACAATCAGTGTTTGAAAGATTTCAGAGGAGATAACAAATTATTCATACGGCGTGTGCTGACTTCACAGCAGATCTCAGTGTGTCTCAGGCTCTAAGATGTTTCATATTTAGTTGGAAAATGCCATTACCATCAGAGTCATTACACTTTCGAAAGGTTACAGCATGTACAAAACTCAGCACGATGACAGAGAGTTTTTGATTTATTCAGTGATGTAAATGTGACCTGAGGTTCTTCTGTGTTTAGCTGTGAAACTGAGATTTCATTGAAGGATGCAAGTAAAAATGACTCCTTCAACCACCTCCTGGGAGGAGGTGTTTTTCTGTAATTACATGTCACTGTAGCCCCAATAGAAAAATCTAAACATCATGTCATACTGTCCACGTAAGGTCAGTTGTCCCTTGTCCCTGGCCTTTTGAACACATTTTCACATTTTGTTTTAGCATTAAATTAATAGTGTGGTATTTTTAAAAATCTATCACTGCAAACTAGGAAAATAGGTATAAATGTACAAAACACAAGCAAATGAATAAAATGTCTTCATTACTTTGACCATTTATGGCACAATTTGAAAAAAAAAACCTCCTAATAGAGAAAATACAAGAAAATATATGTGCCAAGTTGTACAAAACATTACAGAAAGTCCAAAATTGCTCAGACACACCAAATTAACCATGCATTAGTGACAGTGGAAAATGACCTAACAGTGATTATTAAATGGCAGGATACATGATATCAGCCTGATTATTACTCAACTCGACAAATGTAGGGCGCTGTGAACAAAAAGGAGCGTGGGGTGCAACAGTCAGAAGTGTGTGGTGTGTCCTGGAAGAGGAGCATATCTAGGACGCCTCACAACGTCCCGACAAAATGAAAAGTGTGACACAAACCTGTACTTTCTCTGGCATAGTTCGACAAAGCCTAAAACTTGTTCTGTGGCATTGACCAATAGGATCAAAGAGCGCTGGTCCATGTACAACTGTAAGCATGGCGGAGTGAGGAATCATGTTACCATATGTGTGCTGTGCACCCACACAGACCATCAATGTCACGTGACAGTCAATGGCTCCAGGTTTACATCCATTTATTTGTGGTGCTGTTGGGTGGCTCTGTAAAGGTGGTCCCTGGCATCTCTTTGCCAGTCACCTACTTAGCAAGTCATGTGGTTCTGGTCCAACATGCCCATGTCCATTATGTCTCTTTGTCACCACAACAGTTTCCATCTTTATGATGGCCTGATCTGACACAGTGACTGTCTTGATAGACACAAGTGTTGTGAAGCCTGATCCTGACATTAGTTCTTCTAACCTGCTATTTCTGAAACTTTTAAATGTGTTTTAATGGTCTTCAGCAAATTGAATTTATATGTCATTATGTCCATCATTAGTATAAAAATATTGTTGTTTTGAACTGGCTCACCCACCGTATGTATCCCTGTTTTAAATTCATTTCCAATGTTCATCACAGGTGGCTGTAATTTTTACTGTCATGCTTCCTCTTCATCACCCTGAACAGACAGCTTCAGCTCACCAACTGTTCAGTGCAATTAAAAACTCAGCCTGTCTGCATCCACTGCACAACTTAATGCTATTACTAACCAATTAGCTTGATGGAGAGTTACAAGGAAAACAGGCAAACGAAATGTATTCCAGGTTCACTGAGCTGACTCCTCTCGAGCTACAACTCAATCAGAGTGGCAGGAGTCCTCACAGTGACAATCCCAACATTTAAATTCACAGTCAGTCTCTTTTTCACTCTCATATCCGCTCTGCAGAGTCTGAAACGTTCATAAAGGTGACAGTATCGTTCCTGAGAGAAAAATGCATGTACCTGTCTGCGAGGCAGAATATAAAGAGGCAAGGGGGTAAGAGAGCGGAAGGGAGAGATGAAGAGAGGAAAGGAAACAGGGGAGGGGGAGGAGGGACGGGATGACAGAAGGAGCAAGTGATGAAGTGTGTTGGATTACAGGGTGACATTGAAAGAAGCCTCCCTGTGCCTCCATTCCTATCTTTCACTATTCACTCACAGCGCTCTTTACTTCACACCCACTCACCCCACTCCACTCCACCCACCCACAACCCCACGGGGCTTCCCCCTGCCGCCTGGTGGCATCGCACGAGCGCCCGTCAGCTCCTCTGGAGTGTCACAAACATTTTCCCAAGGCGGGCATAAACAAGATCATTGTCCTTCACCGCAACGCTGCACGGGCAGAATGCAAGAGAGAGGGGGGTGGGGGGGTGGGGGGGGGGGACAAGGAGAGTAGAGGAAAGGAGAAGACAGAGAGGAAATGGAAGGAGAGAGGAGGAAATGAGAAAATCACAGAAAGAAAGGGTAAGAGGATAAAAATGACATGGTTGGGATGAGAGAGCAGGGAAGGAGATAAAGGAACAAGGGGGAAAGTAAAGAGATGGAATAAATAGGAAAATGAAGGGTGCGGGAGAAAGGTTGAGAAAATGGAACGGGAAGGGAGATAAGGGAAAAAGATCAAGGTAAAGAGGAAATGGGAAATAAAAAGAGGGACGGGAAGAGGGATGAAAAGGAAACAATAAAAGAAGAAAGGAAGATGTGAAGGGAGGAATGAGGGGAAAATAGAAGAAACATACAGGTGATACAAGAAGAGAAGGTACGGTTGAAGGGGAAGAGGTTGATGAAAGGTAAGGAGACAAGGGAGAGTCAGATGTGGGGAGAGGGAGAAATGAAAAATGAACACAGACATTATCTTGAGGAGGAAAGAAAAGGTGAGGTGAGAACTGAAAGCAAAGGAAGGTGTAAGGTTAAAGGACAAAAAGGGAAGTGGGACAAGGAAGGAAGGAAGGAAAGCGAGGGCAGATGTAAAGATGAGGAAAATATGGCAGAGAGAAGGGAATGAAGATGATAAAAGCAAGCAGGAAACAGAGCTTAGCTTCCTGAGAAAAAAAAGAAAGAAAACCAGAGGACATGTGGAAAGAAAAGCAGGATTAAAATAGGACAGAAAATAAAGAGTACAGAGGGAAAGCAAAAAAAAAGGGTGGGAAGCAGACGACTGAAACAGTGTCAACACAATACACCATGATGCAAAATAAGACAAGATGAAACATTTCTCATAGACAGAATATTATATGAACTGCATTATAATGAAGTTTTATCATAAGCTTGAACAGGATGACAAAATTCCTCAGCCTTTATAGGGTCTTTACCCCGAAATCAAATATTCCACCAAAGATATTTTAAATATTTACTTGAGCTCTTGTGTGTGGCATCACATTAACATGCATCTCCACATGCGTCTCCAGTGACCACTTCCCGATTGGATCTCACTTCCCTGCTCTACATGCAAATAAACACTTATTGTTTTAACCGGAGGCAAAAATGCACTTCACGTGCGTGTGTAGTCCATCGGAAAGAAGAAAAAAAATCAAAACAACACAGACTGGGTCTGTTCCTAAGCGTGTTCCAGACAAACCAAATCACCCATGATGTTGTGATGACGCACTCGAAATATATCTTTATGGGGTTTTTTGAAAATGTCAGGCGTCATGGACAAAGCCAGCTTACGTGATTTGTAAGGCTTGTTTATGAATGAGTACATGCGTCCTCTTACACAGAGGGTGTCAGTTGAGTAGGTAGTCCTTCACTGTGGCCCAGGACACATTTGCATTCACACATGTAAAATAATGTGCCCACATGCGGCCCAGGCCACCTCAGAATGTGGTCTGAGTGATCAGATCTCAAATACATCCTCAATGTGTCTTGGGTGCAATCATACCTGGACAGTCCACTTGTGATCAGATCACCTAGGACACCCTTTCATGTGACTCATGTGACTCATGTGACCCGAACGTCTCAGCCAACGGACAGATAGGTAAACAACTCACGTGTGACCTCAGCGACCCTCAGGTGTTAATGAACCCACAAGAGGTTAAATACTCTCCTGTAAAGAAGAAGGAAAGAAGAGGTGAAACATCTTCAAGAACCTCAGGCAAGTCCATGAGCTAGATGACTGAGAATCCTCACAGACCTACATCTGACAGAGAGACCACAGTAACTCAGATAACCACGCTTTACAACTGTGGTGAGCAGAACATCCACATCTGGTCCTGTGAGACCCCACTGTCTCTGATCATGTGACTGCTTGTGTGTGAGAGTGCTTGTATTGTGCCTCAAAGTCACTGCCTGCGGACCTGTCCTGTATCCTGTTAGTGAGACTAACACTGTGTTCACCAAGTTACTGGTAGAGACCCAGAAACCCTGGAGACACTGGCATAAACCTCACGTAAACAGACAGAGGCCCGTCTGAGCTGTAACTGTATTTCCAAATCTTTACTTTGGACTTTTCATTCATCCATTAACATCTATACACACAGTTACAGATTTATCTACACTTTAACAAATCAACACTGTTTTGTTTTTTTGACACATTCACAAATCTGATTACACACACACGGATTGGGATACAGTTACACAACTCTCCACTCCACATTTGTAAATAGTTCTCCTACAATAACCCCACACTCGCCCACTTGTTGAGAGTATGGTGAAGGATGACTCATCTGACCGTATCACTGTTTTGCCACATCTCTGCAGACCAGTGCCTGTGGTTTTTACACCACCAAACTCTCGAATGCGCATTCATCTTTGTAATGAGGGGTTACTATAATATTCCTCTCAGTGTAGCTGCCGA
The DNA here is from genome assembly GCA_037833715.1 of Toxotes lorentzi. Lineage (NCBI taxonomy): Eukaryota > Metazoa > Chordata > Actinopteri > Toxotidae > Toxotes > Toxotes lorentzi. Next base: position 13,836,360 of record JBBMJY010000015.1, on the reverse strand, counting down.
CAGACTGTTCTTGCTGACACAGTCTGCCATCTTTGCTCCTGCCATCCCTGCCGAATCAGCTGGGCCTGTTCAGTATTTTTACACACGCCACGGAGCATGATGGGATGTTAAGTGCTAAATTGTACCATGCAGTGCACCTGCGTGGAAGCATCTGCATTCGTGATGTTTCTCCACACATTTGGTTTTTCTTTGAATTTGTCACCGTTTGCATGTGAGGATATAGATATTTAAATACAGACAGAAAGACAGACAGATACTAACAAGCTCATCTGAACTGTTATCTATGACAACAGAGAGACTTTATTATATGTCAGTATGCTGAAAAGAAAGGAGGAATCAGCTTGAAGCAGTTTTCAGCAACAGACTGCCGCCATTTGAATGTTCAGCACACACTTACCAGTGTGAAAAAACACAACCTTCAATACCAGAATTACACGGCTTGATATCAAAGATAACATCAAACAATAAGGAGCTGAATCTACATCCCTGACCTTCTGTGTGTCTTTGCCGATGAAAGACTTTCATTGTTCCCAAATGATCAGATAACTGGCTGAGAGGAGGCGGTGCCAGCCCCGAGTGTTACTGCAAAACTCCACCCTCCAAAACAAAATCTTCCTCCAGCGTCGGTGGTGCTGAGCGTTCTCTACACTTTCTAGAGTCCACCTGTTAATCAAAGCGCGTGGGTGTGAGGTGACAACACCTGACTACTCCTGTTTCTTTCGCAGCGCTCGGTGGTGACTGACTGTTCAGTACAAAGTAACCTCGCCTCTAAACATTGCTTTTCTAACTTGAGTGCAGCAGAGAGTTTTACATTACATGCTTTTTGCATTTTGTGCAATTTCTGCGATGTGGTTTCCAAATGAAATTGTAAGAGGATATTTTCAGTATGCAGGTAGACTGATATATGAAAGTCATTAACTTAAGAGTGAGGTTGTGTCTTTGTTTACTCATAATAACATTAGTATCCAGTATCCCTGGATGATAAATGGCCATGGTATCTCTCTCTCATTCCAGCCTTGAACACTTTGTTTCTAACTAGTTGTAGTGTGTATGTACAGGATGTTTGTGCCTGTATGCTTACATGTCAAAGAACATGGATATTGGTATCAATCAATCTATATCAACTTGATTTAGATTTTTAAGTCAGCTAGGGCCTGCAAGTTCTGTAAGTTATAAAAAACTTGAGTGTGAGTCACTATTGTGCTGTATAAACTGACATTTATTCATATGAAAATGTCAGTGATTAGTATGTCATATTTTTCCATGAGGGGAGACCAAAAAAAAAAAAAAGGGTGGGGGGTGGGGGGGGTGGGGGGGGTGGGGGTGGGGGGGGTGGATGACAAAAGAAAATCAGTCCCGGGGCTGTCTTCTTTCTTCACATTGTTTAGTCTTGAAACAGACACATGGCAATGTCAAAAAGAGGAGTCTCACTTTGAATACACACACACACACACACAAAACCAAACACACCCATATTGTAGTCTTGCCTGTATGCAGTGAAAAGCCGCAGCCGTACTACTGTTACATCGGCCCAGGTGCTGACTCACCGTATCGTGGCTCATTCAAATTCCAAGAGCCTGAACAAAGTCTGCGTCTATCCCGAGGACACGCAAAACAGAGAGAAGCCTCCTGCTGGGAAAGGCAATAAAGATTAGCTGTAACTGGAGAGGACTGAGAGAAAAATGTCAGGTCTGTTGTTGCCTTTCAAGGACAAAAGGTTGTGTATTCACACAGATTTGGCAAATGTCAGGTCGGCGACTGCTCTCATCGAGCCAGCGTAGCCTAAAAGGACACGTCACCACATGATCTCTTGATGTCTGACTCTATCTTATCTAACACACATGCACAAAGCCGCGGCATTTTGTTTTCTCTAGTAGTCACGTCAGTGACATCAGTGTTTTCTCAGAAACATCAGTTGGTCAGTCACAGGCAAAGAGACGGTAAATAAAGCAACAACAAACGCTGGTGATGTAATGAAGCTGTTTTCTATGCACCATACACTCAAAGATCTTGGGTGTAGCTTGAGTCTCTGGGCTCCAGGTGGACAGCTATCCTGACCATCTCTTGGTGAATTTAACAGTTGCATGTGGCAGTACTTTTACTGTCCTTTCTCGAATGTCTTACACATGAAGACCCTAAAAAATGTCTCAACTATGCTTTAATCTTCCTGCATTTTGAAAAAAAATTCAATGGCACAAAAAAATGTCACAAATGTCACAGCAAAGTGCAGCAGGAAACATCAAGCTGATCATCAATCTTACAAAAAGTTGTCATATAGGTGCCATGTCAACAATAAAAAAAGTAATACTAAACAAACTACACTGTTAAAAATGGCCCCTGAAAAAGACAGTGACAGTGTAACCCTGGGAAAAGTGTTTAAAGTGTCTTGATAACACTCATCTTGTAAACCATATTCAGACCCTCACAGATTCTGGTAAAAAACATTCTGGAACATTACACTGTGAAAGGAAGCAGCCAAACAGACAAAGAGAAAGACTCTGAAACCAGCTGTGGCTGAATGATCACATCTCATGCATAGTTCCTGCCTCCAAACAGGCAATTGTTCACACTGAAGTAAACAGTGTCTCAGCGTTCGCTGCGTCCTCTCATCAGACCCAGTCACTACTCTCAGTCCTCAGTCACAGATCCAAGAGTAATTTTAGAAAACCATGGCAGTGCTAGAATAAGATTCTTTCTGTCTATTGTATTTGAGTGTATGTGAGGCACTGAGAGGGCTTTTCATGAAGATGGGACCTCTTTTTAGTTTATTCTTTACATGATACTATACTGACTGAATTAGACATTTGTCCATTGACTTAAACAAATCAGCATGGAGGTGTTTTCATAAAGGATTTTTATTGGCACAAGGGATTAAACCTGAGTCATCTGGTTAAAGAAAGATCTCCTGAGTTCCTGTGTAGTCTTAAAAAATGTAAATCAGAGACACTTTGGATGTATCGCTTAACTGTGAACATTTAGAAAAATGAATATCTCTCAAAATTCATTTATTTCCTTTACAGCAGCTGGCACTTTCCAGAAAAAATGAAATCTACAGCTGTTCAAAGAAAAAAAGAACAAAAAAGCTGAATGGTGAGCTGCCAAACCAGTGCTGGCTAACTCTCCATTTTCCAGAGCAGTTTGCCTGCACAGTGGTCCATTTGCATTGTTTTTTGACTGCTGTTTGGCTCCTGGGAGAAGATAATCCCAGTGTAACAACGGCATTATCTCATGCAAAAGAGGAACTGAGCTTTTCACACAAACAGAGGGAGGTCAGTAATTGGCTGAGAGACAGCTGTCGCTGCCGCTGTTGGCCTATCAGTGACCTTAGGGGAGGGAGGAGGAGGCTGAGTCCGCTCAGCTGCCCTACTGCTGTTATCACTGGCAGACACCATATCACCTGTGTGTGTGTGTGTGTGTGTGTGTGTGCAGATGAGGGGGCAGCTGTGCATGTGTGTGTGAGGTTGTTTTAGTAGTAGAGGGCTAAGTCCTGGTTTTAGGGTTCAGGTCAGAATTAGGGTTAGGTGAGGGTTAGGGTTGGGGTTAAGCGTGATGGTTATGATTAAGGTGAAGGACAAGGGAATGCATTATGTCAATGTCAGGGCCTCACAAATAAAAGAGTAAAGAGTAAAACAAGGATGCACGTGTGTTTCCCTATGTGCCTGCATGCGTTTGCACAGACTGAGTGCATCTGTCTGTGTGTATATTCAGGAGTCTGCAGCTTACCCCACCTGCACATTCATACTGATAGGGGAGAGGATATTTACTGTGTGTGTGTGTGTGTGTGTGTGTGTGTGTGTGTGTGTGTGTGTGTGTGTTTCTGTGTGTGTGTGTGTGTGTGTGTGCAATAAAAAGCACAACTGGTCTCCTGGTTGAATCAGAGGACATGAGGGTCATGAATACATATTTGTTCCCTGGTTTGCTGACCTCATGTTTTCTAACTGCTGACAACGAAGGAAATTTTAGGAGGAAACAAAGGCAAAAAAAAAAAAAACAGTGTCTAAGGTGTTTTGTGTACCTGCTGCACTTACTTTAAGTTTCACAAACAGCCCGAGGACTGCATGGAGAATCCACACCCACTTTGCAAATGAAAAGAGATGTTTTGCATACTGCTATATGGCAGTTAATACACTCGTTAATACAAGTTTTCCATGTTGTATAGGTTCAGGCTTGTTCCTTTAACCTGTAATCCCTATTTAATTCTTTTTTCAGATGTGTGATGGAAACTGGCACAAACGCCGTTCTTTGAATTGACCATTTGCTCTACTTCGCCCTCTAACGACTGTCCAATCATAGCTGTCCATAGCCAGGCCCAGCCGGACCTTCGAGCTTTAATCAGAACCTAATAAGAGTGATACTCAGTATCAGACATGGATTGCTCTAATTTAAGATGAAAACATTAGCAGACACAGCTAACTAGCTGACCACCTACAGCAGTAACCTAGTGTTATTTCCAAGGCCAAGGAGCATATCATTCATTAACAGTTCATTTGCTTTTGATCCTAAAATACACCAAAAGATTCCAACCTACCCTCTGGATTTTCAGCTCATACTATACGAGTAATGTTTATCTAACTCACAAAGAGAAGTAATAAAATGAATTCTCATAAAGTCTCACAGTTTTACAGTCAGCTTCAGTGTGTGTGAGCTCTCATTCAGGATTTTATGGAGTTTTCAGAAGCTGCAGAGACCAAGGTGACATTTCTGCTCTTATCACCGATGTCCTGCTCTAATCACTGAGAGAGAGGCTGAGCTGAGCCAGCTGACCAGCACGGCCTCTGCTGGGTGGTTTGGCAACAGGTGCTGCAGTGTGTGTCTGTGTGTGTCTGTGTGTGTGTCAAGAAAGGAAGGTGGTCTAGGATTAAAGCCAGCAAACACAGAGAGGGTCAAAGGGCAGGGAGATCTAGGAGAGCCCAATTTAAAATCACTCCACACACACACACACACACACACACACACACACACACACACACACACACACACACACACACACACACACACACAGGGTTGTTGCTGAGGCAACAACAGTATCACAGTATAGTTAAAGGACAACAAAAGGAGAACAAACTGGTTGAATGGCTGAAAATAAACTGGTCACAATATGAAAGCAGCACATGTCAGTGGCTTCTTTAATCCAGTCCAGTAGACCATCAGGTTTTCGGACTGCAGCTTGTAACATGCATAGCATTTTCAGAGTGGAAGAGTGGCTACGTTAATAGACTGCTAAATTAGCATGAGCGATGCAGTTCACATTACATGTGACAGTTACTGTTGATTTGATATTAAAACTTTGAAGTAAAGTGAAACTTGAAAGAAATGCAGCTTTAATTTCAGAGATACCCTGGAGCTACTGTTGATAACCTTTCAGGGCCTAACATTTGTTTATTTTTCAGAAACTGTTCAACGTGCATGAGACTAATCTACTGTGAGAGCAAAAGTAAACTGGTTACTCACACCAGTATCATCAACATTAACCTCCTCCTGTCCTTCCTCTCCTCAGCCAATGAGATTATCTCTGACACACATCCGTTTGAATATGACAAGAGAACTAAACCCCCCAAAAACAAGTCACTGCATCTTCGCATCACAGAGATGGAAAGTGATGACTCCGTACAGCCGGGCAGCTTCGCCTCCCAGACATGTTTGCATAACTGAAACTCCAGTCTGCACCCACATACATACTCACAGAGCGAAATGGGCAAAATGACAAGTTGACATACTTTCCCAAAAAGCCAGCTTGCTGCGCTCATCATTCAGTTTTTTCATACCATTTGGGTCATTTACATAGAAAGTATAAAACACACAGTTTATGTACTACTGAGCAGATGGCTAAGCATTCCTGCATTTTTATTTCACAGTTCCACACAGCACAGCCTGCTAACAGCTAAGTATATAAAGTATAATGGTTTAATAACGCTGAATAATTAGACTGAAGATCTGAAGTATGGGATCATTCATTTTATATTCCTCATAATCCTCTACTGCATAATAATGAAACTGACAATTTAAAGGTTCCATGTCCTGAAAATTAGTTGCGTTTGTGTTTTTTTTTTATAAACTCTGAGGTGTAAAATAAAAGCTGTGACAATATGAAGTTGTTTACTGCTGCCGTTCTTCTTTCTCCCCCTACAACAAGATGGCCCCCGGACTTTACAAGCCAGAAAGAATCTGATCTGGTTTCTGAGTGGAAAGCAGATAACCAATGGGCAGCAGGCAGCTGAGCTGTCTGTGGGATGGTAAGACAGTGTAAACAGACTTGTGCTGGTAAATGTCAGTGAATGACATTTTGTTAGTTTTGTTAATAGTTGTGTTGAAGAACAGGGACTTCACCATTTGGGTGGTCTTGCCAGCTTTAGGTACACCAGTGTTTTAGCTGCAGTGTGCTGGCTAATGGCTAACAGTAAGCAGGCAGGGTGAGTGAGAGTGTGGGAGCGGCGGCTGTCAGGGCGGACAGAGGAGAGCTCATCAGCAAAAACCGATGGTGCAGTCCTGTTTACTGTAGCCTTCCACCAAATCAGATCCCCAGGTTATCCTGTGAGTTGGTCTGTGCTCAGCCAATCAGAGCGCTTGCTAATTAAAAACGGGCGGTCACTTCCACCTAGCAGCAAAATCTGACAGCGTGTGGCTGGGACAGAAGAAGGGCCTCAGAAAAACACAATTCATTCTGTTGACACCATTACAGAAGCTTTTAACAGACACACATAAAAGGGGCAAGTGTTTGAATACGGGACCATTAAAAAGGTATCATTAGTATTCAAACTCCAGAAATCCACAAAAAGGCACGAGCAGGTTGACTTTAATTCTGACGCACAGCCTGAATAAAGCTATCGTAAATCTGTCTTCCGCCTACGCAGTTGGAAGAAAACAAAACAGCGAGTGTGTGAACAATCTGCTCTCCGTTCTCTGTACTGATGAGCTGTTTCACTGTCTGATGAAGCCCGTGGAGTCAGGCTGACGCCAGATGTCCCAGAATAATGGGCCTTTCTTTGTGTACCTGTTATCTCTTCGCCAAGCACTTTGAGTAACGAAAGCGACGAGAGGGGCTCTGCTACATCCACATCTCCGAGAGATCTGTGATTACGGATGTGACGGTGATGCTGCTTGATAAGAGTGGCAGCTGAGTCCCTGTAATCTGAGTAATGAACAGCCTGAAGATGATTATGGCTTTTATACAGCAGTTAACAACACTTGTGTGCTATTTGGAAAGTTTTCTAAAATTGAGATTATAAATAGAAGAATAAAACCACAACAAACCAGACCATTACCTAACCTACTGGTTCCTGCAGAGGCTAGGATGGCAGCCAATCAAGCACCAATCAAGCTCTCGGACCATCAGACTGCTCAGCTCAACTTAGATGTTTAGAAGAATATGAATAAATAAATGATCCCCGAGTTCACTTTGTATCACCATGTACCACACAGAAAACATGGATCCAAGTCGTGTTGTACTGTTTGGGTCTGTGGGTATATAATAAAAGTTGCCTTGTAGTCTGCTCTGTCCATTGTACTTAAAAGGAAATAATATCTAGTCCCAGGGCCAAGGTTGATCCAGGCCTGGCTTTACTGCACTGTGGAGCACTGATAATCAGTGTTTTATCAGTGTTTTTCCTGAATCAAATGACCTCTTACTGTAGTAACTCCCAACTGAAACTGCAGCAGCCAAATCTGCCAAATACAAATAACCATTCAACCAAAGCTCTTTCATGTGCTGTATGAAGTGTGGAATTATCCCAGAACGTATTTAATGCTTAGTTAAAACTTCTTCCATGACGTTTTTATGTTATCAGTAACTCAGATGACTGTGTGTGATGTGAAAAACTAACCTGCAGACAAAGAGCTGGCTGGTGGGCCTCCTCTGGCTTTAGCTAGTTCCTCATTCATTGTAGACAGTTCAGAGTTTTGTTTCACAGATTAAAAAAGATGCAAAGTTCCAGATTCACCCTTTCATAACCCTGCTGGTGTGGTACAACCACAAACCTCCAGCACTGCTCTCCTGGCTTCTCTCATTAATATAATATAAATACACCACTGGACAGACAGAAGGAAATCACTGCTAATCTCTGTATCACAGGAATCTCACCAACCAGTGTATAAACTGAAAACACATTTCACAGCTGTAAGTGATATGCAGTTTATGGATCAATAACCCTCTGAGGCACTCTGGTACTGCAGTGCTCATTATGTCATTCAGCCTAATCAGATACAATGGCTCCTAGGAAGGCTATTGATTACTAGGGATATCCTGGGATTTATAAACACATGAATGCAGCCCTATAAAATCAGCAAGGCATGACAGCTGTCATGCACCGTTTGACAGGCAGTGCTGTGGCATACATACAAATGGTCTGTTTAAGAGCTAAAGATCCAGGACGTGTCAGGCCTGCTTGCAGTATGGGCCTGTCTCAGTTCTGGGGGGAATGTTTGAAGAATTCATTTTCAAATCATAAAGTGTTGGATATCAAGAAAAACAGAGGGACCGTTTGACGGAGGCTTTGTGTTATGTTCCTGACAAAAGGCCACAGGGAAGAGAAAATAAGTCAGTGAGGACGTGATGCAACCCACTAACTGTTTGTGTCTAGAGAAGAGAAGGACACACAGGCTTGGAAAAGGAGACTTGTCTGTCAACATGATTTCATCACCATCGTCTGTTGTGGCCCAGACTAGCCACAGCTACCAGATGACAAAAGCCAGCCAATGCCTGCCCCCCATCCAGAAAGGCTGCCATTATGCCAGTCAGCTGGATGCTGCTACAGTTTCAGACTTATTTAACATTTGTTATGATAAAATCCATTGGACAACAAAGGAAGAACATATTTTTTTCCATTAAACATAGACGACTTGGCGTCGTGCTGAGCCAGCAGTTTCTGCAGCTGTTTGACCATGTGACCGGATCATCTGATGAAGCTCGCTGGCAGCTTCAGTTTAGTCAGACTCCATGTTGTTCCCAACAAATCCCAGAAAAAAAACAAAAACAAAACCAATTATTGGTTTATCTTATTCCTCTGTGCCTCTGAGCTCCATTGTTGTCTAAAAACTATTAATAACACATCAGTGAGCCACAGCGTAGCACTGGGTGACATGTTCCTCCATTAGCTTGTGCACACACACACACACACACACACTGTAGTTTATTTTGACAGTCCCACACACACATACAGATCTGGAGCCTACAGATCTGGTTTAGAAGCTCCTCCTAAGTCACTTACGGCCACATTATCACATGTTTCTCTGACTTCCTGCAGATCAAAGGCAGATGGTGATGGTGAGGAATAAGTTGCCTGTACATGCCTGTACAGAGCTACAGAGGTTCCTTATGTAAAGTTTAGAGGGCAGCTGCTGCAGCTGGTTCAAAGCGACATGCCGAGATAGTCGAGGGATGTTGAGTTGTGCTCTTGCCTTGGGGGGGGATTAGGGTTAGGGTTTTCTGGAAAGTGATTTATTGACCCGATTAGAACATTTGCTAAATGTCTGAAATGTAAATGCGATTCCATTATGAGTTCTAACTGCACCAGTCTCCCTGAAGAACAGACAGGAGGAAAACAGTATTCAAGGACAGAGACAGCATGTGACTCTACAGTCCAGACTCTGATATTCAGAGACAAGGGGAGCTTCCTAACGCAGCAGCGTTCCTCTGCAGAAGCAGCGAAGCCTTCATGTGTCAGAAAGGATGCCGTCATGTGACCCACGTTTAATTGAATGAGCTTGGCTTTAGAGAGGGAGAGCAGCCAGAGCCACGTGTGCTTTTGACATTACAGACTGGAAGTTTATCTGAGCGGCAACAACTGGCAGTGAAACCCAATTCTCTTCACACGGCTTCTACTTTTAGACCAGGAAACAGGAGGTGAAAGGTTCAGCGGTTTTAAAGCATGAAAGGCTGGACGCCAACAGAGCAGCAGCTAGTTAAACAGGTCGTTTTAAATGACCCCGGCGAACCTGCAGGGCTCTGACATTCATCTGCTGCTGCGTAAGAAGACGGAGAGAAACCACACAAGACACCGTGTTCTTTTTTTTTTTTTTTAATGGAATGTATCTTTTCAAGGTATGAAAATAGATCTCACGTTGAAATAAGAAATTGGACAGTGGCTACAAAGGGCGCAGCTATAACTGTGTGTCCAATGATGGCAACAGGAAGGTATGTCAGAGAAGCATCACACCAGTTGCATTAGATAAAGGGCACAGCTATTACCCTGTGTGGGAGATGACAGCAGCACAGAGGCATGTGTTGGTTTGGCGGTGATACACTGGCGAGAGGGGAAAGCAGTGGGAAACGCTTCCAGCAAACAGGAAACAACATGATCCACAGTGAAATAAAATGTTTCCTGACAGAAAGACATCCCTCCATCATGGACTGTACAATACCGAGGCGATTTCTGACAGTTACCTGTCACGTCCCACTAAACGCTGGCCTGTTTATTACCACCTTCAGACGTTTCACAACAATCACATTGTTTTTGCCTGTTATTTTCTCATGAAAATCACTTCATGCCTTTAAACATATTGCAGATCAGAGAGAGAGTTTCATGATTCAGAAAGTGGTTCAGTGGATTTAGCAAAACACTATTTGACAAGCTTGAATTGCCCAGTAGCACTTCAAGTCAAAATACAAAGTCCACTGTGATCATGATATAGGAAGATCGGCAACTAGCTAACTACCGAAAACATGTTGATTTTGTACACAAAACTTTTCGGTCTTTGCCATTTTGAAGCCGAGGGACATTACACACTACTGGAGAATGTAACTCTACACAACGACACCAGCCATCGTTTTCTGAGAGACAGCAGTGCAGCATCTGATGCTGTGATTTCACCAGGAACAGATTTGAGACTATTCTGGCACAGTGGCCATTGTCAGAACTGCAGGCTTTGTCACAAACACTGTGACAATATGACAAAAACTCCACTGTGCATGTTACTTAGTACAACTAAGCTCTTCTCTGTAACCACTGAAAGCAAACTGAGGGTAATAAGCATGGATCTCACTTTGATTTAAGACTCACAAGAAAACAGCAGATAGCTTTTGCATCTATGAATGCAGTCAAATAAAATGATGGAGAGTGACTGATGTACACAATGAAAATACTAAGATGTACAATTCATAAATCACTTAAAACAACTCATGTATAGATCGAGCAGGTATCTCATCATATACAGTATCTATAGTGTTTCAGTAGAGTATATTCTGAGGTGTAACACTGCACAAGAGAGAGAAATGCAATGAAATGATTCTTTGGTTCAGTTGAAAAATGAAAACATGGACACATTTCACCAATAAGGAAATGATTGGACTAACCTACACCACCATTCTAAGATAACTACACATGAAAGCTTATTCCCAGTGGACGCGATGGGTGATATGTAGGCTGTGAACCTCCGAGCGTGCATTTCCTGTTCCGCTCTATCAACAACCACACTGAACATTCATCAACAACATAACATTTTTTTCTTATAGAAAAGATATATACACATCTAATAAATAAGGGATAAACCCATCGCACGGTAGAATACAGCTGTTTTCTCACATGCTTTTTGTCCATCAGTCTTTTGTGAAATAAGTGTCTGTATTGAAAAGGGACGGGGCACTGGGCTGTGGAAACCACTACATGGAAGAGGGGTTCTCCTGGAGACTGGAGCTCGATGGCGAAGCGGCGGGGGGAAGATGCAGCCCGGGTCGATATTCATTCTCCAGCTGAGTGTCCAATTAACCTGCGGATGCAATCAATTAGACAGACAGCAGACTGGTGGTGCCTGACACAGGAGGCAAAGGAAATCTAAACATCCCCTGAAACATGGACTTAATATAACGGGACCTAAGGCTGCTTATTTACCCAGCCCGGATCTTACGATTGGTGCCAGCTCGCAGCGACATAATGAATAAGCTGTTTCCTGAGGATACGATTTCTTATATAAAATAAAGAGGAGTTTACGGCTCAGTAGGGCTGCAGCCAGAATCTTAGAAACACTGAGGTCATGAGTCCAACAGCTCCCCAACAGATGATGTTGGTCAGACACCAAAAATACAGTCTTTAAAATGTTTTAATTATTTATTCAGCTATATTAAGTTGTATTTCCTGAAGCCTGTTACAAAGCCTTTTCTAGACAGGAATAAAATTCAGATGGGGAAATGCTGACTCTATTCATTTCATTGATTTTGCTGCTTACAATGGTCAACTGTAAATACACTCAGACACTACAATGTGTCTAAAATACTAGAATCAGTCTAAAAGGCTGAATGTTAACCCCAGTGTCAGCTTTTTTAAAAATGCTGACGACATGACCTCAGATCTAAACGGTAGCTACAGCCCTACTCATCTTGAGGGCAAACATTACTCAAGATTAATATCAGTTTAATATATAAAGGCCTTTAAATTGTTCACTAAAATACGTTTAGATCAAGAAGAAAGAGTTTGGTTTTTTTTTAACCAAAGCTAAACTAAAAAGGCAGCTGTGGTCAGCTTCTTAAAAAAAAAAAGTAAAAAAAATCCTTATTATAATAATATAATGGTGGTGGGGCTGTAGATTCATGTTACAGTGTCTCCCTTCAGGTCAAAGCCTTGGTTTGGACAGGATGTGGTAAGTTACTGTATACTGCACTTCACATCAGGGGAGCGTTCAGGACCAGTGTTTACACTGGTGACTTTTATTACAATGACTAAACAATAATAATGTAACTTTACTCTTAATACATATAATAATGTTTTGCTGGGTTGAAACCGCTTTAATCAATCACCACGCGCCTCGGAGAGCCACGTGAATAGAAATCTATTGTCAAATTTCACTGAACACAGTCAGGAAGGAGGAGGTGAGGTGAGCTGCTGGAGACTGAGAGTGACTGCAAACCTGCAGCCACTTGGCTCTGATGTGACACTTCTAGCGGAAACTGCGCCTCAGTGCAGATTTGAGTGCCTGAGTAAATTTGGAAGTCACTGGATGTGCATTCACTCAACAGCATCGGGGATTCTCCTGGCTGTCTTGATTATTTACGAGCAAGCTGTGCGTCTTCACGCTTCATTTGGAGTCACTAACACAGATTTTTACAACTTCTCAAACATTTAAATTTAACAGAGAACTTAAACATATTCCCCCGTGTAAATCTGAAGTTAAACAGATTCTAAAAACAGAATCTGTTTAACCTTTAGGCGCCGAGCGTAAAGTGAATCTATTTATCGCCGCGCGTAAAGCCATATGTTTTGGATATAGGCTACATGAGCTCTCCATGTATGAAACATCAGACCTGCCTGGGAATGTACATCCACCACATTTTCCTGCGGAGGCTTTCACCTCCGTGAGGGGGACGTATAGACGGGCCTACAGCAGGGGCTGCAAACTTTTCTTAAATCCACATTTTGTATGATTCTGTCCCCTTCTGGAAGAACAAACGCTCGGGGTTTGATCTGAGAGGGAGCACTGTAACCTACGATGAAAACAGATGTCCTCACTCAGGGTATAAACATCCAGGGAATAAAACAACCGAAAAACGCTTCCTTAATGTGCAAGGGGATCCCCAGGTGGTCCCCGGACCTAGGGAGCCCCCCGCCTCTTTTTCGCTTTCCGTCTTACCGCTAATGGCGCACCAATGTCCAAGGGACTCGCCGCAGGTCACGCAACGTTTGGCGAGCTGCGGACCGTCTTCTGACCGGGCATCTGCACGACGAGCAGCTGCTGCTTCTGCCGGGTGGACTTGACGGCCAGGATCGCCTGCCGGTTCTTGTACTGGACCATCTGCAAGGTGATCTCCGCGTTCCAGCCCTCGTCCTGCGGGCACCTGAAGTCGATCTCCTTCCCCTCCATCATCACCACCGTGAAGTAGACGTACTTGCCTTTCCGCTCCACGCAGTCCACCGTCTTCATGTTGGCGAAGTGCAGCTCCTTGACTTTGCCCGTGTCCCCGCCGCCGTGGTGCGGCTGATGGTGCTGCGGGTGGTCGTGCTGCTTGGGCGGCAGCAGCAGCACGCCGTCCTCGGTCAGGACGCAGTGCTTCTTCTTCCAGAGCTGCAGCAGCCCGTCGCTCCGCTTCTCCAGCAGACCCTCCTTGAACACCTTCATCCCGTTTTCCAGCATCTTCACCTGGACGCTTCAGGCTTCCACCGTCCTGACTGCTTTACTAGACCGACGGAAGGACAGAACGGACGGAAAGAGGGACAGATGTACGGCTGTCTATCCCGGAGCAAGTGAAGGCATGAGATGCTCCTGTGACTGCGGTGCTGAGTAGTGTCGGCTGTAGTGAGGAGGCTGCCTGTCTGACTGACTGTCTGGCTGCTGGTCACAGTGTGTGAGGGGGGTTTGGGGGCGGGGGGGTGCTGGAGAGGTGCACCGCCCCCCTGAGTAGCACCGGCTCCGGGGACGTTGAACACAATCAGAGCTTACTAATAGCAATGGAAAGCAGTCATAATGTTGTGATAATATAATTAAGCGACTATTACCCCAAATATATATTGACAGCATATACTTAGTCCTTTTTTAATGTCATTAAAATGAATGTACAGTTACATAACGATCTGTAAAATATTTCTAGTTTGTGTGTGAAAATGTGGGTCGCACTGTTATGACAGCATAATGTGTGTTAATGTGAATTTCACAGGTAATAAACAGTGGACAAAGTAACTCCTGACATTTTGGCAGTTATCTTCACTTTTTCCATCACATTAATCTCACAGCTGAAGTTGCTGCTTCGTAGATTATAATTTTTATATAAATAAAAATATTTGAATATACAAAACATGACGCACTGACGCAAGAGTTTAATACACTGTATACAACACTGAATGAAAATATGAACACATCCTGGCTTGTACTTGTCTGTGAAGCTCTTTGCATTGTAATTGTTTTGAAGCCAGTCTATTTTTAATTCTCATCTCTGCCTCAGCATCTCTAATGGCTCTCCTGTGTCTGAGTGGTATTTTATGTGGTCATGTTTAATCTCACTGTAAACCACAGTCCCCATGGAATATTTGTCAAGTGTGTCAGTGTCTGGCAACCTCATCGCAACGTCGCCCCCTGCTGGCACCAGGCTTTCCATCAAACCATTTGTCCAAGGATCGGCATCTTGTGTCCAATTTGTACGTACATTTTAAAATTACAATGTGTTTATAATTATAATACCAAGAAATAAAACAAAACAAAAGACATTAATGTGCCAGTAGGTGGGATTGATTGTCCTGCTGACTTGACAGAAGGACAAAAAGGAGTCACCCATATTAGACATGTTTAACCAATTTATTCATGAACATACACGTACAGTTATTGAGTACATTAGTATTTTTGTAGCATAGCATTTTGCCTTGACAACAGCTGTTCAGAAGGACCCTACAGAACCCTGTCACGTCCTTTTCCAATGAACATGATTTGAATACTCCCTGCAGAATGAGAAGTACCCTGGCTCTCCACCGTGGACACGATGCTGCCCAACACAACCAACGCTTGGCTGTTTTCACAACTAAGAAGGCATTAAGAACGGACTGGGAAGGAGGCAGGCTACGGTTTCTTCATGGTCTCCCTCCTGGCTTTAAATATTGCTCTGACATGCTTCTCTGTGGCCTTCTGGGTAACAAAGGTAGGAGGGTGGAGGTGGGGAGGGTGGTTCCCCTCTCTTTCACAGTGATAAAAATGAACTAAAGACCTCAGGCGCTGAGGTCCATGAGAGTCACCTGACCAGTCACAAAGTGGCGACACGAGAGGTAAATGTCAAACTGAAGAGAAAAACGGGGGTTTTGGTGAACCTGACATGTCGATAGACGCTTCAAAACCTGGTCTGGCCTTTCCTCGTCATCCCCTGTGCTACATCTGCCCAACCATGTTCCTCTCTGAACAGGCCAAGAGTGCCTCCCCCGGGTGAGAAAGGTAACACGCTTTAAAAACCAGACAGCACAAGTTGAACCCTTCACAGAGTGGGATTACAGCACCATCCCTGTGCCCCTTTAGGCAAAGGGGGGGCGTCAAAGTGCTGCTCATGAGGAATACTCAGACAACCGATGACAGGACGCCACAGGTACACACACACACTAGTACAAAGTGCTATAGAAACGACAGCCACGGCGAGCCTACGAGGAGCATGAAGCACTGGATTTACTGGGGCTGAGAGGCCTGAACGGCCCATCCTGCCAAACTGTCTCAAGCCTTTCCTCATCTTAAGAATTCTCTGGAATGTTCAAGAGACTCGACCAGGCTGTACTGAGCCCTGGGATCGACCTATTACATGACGAAGAGGAGGAAGCAAAATTCCTTTTGGTTCAATTTAGACGGGTGCATCCAGTCAAAGTGAAGTGGACTCCTTTTGAGAGAGGTACACCGATGGTGCCAGCCAGTCTGCTTACTGGAATGTATCAAGAGTGGAAATAGTTGAGCACAAATGGCACAGGAAGTGGCCAGAAACACCAACTCCAGATCCCATGCTCAGCAAGATTAGATAAACTGGAATGGACACCCAACTGTCCTGCGTCTCTAGAGCTGGAAATGCTACAGTGCTTTTACAAGTGCTAAAGGCCCCGCTAAGAATAAGAATTAAAAAAAAAAAAAAAAAAAAAAAAAGAGATTCACCTGGGACAACCAGAACTTATCAACCTGGAACTTTGGTATGAGAAAGAGGAGGAAGGGTGTGTGGGGGGGGTTGTTGTTTATAAATTGACGTCGCTGTGATGCAGTCTAAACCACAGCTGTTGTCTAAGAGCAAATACAACAAAAGACTTCACAAGAACCCAAACTAGTTTAGCAGTGAAGAAACAAGTTCATGCTTTTTGAGGGAGATTTTTTTTTCCTGTATTCTATCTATTTTACAGAGAAGGAGGAAGAGAAGGAAAAAACAGGTCTAGTAAAATACTATGTATATTGAGCCACACAGCTCCCAGTATAATTACCATGAGTTTTTGTAACAAAAATCTTGAAACCTTTTTTTCTTCAAATTCTCTACCAAGAAAAATACAAAACATTATAAGGCGGTCAGTAACTATTTTTTTTTTTTTAATCTTTTTTTAATTTTTAATTTTAGAAGCTGTAACAGTGCAGTTGATCCTCAAGGCAGCCAGGCCAGGCTTCACTGCTGCTTGCATTCAGCTGGGGGGGCTGCATCCTTCTGTAAGAAATCACAGGGGCGGGGGGAGGGGGTTGTTAAGACGACTGTCACTCCAAACAGAGCGACACGCACACCTCTGTCATACCACGTCGGATCTACACACAGCCAAAAGCCACTTCAAGACCTAAAACATTCAACGGGCTTCTAAAAATCTAAACACAGTCGGCGAAGTTTCACGTCCCGACTGTTCTGAACAGACATGAACGTGATGACTGACACATTCACACTGGACAGACTGAGACAACTATGGTTTGTCATAGCAGCACGAGCAACAGTGCAATTTGGACCATCATTGTTATTAAGCGACCTATGACCTGGTAAAAATGCTACATCTGCACCTTAAGGGTACAAAGACTGATGGGCTATGGGGGGATATGATGTGCAACAAGGGTCCCCCCTGCCCCGAGAAACAGCAGCTATGTGGTATGCACCTTAACCATTAGGCCACCAGGATGCCAACCAGACTGTAGGTCTGTAGGAGTAATTACACAGCAGAAGGACTGGGTTGCATACCATACTGGGTTAATGTCAGTACAAACACTGCGGCCAAAGAGCTACCAGGGTGCTGCTAATGCAACCATGTTAGGATCTGGAAGTAAGCAGTCAAAACTGTGCATACAGGCTAAGGGGGACATCAGTGTCAAGGGGACTTTGGTATGACGTGGCATCCGACACTGGATGTGTGAGGTAGACACCAATAATTCAAATATCAACCAATAAGAGTTTTCAACTTAATGAAAATAAAAATAAAAATAAATACATTTGTCCAGCCTCTGGTGGACAAACTAACAAGGTGAGTTAGTTATTGGCTGACATATACACTGAGACTGATCAATAGTCCACCTATTCACTGATAATATAGGCCCTGCCAATGTTTTAGTTGCACTCTAATTACCAACAGCACAAACCAGATTTAGGTACTTCCAACAATACATGTGGCTGAAAACTTACTGAACTAAATTTTTTTTCCTCATAGAAAACTAAATATTGGGATAGAGATCAGTAAATGGGATTGTAACAGCTGATTTTATGAAGCCCTTTGTCGTAAAAAGCTGCTTATTTATGGCGTTTCTGCTACAGGATAATAAATGTAAACACTTCAAACATAACCTTAGGCCACTGAGCTCAAATTAATTAGCTGCCAAAAACTAAAGAAACACTGCACTATATAAAAAAAGTGCATAGAAAGATAATTAAGACCCCATCATACTGGAGGTAGGGTGTCCTTCCAGCAGACAGACACTTATAGAGGTGATGGCACACTGCAGCTGCTCAGGCTGCTCTCCATGGCCTGATGCCACACTGACTGTACAGTGCAAGGTCATTTTAGTTATTGTGCAATAAATTTGGCCTTTACTGAACTCTTATAAGTTCTGAGTCTTAATATACTGCCCAACATTTTACACTGAATGTTCACTGAAATACCAAAGTAATAGCTCTGCTTCAGCTGCAGACTAGAATGCAGAATCATTTTTCTTATTTGTATCTGCTGCAAGCAATCTAAAAATGTCTCTGACGTAAACAACAGAAAAACAGGCTGTTGTTGCTGACAATGATGGCACCTTCAGAGGCATAAAGAGCATTTCTTTTATGTTGGAAATCTGCCAACTATTGGTTAGGCCTAATTTAAAATGGAAACAGCCCTCAAAGGTTATTATCTCAGCATTAAGAGCAAATCTATAGAGAAAAGGTAGCTGAACAGAACTAATGTGGACAAGAGAGGAGGATACAACGATGGACAAATAGACAATGATGTTTCAATGGGTATTAAAACAAACATCCACAAATAAAGCACAGAATTCATGGCAGACAAATCCTCATCCTAAACAAGAACTCAAAACTAGCCTGCATTTGTGGACGGGACAAGTTCAACATGGTGGACAAAAAAAAAAAGAAGAGAAAAGAAAAGAAAAGGGAGGGCCGGACTATCTTCAACATACAGAAATGATACAGGTGCAAATGCAGAGCTCACTATGGGTTAAACTTCAAAAAACCAACATCAAACCAGTGGGTTAGTAAGTCGGGACGGTGCAGCACGGCGGTATAGGAGGAGAGGGTGCTCATGTGTGGGGCAGGGGGTGCAGAGAGATGGATGGACAATGGAAAAACAGCAGCAGAAGGAAAGTCAAAACCAAAACTAAAGAGGTAGGTGGGGGTGAAGGGTGGGGGTGTGATGGTAGTAAGCTGACGATTCACAAGCTTTACCTACCAGGATAGGGTTATTTTTCTACTGTCACCACTTAAACCTAGTGAGGAAAAATTTAAAGAGTAGCTGACAAAAGATGCCAAAGTGACCGGAGATGAAGAAACATTAATGAATAGGAGAAAAAAAAAAAAAAAAAAGCAAAACTAGCAGAATACAGAATGTCAAAGACGTTTGTTTGTTTAGCAAAGAAGAAGCAGAGGTCATGCTGGTTCATATCATGTGGTGTCAAACTTACAAGCTGCTCCAATCTGCTAAAAAGAGCCATTAACTCAGGGACAATCAATCAAGGAACACTTAGCAAAAGCCCTAAACCAGTAAACCAGTGTATGCAGACTGTGGAAATTTCAAACACAATGTACACACACACTGTGCAACTACAAAAACTGCCAACAAACGTGTAGCAGCACACTATGGTGCCACACTTAGCATATTATGTATCACGAGATTTTCATTTGTCTTACTAGAGCTTGCACTGCTTCTGTTCTGCACACTCTGCTTATTCATAGTGTTTCGGCTAAATTAACTCCATCAGGAAAGCAGTGATGCAGAAAATCAGTGAATAAACAGCCTACAGGAGAAGACCTGTTATTTGTCTCATTGAAATTAGAGTAAGCCTCTGCAGGTTTGCACTTCATTGTGTGTGCTTTCATTCAAACCCTATGATAACAGTTTCCTACACAAACGAATGCATCTAAATGAGACTGAATGTTAATACCACAGTATTCATGTATACTGGTGTACTCATCCTGTTTAGGGCATATGAGATCTGTGTGTTGTTTAAGGTTACGTTTGAGGTTTTAGTAACAACATGCAGCAGTCAGATTTAACTGACTGGTGAAAAGTGAGAGTACGAGTTCAACACCTGGTTAAGACGATGGTGAACAAAGGAAGTGTTTTTTGTTTTTTTTCTTTTCTTTTCCATCTCAGTCTGGAAGCCAAATTAAGATCACAACAAAATAAAAGCTGAAGCAAACCAAATGCTGGTGTAAAATGAGATGCATTTGACAGTATGTATTCTGTATGTTGAATTCTGACAAGTCAGTTTAGGACAGCTGTTCTCTACCTGCAGCTCAGGACACCTAGAGGGCAACGAATGGTTTTACAGCAAAATGTTTCTCACTATAATACATCTATAATATCTTTAAAAAAAAAAAAAAAAATGTTCATGAACTGTCAGCTGCGGCCCCCCCGAGACAAATAAAGTTCTCTGAATCTGAAAAGGTTCTGAGAGATCACTGCGGCCATCCATGGCCTCCAGTAAGAGCTGGAAAGAGCATCCTGAGCCAACAAAGTTGAGAACAGCTGAGTAAGGTCTTTGTTATGACATCAGAGATCTTTAGAGGGAGGGAGGGTGTGTCTGTGTGTGTGTGTGCGCGTGTGTGTGTTAGGAGGGGTGATCTCACCTTGGGATCGTAGTCGGGGTCGTTCTCCTCATCAGCCTCCTCCTCACCTTCCTGAACACAGCACACAGCAACTTCAGTCTACTGGGTTCCCTCAACACAATCACACTATACAGTTACCCATGTCCATCACAACACAAACCATATATCTCTGGTACACTGTGCTCAATCATTTTCACAAGTAAACTCTGCTCAGTGCCCTGAATAATCTTACCTCGTCGTCCGCCTCCTCTCCCTCTTCATCGTACTGTAAAACACAAATGTGAGGATTAGCTTGAAAACTTCAACCCGACTTAATGTTTGTTCCCCAAAAAGATTCAGTCATATATTTTAAGTAACACATGCCCAAATGCTGAGGATTCTTGCATTAAAACAGCTCACAATTATCTTTGTTACTAAAATCACTGTATAGTCCAGTATGGTGTGTGCAGTTTAAAGAAAGTTCAGCCAGACTGAAGAAGCCAAACATTAAATCAGTCGCTGATACTCACATCGTCGTCATCATCCTCGATGGCCTCTCCTGTGAAGTAGAGCACGGCCCGAGGAACGATACGCTCACGGATGAAGTGGCCGATTTCAAAGTCAGCAGCCATGACTGCCTCCGCGTCCTCATCCTGAAGACAGACCCACATTTTTTGGGGGGCATTTCCTGTATTCTCTCTTAATAAAGCTGCACTACGTACAATTTAAATTTAAAGTAGCAAGGGCTAAACGTTCAGCAGTTCAATCCAACTACTCTGATGAATAATACATTTTTTCTGAAGCATACAACATTATTATAGTATCTTGATGGAGGAATGTGCTTTTTACACTTTCACACAAGCATTTCTAAACATCAAGGTACAGTACAAACGGTTTTAGTATTGTAGAACAGCCGGTGTTGGTCAACATGAGTATCCTTTGTGCAGTTTAGTGACACCACCCCAGAAAATTAAAAATTTAATAGTTAATTTCTTCTACAAATTTGAACAGACTTCTATAATATCATCTAGTGAAGTTGTCAGTGTGTACCAGTAAAACACCCATCTCATTTATTACAGTACAAACATGCTCATGTGCCAGTTAATCAAATTATGACACGTACAAACAAGAAGAACAAGTACAAACACTTACCAACTCTCCATTTTCTGGGACTGTAAACAGCAGGAGAATAGATAAAGTCCGTTAAACTATACAGTTGTTACAGTATGCGTGGTACAAAGATCTAACATTCATCATTTTATCAAATGCAATATCAAACTAACTGTTACACTAAACCCTTATATTTCTGCCCCATCATTCTCACCTTCTGGTGGGGTGAAGAAGTTAAAGAAGGAGTCGTTGGGGACCGTTTTGGTGACTGTCCTGACCGTGCCGCGACCCTTGTGCTTCTGTTTCTTCTTGATCGTTTTCAACGTGACGTTCTTGCCCTTTGTCCAGTCAATCGGGCAACTGTGGTGAAACACAAGGAGCAGGCAGCACGAGAGAGCAAGGTCAGTGTCCAATATTTGAAATGTCAAATCTAAATGACATCTGGGATTTATTTTAGGAACGTAAGCGGTGAGGTCACTTAGAAATGATTCAGAGAGAAAAGAGGTAGAGAGATAATGGTGAGAGACAGTGTTTGATACGGGCCATGCTGGCTGCTGCGGGGGTGGTTTTATTAAATAACAGGCCATGACTAAAAATGAGGCTGACATTATATGACATAAACACCAACCTGGATGATAATATCAGGTGCTGTTACTCACCCTGTGCAGCACATGATCTCCGGGCCGTCGAAAGAGAAGGGGTCGTTCTCATCGGGCTCTGACCTCATCTTGTAAGTTTTCGTCAACACTGCGTTTGTGAAAAAGTCGTTGGGCTCGAAGTGGAACTCTAACGTGAAGCTCTGGTGAAGACCAGGAGAGATTATGATTTCATACATAATTCATTTATTAAACAAACAGACTGGTTTAAGCCACGTGCACAAGTGCCAGCTGACTCACCATGGGCTGTCCTGGATCTGAGAATTTTACTTTAATATCCTGTAAATGTTTAAGGATAGGTTCATCGTGTTCCTGAGGAAGAGAGACAGCACCACAGCATTAGATCACACAGAGTACCAAGAGGCACAGTGTATTCCTGTTTCACCTTATGACTGGGAACACACCCTTATTTTGTTTATAATACAGCTGGCAAACCACTGCTCTATACAACTTGACCAGCAGGTGGTAGCAAACTCTGGTTTTTCAGTACTGTAAGGAAAAAAAGTGTCTGTGACCCATTTTCTCTGTCTCTCCAGGAGCCGTGTGGAGAAACCTACCTGCAGCATGTCACTCAGCAGGTCCACATTTTTGAAAACTGTTAACCAGAACTCAGGGATGCCTTTGGGGTCCTCCTTCTCCTCGTCCTTCTTCTCTTCTTCCAACTTGGCCTTCTCCTTCATTTCATCCTGGTTGAGGGAAACATTTTCTCTTCAAAATAAGGCTTGCTCAACCATTTTCCCTTTTCACATCTTATACAATATAAATGAAAGCTTTTCACCACCTACACCCACAAAGACAGCATGCAGCACTGGGGACAAGATGGGGGAGAACAATAGAGAACAAGAGAACTAGCTTGCAATTATAGTAGTAATAAATCACTACACCTATATCATCAACTCTACTGGCGCTCTGTAATCAAAATCAGTGGTGGTGATTTTAAATTTTAATCCGTTGCCATTTATTATTAGCTGCATGCAGTGGTCTCATTTTGGGAAGTGAAGCTCATTCAATTCTGGATGAGCATATAAGCTACGTCCATGAAATGAAAGCAGACAGGAAGCATGCAGGTGTATACGTCACCTGTACCTGCTTACTTACTGTCAGCTCTTCCTCCTCATCTGCCTTCCATTCACATTCCTCATCTGTGGGCTCATAAGCTGCTTTCACTATGTCACTTCTCTGTAAAAGAGGACAGAGATAAGTTAAAGTTTGGACCAGCAGGGTCAAACTCACTGGATGAGAAAGTTGCACGTGTCCCGCCATGTTGTGAACATCTACTCTGCCATAATGAACAACAACACTGTCCATTCTGCTGAGTCATGTGTCTCAAAGAACTATACAAACTGCATATTTAACCAGTGTAACTGCAAGACGTGACAGGTTTAACAAAGTCTTTCATTTCCACATTTTCAGACCATGACAAGGAATTTACCTTTTAACTTTAGTTATTTAATGGGGCCTTAGGGTGAAGATACTAATGCAGCAGATTTAAGGGTTAAATTTCCTCTTTCCTGAATAGAACAATGTGATAACATTTTAAATATTCTCAATTCTAGTCTTTGATAGCAGCCTCTTCAGCTATAAACAATTATGGCATCCCTCACATCAGTATGACAAATGCTCTTGAGAGTCTTAGGAAACTTCACTGGGTCCCCTGAGGAGATGTATTGGGACATCTTGCATCTTAAGGCTGTGGAAACACTCAGTTCATGCTGAGCTGAATTAAGCCATAATTAACTACATTTATCTGCAACAAATTTGAAGAGAAGCAATGCAGAGCTACAGCCCTAAATTCTGCTTTGACTGGATGTACAGCAGCACAGATCAGCATAAACATGCAGCCCACTCAAAGCTACAGACACTAAGGGAAAAATGCATGAAGCATTTTATGTATTTGACAATGAATTTATCTACTGCCTCATGTTTTCTTTTCCAGTTACTCTTAACGCTGATGAACCCGTAACACTGAACTCACTGATGAAACATATTAGCATAAAATATATCATAAAGGTGATTCTTTTGATGGAAACTGAAGAGTAATGTTTCTCTTTTAGTTTATACTGTTAAGAAATCCACTACAGGCAGTGTTCGTTATTGAACACATTCCTTGTTCTTCATGCTCTGTTCAGTTTGAAATAAAATAACGGACACTACATTAAAGTGTCAAGGCTTTCAATAGGTTTACATTAACACTGAATTAACCTATCAGAGATATCAACAGCAAGTCGAGAACGCTCTCTAGGATGTAGGCATATATGTTTCCTTGTCAACAGCCAAGAAAAGATTTCATGGCCATAACCTTAGAGGATTCACCACAAGATGCAAACCACTAGTAAGACTCAAAAAGCAGAAAGGCCGAGCTGCAGTTGACAAAAACGTACAAAGTCTGTGGACTGATGAAAAAAAAAAAAAACCTCTGTCTCACAGTGATGGAGGATACTAAGTGTTTGGTGATGTTTATGGGTCGTTGACTGCAAAGGATTTTCCATGAAATATTAGACTTTGGGTGTTTTAGTCCAATTGCTATTGAGCATGTGTTAAAAGGCCTATATCCCTCACACAGTTCTTTAGATATTGATGTAAATCTACTAAAATTAAAGCAGAGATTTGGCACTGTAATGTAGAATCCATTATTTTATTCCTATTTGAATGTGTTGAAGCACAGAGCATGAAGAACAAGAAACGTGTGATTGTCTAAATACTTACAGTCTGAACTGTTCACAAAAAAAAAAAAAAAAAAACAGGCCTACACAGGAAATTACTTCTTATCAAACACAGACATGTACTTCCATTTCAAAAAGGATGTGCATAAAAATTTCACAGCTTCAGAAATGCAGTGCTAATACTCAAAGTCAGGATAAAGAATGTGGATAAATGACCTACTTTCTCAAAGAGAGGCTGGTAGAGGGCTGCGTATTTTCTCTCCAGTTCATGAACTTCTTCATAGAACTTGGCCTCGATGTGGGCACATTTCACCTGCAGGTTCTTCAGGGCGTTTACACGTCTCTTTACAACCTTTGGTAAACTGTGGAATGGCATGAACAGAGGAGATATTAAGTACAATCCTGGATCTGGACATACAGATCGTCCAAATCATGCAAAGTAATCTATAGACTGTAACGCACTACATACAATATCAAGCAAAAACAGCTGGACTGTTTTTGTCGGATCTGTGCAGCCCTTTGTGCAATCTGAAATCTACAGATACTGTTGATGCATTAATCATTTTGTGATCACACTTTTCTTCTGCTTCCAGGCTTTTACATTTAAAAACACAGGACAAAATGTTCTTAATGGAGAGCAAATGGTACCAGAGAGGACCCCTGCCTCTGAAGTGGATCTGCTGAGAGCTTTAGAGCAGAGCAACACACTGCAGAGGAGTGCTCTCTCCCCAGAGACCTCCAGTAAGTCAGGGTGGCTTTCCAAGTACGCTCTTTTAAACCAACTGAAACTGTGCCAAGAACAGGTTTTATTGAGATTTGCTTCGTTTAACAGCACAGTGAAGAAATTATGTCTTATTTGTACACAGATTTATTGGTTTATGCTTGGGGGGATTAATGGCATGATTCCTGCTCTGGATAATGTAGAGGACTCCTCAACATTACAACATTTAAAAATCCTTCAAAAGGACATTTTCTAAACTCTTTTACATGACATATTGATGAACTCAAACCAGCTCTACCATCGTGGATTATAGTCAAACAAATCAATTATCAGTATTATTTACCCCTAAATCAATAAATCATTTCAAACAACATCAGCTTTTTCAGGGATCAAGGCCAACTCAAGAATACACTCAAAAGGTTTTCCTACTTATTTTATATAAGTATATAATATGAAATGAAGTTTTATAGTGCAACAACAGAGTGTGAACACTTTGCACAGTGTCTTGATTCATGTCTTAATGTTTTAACAGTGGTCAGAGAGCTTTAGTGCGGCTGCAGAGATACGTTTCTCTGCAGTTTGGTAAATTAAAACACCTGCACTATCCTGGCAAAGGAACCCAAGTGCTAAGATGGTAAAACTGGTGAGTTTGTTAGTGACAGCCAAATATTTGACAAGTTGATCAAAGAGCTGTGTGCTGATGGTTTTGCTGAGAAGAGGAACAGTGGGTGGCAAAGCCCTGCAGCCACGACACATGACTACATTTACACAGCATCACATTTCTGACTGTATCTCTGCTCTTGTGTTTTTTGGGGTTTTTTTTTTTTAAAAACACTTTAGCCATGAAGCTGAAGCATTCAGCTCATTAAGGAGCAGCACAAACTTAAAGAAGGGCATGAAAAGTGTTCACTCGCCCCCGGACTTTCTATGTAAAGTATTAAAACTTTGGATCACAGTGGGTGTGACTGGGATTTTTTGGCACAGACAAAAACACACTGACCAAATTCAGGACTAACTACAACACACAAAATGACTGACTATCAAAGTGTTCCTCCACAAAAGTAAACAACTAATGCAGCAGCAATAAGTAGCAGGTATTTTATGGCCTCCTGCACCACATGTAATTGCAGTCAAACTGTGAATATCAGCCTTCCTTCACAGACAGTCTGTGTCTGGACAATGTTCTCCACAGTATAAGTATAAGTATAAGTTCCTTGAAGAGTCCCATGCTGGTTTTTTAAAAAGACATAATGTGGGTTTGTATTCAGATTAAAGGTTTGTAGGTTTGTATGACAGTGAGACAGTTGTTCAGGGCCATGTGGAAAGCAGATTTAGCCCTTTTCCTTTTGTTTTAGCATTTTGCAGAGAATGGACACCTTTTTTTAAAACCTGTAGTTAAGGATTGTGGTTTCTGATGAATAACTGAACAGTCTGAAGGTCCCACCTGCTGCATGCCAAACGCAGGTGAAATTTAGCAGATAAATTGACTCCAGTAAGTCTTCACCTTTTCCTGTCCTCTCAGGTTGCCTCTGCCGACCCCCATCTTCTATGCTTTCAACTGAGCCAATCAAATTCAAGCTAAACAATGGCTGTGTATAAAACAGGCTGCCGACTGGCCGCTTGCAAAACTGCTCTGCACAAAGTGATGTCTGTGAAGCTGAGCCAATTTTTTCCCTTTTTCTTCTCTGCAACTGAGATGGTCAATAGTTGACCTAACGTGGGCCGAGATTCAACATGTTGCTCATGTGAGCATCCTCAGCAGCATCACTGTGGAACCTGCCTGTCTCTGTATGGACTCAGCCACTGAGTGTCAAGTTGAATGTTGGCTCTTCAGTGTATCCTCTCCTCTGGATTCAGAGGCTTTATGTTTTGCCAGAATTATTGCTGCTAAAGATGAGAATTGCTGAACTTCACTTGAACTTCATTTGCATAAAAGCATCTGTACTCAAAAAGGCACAGTCACCACTTAGAAAACTAATTAGCATGCAAGAACAAGTGGACAAACAAAAACATCCACCTACCATCCAAGTGCAACTAAGTGATTACAACCTATGACTGAAAGCCCACAGCAACAGAATTAAATAGCATTGTTAAAAGTGAGTTTAAGATTAAAATACAAAATCTTGATTTTATGTTTTATACCGTTTCCATTATTATACAAAAATGGCACCTGAGGGAATGCTACTGTACTGTAGATTTGATCTATTAAAGTTTTCAATTGCCACACAGTTTAAAATCTGATGCAGTTAGATTGTCAGCTGCTGTTAAAAGCATCCTCCTTGCTTTGGTGTCCTTATAGATGCTGAACATTTGTGAGCCATGCTGCAGCTGATTCTGCTCTCTGACAACTGTAGAAAGGCCAAGCAGAATAAATGAGGCTTTTTTTTAGATTAAGGTAGATTAGGTAAAAATGAGTTGACCCCTCACCTCTCCATGTATCCTGACGGCGAACCATTGAGACCATCCAGCCTTTCCTGCAGCGCAGCCAGGATCTGTGGATTCTGCATCATTTGCACAGTCAGCTGACGAGCTGAGGACACAAACATATATCTGATCAAAAGGCAGACAATATGAAGGCAGACAAATCAACTCAGGGGTATGAAAGGGTTCCTTTGCTCATATTGTGATGAGAACATGTTTGGGACAGGAATCACCCGTTGCACAGGAACACCATTTTTACTTGTTGTTTTCAGTAAGGTGACTTGATCCACCCTGTAATATCTGAGTCATGCTGTGGTATATTGGATCTCTCAGCATTGTGTGTGCTTACCAGAGTATGTGAGTAGGGTGCAACAGAGTACACAAGCGGTTTCCTATTCAAAGCATTCTGTCATCTCTCCATCACCTGCTGTGTCTTTGCCTTTATTTAAACGTGTCTGTTTCCTGCATACTTTGTATTTTGTACGTTATTAAGTAAACAAGGAACAGACTGAATGAAGTCTGGTTATTAATGTGCATACTGCCGGTGCGGCACGGACACAAGAGGTGGCAGTCAGCAAAATAGGGTGTTCCCCTTTTGTAAAACCAGACAGGTGACAGATGGTACAGTCCAAGTGTCCAACACAGTGCTTGCACCTATCAAAGCTCAGTCGGATTGCTGCTACCAGGTGAGAAGATTAAAGGCGCTGGAAGTCACTTTTCTTTGTTGGCACATCCTGGGCGTTTTGCTTGTAATGTGTTACCAGCTAGAATAGATCGCCTGTCCAAGACAGTCAAATAAATAAACCCAACATCAATGACGGTACACACCTTTTGTTGGTGATTATATGCACACCTATCAAACACCCACTTTGTCCTTGACCCCTTTTTACACCTAACTGTGTCCCTGTTAAGTACTGATCCTCCTGTGCCATCATCCCAGCATGGTACAAACACTTGCTAGGTTAAGGTTTGATACCAGTAACCTTGCCAAGAAGAACTTGGTGCCAAGTTCCAGCGACAGTCCAACGCATTTGAAAAGGCAATATGTATGCATCCCTAATTTAAAAAAAGAAAAAGCAACACTGCCGACAGTGTGTGAACTTGATCATGGGAGTTGCTGTATAATTTACACAACGGTGACGGCACACACATTTTCACCTTTTGTTTAGAAACATCAGTTCACTTTCACATTTCTTCAGAGCTGCAATTTGCGGGTCCTCTGAGTTTGTTACTGTGTCTCAGAACAGCCTTGATGCGTGAATATGATGTGAGTTTTCTTAAGAGAGTGCCCTGCATGTTAACGTTGGCAAGCTGTAACTGTGTATTACTCATGCATTTCTAATCTCCTCTCAGCTTCCAGACCTCATGTACAGCCTTCCTGAGAGTGTGGCCGCTATGACAAATCAGTCGTAGGCAGCCAGAATGAGCCTTCTTTCAAGTCTGGCTTTTAAAAGACTTTTCAATCTTGCTATAAATAGAAAAGGCCAAACAGCCATCTATATCTATCCACAATGAGCTGGGAGTAGGCTAATATATGAGAAGCCTGTCTGAATCATTTATTGAGCATCAAAGGACGCATAAACAGCATCCAGATCCGAAAATAAAACAGATTAGTGCCTCCCAGCCCTTAACTACAATTCAAAATAGTGTCATGAAAATAACAGTCTAAAAACCATGTATTCCACATTAACAATTTTACTTGCATTTTAAAGCAGACGCTGGAAGTCACTTTAAAACAGACTTTCAATAACTAAAATCAGATTGCTAACATTTGCCCCATGTTGCTTTTTTTGTTTTTTGGAGAGAGGCTTACCTTTGCTGTTTTCATCTTCTCCAGTCTCCTCTTCATCCACTTCCTCCACATCCTCCAAATCTGCCGGGTCCATCTCAGCCTGGTCTTTGCTGCTCGGGGAGACACAGAGGGGGGAGGAAGGCAGAAGGGAAGGTCAGCCAAAACACAAACACTTCAGAGTGTTAATGAGCACACAGAATTATGCTGGCCACCAAACTACTTCTGACATGTTTTGGCTGAAGCTGCCAGCCACTTCGGTGGGAAACCAGTTAATAAACTTAATTCTAAGAACAAAACTTGATTGGTGAACCTGACAAATGAAGCTGGGAAACTTGT
Organism: Toxotes lorentzi; assembly: GCA_037833715.1. Taxonomy (NCBI): domain Eukaryota; kingdom Metazoa; phylum Chordata; class Actinopteri; family Toxotidae; genus Toxotes; species Toxotes lorentzi. Next base: position 13,806,032 of record JBBMJY010000015.1, on the reverse strand, counting down.
TCAGTCTTAATGTATCATGGAAATTACTAATTTTCACATCAGAAGTTTTCCAGAATGAGAGTGATGATAATTTATTATGAAAATACTGTTAGCAACAGACACGGCTCTAGTTAAGTACCTTACTAAAAAGGCATATTTAATGGTAACAGAGTGAGGGAGAGGCCAAAGCAGTTCTCAGCTGTTTGAACCAATGAATGCAGTGTAGCCCTATAAAAACCCTCCTGTCGTCTTTTTTACCCATAATGCTTTTCTGAGCACTGAAACATGACACCCTACTTTAAGATGCAGTGCAGAAGAGCTCAATACTAAACTCTGTTCCCATCCTCCCCCTGTCTGCAGCACGAGGTGAAAATCAATGGCCAACAGTAGAGGAGTGAGTGTGTGTGTGTGTGTGTGAGAGTGTGAGACAGCATCCATCCCTGTGTTTGTGACAATCACTGGAGCGTTACTCCAGTTGGACCGATGTTAAGGTCCATCACTCAGAGTTGAGGTGTCTTGTATGTGTGTGTTTTAGTGTGTTAAACTGACAATGCAACAGACTTGGCTTTAGTAAACAACTGTTTACATTAGAGCTTACTGAGGGTCAGCCTGCTACACGTTGTCCATCTGACCACACCCACATCAGGGAAGTCCCAGCAGGTTATTTCCTTCTAACTGTCAAATCTATAGACATAAGACCAACAAAGGAAGAAGAGAGAGGTGGCAGAAAGGCCACAGTTTACAGTGGTGACTGTTGGAAGATGTACTTACTTGTCAATGTCTGCCATTTTTGCTGAGTCTCAAGTGATGCTAAAAATAAACAGAAGAGAAAATAATTAGCTTTCAGAGGACACAAACTAATTAATTAACATTTGACTGTCACCAGATCTGGGTCAAACAGCATTTACAAATAACCCCTGATGCTAATTTTAAGTTGCTTTGAGCATTACAGCAGTGAGTCTGTGTTAACAACACACAATGAATGACTGTTGAAACAGCTACACTTTCTTGTGTACTTTATTTAGCAGCAATGCCACCATGAGCAACTGCAACTTTACCAGAGTTTAGTTCATTTGACTTCATAACTGAACACTGATAAACACTTCCCTTATTAAAAGTTCCGCCTAATAGCATGAATACTTCTCCACTCCTTGTTGCACGTTTCCTGTATCGTAAACACGAGTTTGCTAATATTGTTTTGCAATGCACAACTGTCAGAAAAACACACCTTTCACAGTACTGTTTAGTTTTTGTTCATTGATGAAAAATAGAATCCATTTCATCTCAGTTCTTGTTTTCTTAAGGTTACTTTTAATTTAGTTTTAGTTGGCTGTGAAAAATAGGTTGTCAATGAATATTCTGTAAGTTTTCATTAACAAAATTTACACTGCTGCTTGAAAAGATGCTGGCATACACACCCAGCACAAGTCTGGTTTAGGTGCTTGGTTCAGACAATCAAAGCTGAAACATGAAATCACACAGACTTTGTTCCAGGAAGCTGACAGAATTAAGTCTCTCCAACATCCGGTTCAGCTGATTCGGACATTTGCATTTGCAAATGCAGAGAATGGGGATGTTATAATATTGGCCTATCAGTGATACATAAATATTTCCTTTTATATATGCTGCACCAAAAAACTGTCTAACTGTCACAATACAAGGTCCTTTTAAAAGTTAAGTTTTTCAGTTTCCCTAGGATGGAGTCTGACTCAGTGCCCCTGCACAGGCCTCACCAGAATTTCAGTGTTTATAAGGAGGGTATTACCATCATTTTCTCCACCATTTTGGAATTTAATTTATCTGCCACAGGAAAAAAAACAATGGTTCAGCATCATTAGATTAGATTAGATTGTTTCATTCCTTATTGAAAGCCCCGTGAGACTGGTAATACTACCATGAATAATCAATAACTTTATCAGCTGCAGAAGTGGGCATCTATTAGTGATACAATGATTCTATGGTAATGAAAAAATTGAAGTATGTCGATCTTTTTGACCAGGGAAAGCTCTGAATGATGAGTGTTTCAATTTTTGTGTGCCAGTCCTTTGCAGGACTCCACCTAAAAGTTAAGTTTTGGGAGAATTACTAGACAACAGCCACCATCATGTCATATCAATTCACATATAATGACTATATATCAACACGCAATTAAATGTGCCAAAAGATTTAGGTGTGGTGACTTCATTTCTCTCAGTTTATCACGTGCTTTCGAACAAACTACTTCCAGCTTTTAGAGGACAAAGAGCATTTTAATTAAACAAACACCCAGGATTTGGATAAATCAGGCCACATGCTTATAAATGAACTCCCCGCCTTGGTCCAGACAGGATCAAACCTGGCTGCGACTCACCCAACCCTCATACCCTCCCAGAGCCTCCTTCCCTTGAGAGAGATGGATTACCATGGTGTTCTTTTCAGAGGGGCAGATAGGGAGGACTTGCATTGACAATAGGTACCCAGAAGACCGTGAGGTAACAGATCACGACCTGGAAGTGACAGTGTCAAAACTCAATAGCTAAGGTGGCTGCAAGTCAAAGCTAAAGCCTTATGACAAAGAACAGACTGTGAAGAAAGCCGCAGCCACATTTGCTGTTCATCTGAGGTGATAGATTTTCAACACTGGTGCCGGATTAGAGCAAACACAGCTACTAGAAAAAACATAAATGCAACTCATCCTGATTGATGTTTAAAATGCCAAATGCCCAGATGTGTAATAAGTTATGAACATGATTAAAATGTTGTGTTATGAAAGCATTTTGGCTCCTCCTGCCCACCTATCCATCCCTCCCTCCACACTGGACCTTCATTAGTGTCGTGATTCAAACCAAATATTAAACCCTGGAACAAGCACAAGAAAGACAACGACAGACAATATCTGTATAAGCTCGGTTCGGCCCAATTCTCTGGCCCCTTCCTAACTGTGACCAAATAGGGAAGACTCTCATGTCCATTTCATATGTTCAGCCCCCTGACTGTGATAGCAGCTGACGTGCCAAGTATAAAAAGCAGAACACCAGCTAACCGTAGTCCCAGTTTACGCCTCTAACACATAGCCACTGGTAGCATTAGCAAGCCTGATGAGCGCCTAGAACATGTGGCACATGAACCACATTTATTTCTCTGCAGTGGCTGGGGGTCTGCCAACAACTGTGCTATACTCCAATCTTAATATTTAAGGCCGATGAACAGTAGCCTTAAGCGTGACCAACAGAAAGACTACCGCTTTGTGCTGACACTCCCCCACAAACAGACACCCAAAGGAGAATTTCTTATAGTGGAGCCACTAACTCAGCTACAGCACAGGTACTCACACAGTAACTCTCTCAGAAAGTACTTCTACTGACTGTCAATGCTCCGCCTGACTCCCCGTCTTTCCAGTGGAGAGTCTGGCAGGAGCTTCTCATGTCTGGTTAGCTCCGACTACCCGTTTTGTGTCACTATTTGTGCTAAACTGAGCAGTGGTCAGTCTGTCTCCCCCCATGTCACATTCTACAGAGCCACGCCTCCCACAGTTGTTGCCCTCTTTTTCTTCTGTCACCTCTTTAAACATGCTAAACAAGCTGCTGGTTAAAGGCAGTGGCTGATCAGTCTACTATGTCTTAACGCACATTCTTCCTGTAATAAAAATGCAAAAAGGCAAATGCAAAAGTCAAACATTAACCAACAACCTTGTTAAAACTCGTATTTTAAAGCTGGGGAATTAAGAGAAGATGGGACAACAGACTGGTAAGTTTTAAGTGAAGCAAGACAGCAACTCACTGCCTATAGAAAGTCATCTATTTTATTATTTTATGTCAGGAGAATGCAAACACCACAGGGAATTGCTTACTGCAGTACCATAGTTATTAAATAAAGTCTGTGGTTTAGATTTATACCTATTGTTTACCTCTAGCTTCATTATATGAAATGCAACTGTTCGGTCCCTCCAGTGAGAGTGGTCACATTACAACTTGGCTGTTTATTCAATATCATCATCTATCAACTTCCAGCAGAAACCTAATGGATGATCTCCCGTTTTATTGTTCTACAAATTTCTGCTGTCCAGATGTGAGGTTTTCTACCTTTCTTAGTACAATGAGATTTTTTCTTGCGTTTTAGATTGTTGATTTAACCAAACAACCCATCTGATTACGTCCCCTTGGAATCTTCGAAATAATGATAGACGCTTTTGCTATTATATGACATTTTGTAAGCAAAACAATCAGTTAACCAAGAACATAATCGGCAGATTAATTTTATGATTTTGACCAATTTTAACAAATAAAAAATTGGTAATATTGAAATGAAAGATTAAATATTGGTAGATGCAGTTACTATAAACATAAATACAGTTATACTGTATGTCTGACCACATCACCCAGCCCGAATCAAGAATCTCCCTCTTACTATTTTGTCAGATAAGATGTTCATATTGCACCTCCTGGTGGGATACTCATAACCATAATCCCAGCACCAGCTGAAAGTGTTATCTGTCCAAAATAACTATAAGAAAATCTGAATGACATTTCAGTATGTTAGAGACTATGACAAAGGTTCCTAATCCTGGTCTGACTGTCACCTTCCTGCTGGCTTTCCATCCTGTCAAGTCTTGAATTGCATTCACCTGTCATCCCAGAGGTAAATCAGTCCCTTATTAGATGGCATCACTTTAACAGCAACACGGCCCTGATTCCCAAAGCCCACAACGTAGAACGTCTCGAGTCACATAATGAGAAAATCATCCACTGAGATGAAAGTTGTTGTTTTTTTATAAAAGGACTAGCAATGTAAACCAAAACTATAAGATTTTTTTAATGGGCAGGACGGACATCCTTTCAACAAAACGACCATATCTTCACCATCTCTGAACATTATTCATGTGTTAGTCAGATAATACAGAAACATTATTCAACTACAGAGCTATGACTGTGACAGTTCAGTGAGCTCAGTATAAATTCACATGACAGATCAAATTGTTTCCTCCTTCATATAGGTAACTGATAACTGATAAAGAGAGCAGACTGTGTGTTTAATCTGATTTGTGGCTTTCATTATGTCCCTTTTCGCAGCTGAGAGCCTCATTCTGTCACTTCTGAATAAGGTGGTATATTTTAAAGCTTCCACTTTTTAATCAACAAGGACCCAAGTGAATAAATGCACAAGCATGACAGAATAACTGCACATGTGCACACACCACAATACCTAAGGTAAGATGACACCCACCACCCCTGCCATCTTGTATTCTCTATAATGCCAAATTATTGATGGGAAAGTACTGTACAAAGCTCTTAGCAGCAGCGCACATTTTTCAAATATCCTGCCGCTGCGCAAAATATGATGACAGTTGAGTTTTTCATGGTTTGGGGGTCAATGCTTGCTTTTTAAAATGGACAAAAATAGTTGCAGTTAGACAATGCAAGGTGGAGAAACTGCTCTACTGGGAGACCAGTATTTCCAATGCATTTAGCTGATGCCTGTGAGGAGTTATGAGGCATTTGTCACGCACTGCTGCTTAAGTTCTTACAATACCTGAACATGTTTTAATATCTCTATGCAATTTGTTGTTTTTCTTATGAAAATAATTCAGAACTATAATCTCTTCGAGAAAACAACATCTGATCTGTCCAAGTGCTGACTCCTAATATGAGGCATCTCTTATAATATCTGGCAACATCACAGCACAGGTCATGTTTAGTTTGGAAAGGTATTGCTAGGGATATACAGACACCCCTGTCAAAAAAGCCAACAAATACCAAATAGCCACTAGACAATATAAAGAGTAAATATTTCCTCAAATGTGTGTATGAACACTGTTAACTACTTATGTAACACCTGTCCTGACCATATACACTTTTTTTTTCTCCTTTCTGGGACAAGCCTTTTCCCTTAATCCTGCCCAGCGACCACGTGTTGCATGCTCAAGTCTAGCAAACCAATGACTAACAAAAAGCCCTGGGTGCGTGCCTGCCTGCTCACTCTGAGAGCCACATTTTCAACTTCCTTTGGCCCAAAGCAAGCCAGCTAACCTGTTGAAGCGTTTACCGTCCGATGTCAAACCAAAAAAAAAACCGTCCCCTCGCCTCCTCCACAGACGAGCCAACCCCTGGCTAGAAAACAGGCTAACTTTAGCCGGCCTGCCCGGTCTTGTCAATGCACTGCCTCGGTGTGTTCGGCTAGTTAAGCTAGCTTATGTACTGCTAGCTTGATGCGCACCACTTGGGCTGAGCAAGTGGGAGGAACAGCTTCGACAGACAGGGAGCTGTAGCTACAAAATATGGGCCAGTTCAAAAGTGTTGCCAACGCTCCGGTACCACGTTTTAACCAGCTTTCGTTATCTAACACCGCCGGCTATCCGGTTAAACCAGCGTGCCATATCCTAAACTCCAGAATCAGAATCCCATCCCCATTTCCCCACCCTGGGTATCATCCTCCAAAAAAATAAGGTCAAGTCCAAAAATACAAGATAAAAGACACGTGTCAACAAATGTAGAAAAAAGCTCACAAATACGGGAATTATCCGACGTTTTCTTGTTTCTCTCAGCGCAATAATTGTACGAGCAGTCCAGGGGAAACGGGCATACATGATAATCGTTGTTTTATTATTTTTTAATCGCGTGTAACGTTAACACACATCATGGTGGAGCCAGTCTCAATGGCTGCTGCCGCTGTCTGACTTGACTGGTAGCATTAGCAAAGAACAGCCGCCTTCCTCTGTCGTTTGTTTGTTAAAGCAGCAGCAATGAAATTTAACTTCTGACACGACGCACAAGTTTGGGGCGTTGGCACCGAGGCCATTTCCAAGTCTTGTCCCTTACCTTCGCTCTCTGGCCGGAGGCTGGACAGGTTAGGCTGCGCTGCGCAGTGAAGCGGTCCCGGGGAAGAAAGAGACTCCGCTCCGATGGCGGTAAAAGGGAGAGAGATCCCGCCGCCTGCGCTCATATACATCCGACGTCATCACGTAAACTGGCAGTCACCGAGGCAACACTGTTCGTGGGAGGGGCGGCCATAGAGACGGGGTGGAGGGCGGGAGGGGGTGCGCTGGGAATGAGAGATCATCATCATCCTCATCATCATCATCAGGGTTGCCAGGTCTGTGAGGAAAAAACCAGCCCAAATCAACAGCCCAAAACCAGAACTATGCCTGAAAATATGCCTCTGCTAAAACCATATACACTGCTTTTAAAGTTCTACAGCATTGTTATCATTGTATTGTAATGCCCACAAAGCAGTACCATAAATGTTAGGTGTGTGTGTGTGTGTGTGTGTGTGTGTGTGTGTGTGTGTGTGTGTGTGTGTGTGTGTGTGTGTGTGTGTGTGTGGACGTGGGTGGAGTGTTGGAGTGTGTGTACTTGCTGGTCTGGAATCAGTTTGGGAGGATTTGGTTCTAAGTAAATAGTTTCATTTAAAACATGGATTTTCATTAATATATATTATTCAAGTGATTTGCATGCAGAATACATCTACCCAACCAGGGGACAAGAAATTCAGCAACACTTCAAAAGTAGCCCACTTCAGTGGAAAAACCACAGACCTAGCAACCCTGATCATCATCATCATCACCACCACCATCATCATCTTCTTCCTGCTCTAATCATTTTTGATACTCTTCTTCGTCACTGTATCCCCCTTTCTCATCTCATCATCATCTTCCTCTCACCAAGTTCTTCATCATCAGCTTCTGCCTAATTTTCATTTATAATCATCATCTTCATCTTGTTCAGTCTCATAATCATCTCACCATCATCTCAGCATCAGGAACAGCAGCTCCATCCTCCTCCTCATTCACCTGCTCTTCCAACACCAGCAGGGGCGTTTCTAGGAGTTGCCAAAGTCTCAGGCTGAGCCCAGACCATCTGGGACTGAGGTCAGGGTGTGTGCGTGTGCAGAGAGTGCGTCAAATTTTTATTTTTGACGAGCCTTGAGTGCTTCCTGTCTAACAAATGGAAATGCATGCCCTGAAAACCTTGCATCTCTTAAGATTAACTTGATGAGGAATCACTGCTTGTATGCTTAGTCTGTAAATAGCATGTGGGCTTTTGGCCATTTGTGTGTCTGTTTGGAAAATCTTTGAGAGTTCAGCTGTTACCATTTCCACACAGTACTGTGGTCAATTTCAGAGCTGTTATTTAAACTGTTATCTTACTCTGAAAACCCATTTCACTGGATTATATATTCCATTGTCTTGTCGGTGTGTGAGAAGCTGCAACCTCTCTCCTGCCGACAGATATCAGAGTTATCAGACTGGTGTCTGCCTTAATGCTGTGCCACCTGTTGACAACCTACCTAGCAATTAACTTGGGTGTGATCACTCTCAGTCACTCTCTTCTTTAATTTGTTGTGTTTTATTTTGTTTTCTAGCGTGGTACATCAGAGCTAAGCTCTTCATAAATTTAGAAAACTCCTGGCCCACATTACAGATGAAATCCTCAGTGATGATGCATCTCACTCACACGGAACCCTTTTGCTCTCGACCCTGAATGAAGCCAGAGGCAAAGACTGTGAGGATTTCAGTGTGATTCATCCATCAGGCAGCACCAGCCTGAGTGTTACTAACACCCAGCGCGCTGCTCAGCATCAACTCACTCTGAGCAATATCTGGCACGAGCCCAAAGGTCAGATCTGTCATCCAACGCTTTCCAACAAGAGGAAGCCTTCCCACGTGTGCCGTCCATGTCAGAAACTCCTAAGTGAATATTTCCCTGAGTCATGCAGGCCAGTAGCACAGGAACAGACAGTGGACCAGATAACTGGATGTGTTAAAGGAGGATTTTCTAATCCTACAATGTTTCATTACAGTTCATTACAGTGACACCTGAGAGCTGCCAGATATAACCACAGTGTGATACTGGCGGCTTGTGAGCAGCTTCACTGGGCCTGCTGGGAGGCTGGTAAAGGGAACCTTGATTAGAGTGGCTGATGATAGAAAGACATTTTCTCTGACATATAAATCAGAGCTCAGTTTGGTACCGAGAAAACAATTTCTATTCCCTTCTAAGAGGAATAACGTGGTGTAATCCATGAAAACCCACTGTGGAAAATGGCCAAATAAAAAGCACAGGATAAAGTAAAAAACATTTTGTTAGAAAAAGTTTAACTTTCTGTTGTACCCTCTTATTTTAACTCAAGTTATCCCTTTGTTAGAGCAGTCGTCAGTTAATTTCCACATTGTGGACTTCACATTTTGGACTTAACTGTTTCAGAGAACAGGGAAGTGACTTCTCTAAACAAAATTCTGACCACTGAGTTTGCATTTATTGGAGGGAGCCTGGCTGTCAGCAGGATATGTGATAAGCTTCAAGCTGAACTGGATTCTGGGAGCAACAATGAGGGTGATGTAACTTCGTTTAAATTACACTGGAGTACACTCAACGGAGGACAGGGCAGTATCAGCGGATAGAGAATCACGGCTCAGAGCCCTGCTGCATGGCAGTGAGAGGTGGCTGCATACTACAGTGCAGTACATGCAAGTCTCAAAATGTCAGTGTCAAGATATTTATTTCCAATGAGCTCTATCAGGCAAATAGGTATTAAATCAAAGTATAACTGATTTAATTTTAATGATCCTGGTATTAACCATAAAATAACATAACCCGAAGTTTGTTAGTCTTACTTTACAGCATGGCTATAAAAAGCAACAATCATTAGCAGTGGTGTCAAAGTTAGAGTGTATTATCTGAAATGCTGTCTTGGAAACTTCTCTGTTCTCACAGAGTTTCTCTAATTATGCCGTTAGTATGAATGTCCCTCTGCCCGCATACTGTCACTGCCTCTTCTCATTTTTGGTTCAGTGCCTTTGGAGGATGGTACTGTAGTGATGTTTGGGTTCTTAAGGATTAAATTGCACAAAATCCACACGTGGAAAGGAATCAAAGGTCTGGTCTTAAAGCACTGGAGGCCAGTCATTTGTAAATCTACCACACGACCCAGCATTATCACATAATGTGTTCACTCACCCAAGTTTGTCTCTTGAAGCACCCTCTCTGTGAGGAGACGATGCTGGATGCAGCTAACAGAGGTTTATGTCTAACATCATGTTGTAGTTATTAGTCCTTTAAATCAGCTGTCACTAAAAGCAGAAGTACCTGCTGGTGAGCTTTTATTGTACTTTACAGCTGATGCGATTGCTAATTTGTATTTCCAGCTGTGGCTCTGTTTGTTCAGTGGCAGTGCTGAAACATCATGGCAGCCAGTTTCACTGACATTCCTCCTGAATCTTCCTTCCTGTTAGAAGTAATTATATCCTGCTTAGTGAAAAGGAGTCATGATCATGATTTTTGCCCACTGTCAACACGTTATTCTTCATTTGAAGCATAATTAGTCGAAGAGTGTCCTTTCTCTGTTAATAATGCAGCAATATGGTGAAACTTTAATTTTCAACTTGAATGAGTTTGCAGTCACTATCTGGTGTGCATTTCCCCTCCTCACACAGTCAGGTCACTGTCACTGTGTGCAAACAAAGCCGAACTATTTATACACTTAAAACTTGATAGCTCTTGTGAATTGCCATGGACAATGCAATAGTGGATCCTAGAATGAGACGTCCTGATTGAAATACTATGCTCAGGGAGGGCTGTGAGATTTTAGATAACATTTAGAGGCTCGCCTAATTAACATGAACAAGGGTGTGTTTCCATACCCAGTCCTCTTAGCAAATTCAAATTTATTTCCCTATTACCTCAAAACAACTTCTCTCTTCAAACGCTTGACTTGCTCTTTTCTCAGTGAACCCACTGCTTTGCTTCCCAGCACGGCTCCTATCACACACATAGGAGCCGTGTGTGATAGGAGCCGACACAGCCCACACAGTCCCTTTAAAGTTGAAACGCTGCTTAATTACTGTGGACTCTGGGCTGATGCGTCAGATCATAGGTCCACCAAGAGCTGATCTTTTCAGGTTTGGCACCGAACACATCATATGTGTCTGTAGTTGTGTGCAAAAGTTTGGGCATCACTGTATTTTGTGGATTTTTGCAGTGAAGAGAAGTAAATACAAGCCCTGCTGGAAACTGATATTAAAAAATGAGTCTCTCTTCAAATGCAGTTACTTTTTATTTTATGAACTTAAAAACTTAAAAAAAAAAAACTGATTGTGGTAAGTTGGCCCTTTCCACATGATGACTCTTCCATGTTAAAAGTTAACTAACTTAAGTTAGTTAAAAAGTAACAGTGCATTTAAGGATGTCATTTTAATGACTGTTTGCAGCAGGGGTTGTATTTGCTTCTTTTAACTGTGGTGCCCAAACCTTTGCATACAACTGTGTGTGTTATATGTTTTGCTTGGCTTACAGTGTGACTGCAGGGACAGCAATGTTAGCTGATCATTTGGTTGGTTCAACATCTTGATACAAACTGTAACATCTCAATAACTTTGTTGAAACTTGTTAAGTTCTTAACGTTTTGTTCTTTTTAATTCTGAGGGACAGAGTACTTAGTTTAAAAAGTCAGAGCTGTCACGAGCACTTCGATGCCTCAGTGACCTTTGCCCTTTGTGGATGAATCAGCAGCCCCTGAATTCAGTGGAAAGCGATGACCCCGAAAAAAGAGGTGACACTTTGTTATCGGAAATCTCCTCAGCGAATGGTGAGCATCTGACACGGCTGCCCACGCTGAAAGGTTCTCTTTATGTCTGAAAACACTGTCCCTCCGCTCCACCCACACCTCCCCCTATCCCACCTGTGTGCATCAAAAATACCACAGCAGCTCATTATGAGTTCTTGGCATTACTTTCATTACTATCATACAAGGGAATCCATTATGTTCCATTTGCGTTATGTAGCAGTTAAAGGATTGCATGTGTGAGCTTGATTCTGCCTCTGCAGAAAGTAAACGTGAACTAAACTGAAAGTTGTTTTACAAGCTCTACAAGACATTTCTGCTCACCCATGTGTCAAACTCTGCACAAACATAAAAGTTTAATGGACTAAAAAGCCTAAACCTGCATCATTGTTGACACTCTTTGCAGTCCACAAACAAACAGCATGTCATGAGATTTATAAAAAAACATGCAACCAGAGGACATTTCGGAAACCAAATGCACAAAATTTGAGCCTTTTTCTGCAAAGTAAAATGAAAAATGGAGATGATTTCCTTTAACTTTGATCATCCATATCTGTTGGTGTTGTCTGATCAGTCCATAGGAATAATAATCCAGAGCCTGGACGACGACAGTGGCATTGGCTCTGAAAGCAAATCTGTAATAGGTTGGATCATAGGAACAAATTAGTAAAATATTTATTTATATGAGTTTGGACGACCTCAAGACTGAAGCCTAATAATAACACCTCAGACTAAACACTGTTTCTAAACCTAACTGCAGAGCCTCCATCAGGAGGAGAAATGCCACATACCTCTCAAGGGCACCAGGCAGAGCAGCACAGGAACGCAAACTGCAAATTGCCACACAGAGCCTCCCGTCCACACTGTGAGGCTCCCTAATGGGCTGTTTAATGACACCATCAAATGCAAATGGGACCTTAGTTGTGACTCTTGAGCGCCCAGGCAAGGTATTCAGCTTCAGAGCGTGTGTGGGTGAATATTCCACCTCGGCAATTTTCCATTCAAGAGCAGACATAACACTTGGCTCCAGAGAGATCACTGTGGGAAGCACAGCAATGTTATTGCACACTGATTAGCACTGCTGTCACACTTATCATAACGGAAGACTCACAGGCCAGTTGATCAATAGCTAGAACATTTCAAGTATTAAATAAACTGCTTTCCTGTGTGTGTGTGTGTGTGTGTGTGTGTGTGTGTGTGTGTGTGTGTGTGTGTGTGCGTGTGTGTTGTTTCTCATTTGTAATATTTAGCAGCGCTAATTCTTGACACAGTAGTCCACCATCTGCTCACAATCTGCTCACAGATTCAGGCCTCTGATTTCTCTTACCTGGGAAAATATGCCTCCTCCGTTCTCTCTGTGCAGCACACCAAGTGCATTTGGTGTGTATGAATGTCTTTACAAACTTCCATAGCAAACCATCCACTAGTCGCTGGGGTTTTTAGTGTTGTTTAAAGGGGTTGATCGACCAGCCGACACTGACATGCTGCTAGCAAGGCTAAGTGAGATAAACAAAGACGCAAATACAGAAATCTCTCATGTTAAATAACCCAAACTGTTATGAATTGCATTTTCATGCAGGACCCCAAAGCTCATAATATGAAGCTGACTGAGAAAATACATTTTCACAGACTTTAAGGTCAAAGGTCATAATTAAGGATTATATACAGGCCACTTCTGTACCAACAGAGGCTGCAGTTTAAGGTCATAGTTCTCAGTTTCAGTGGTTTCTGTAGTTTGGCTCTGCAGGATGGAACTGATGACTGCACTGTCATGAACTGCAAAGATGTGACTTGACATTCTCTTAGAAGCTGTAAGGAGAGATGGCTGACTGACGTGCCAAATTTAAATATTAATGGCAGCTACCAGCTTCCTTTAACTCTTCACTGGGTGGTAGATTTCCCCCAGCTTTCTCTCTGATCTCCTTCCCACAGGAAAAAAACAAAATTGCTATTAGCATCTGGATCATCTGAGCAGCATCCTTTGATTAAAGCTGTGATAATAAGCAATGATTTTATTGTAGAAATCTAAATAAAGATTATTTAATACCACTGTTTTTGTGCTTTGTTGCATTAAAGGTCAGACTCAGGTCAGACCTGGGATGTTACAGGCTCATTCTGTGTGCATCGTTAGCCAACAAGGAGATGTCGAGACATGCCAGAGTAACCCACGTCTTTCACATGTAATTATTTCCTTTCCGAATTTGTCCTCTCACATCCTGACAGCTCATACTCAGCCACAAACAGAGCCCCAGTCGACGAGTTTTACCTTTTCACTCACAGCTCTGCTCTGCTGCAAATGGCTCCGCTGACAGGACCGTGATGGGTGTAATCCGGCGGGCTCCTGACAGACTGGATCCCAGCCCGCACTCTCTGTCTGCCACCACAGAGCACAATGGGAATTTCAGTTTGATCTGTCAGATGGGATTTTTCTCACAAACTGCCATTGTAGAACTAGTGACAGTGACTTGTGGCCATAGAGGAGCTCAGTCACTGCATGTTTGATGTTCAGTCTCAGACTCTGCTCGTCCTGGTGTGATGCACGGCGAACGCTCGCACTCCTGTTTCCTTTTTCTAGGTAAGGAGGAGTGTGTCGCATCACTCTGCGGACAACAGGAGTTTAAGTTATGAGCCTGCATCAGAATTGAGCATTATCACGAAATGTTAGGTATGAAAGCTTCCCATGTTCACACAGACACACACACACACAAGGCTGCTGCGCCTGCTGAATTGGAAGGATGGGCTGTGGCGTCTGGGTATCCTGAGAGCACACACACAGTAAATGAGAGGGAAAATAGATCAGGCTTGGCAGGAGAGAGAGAAAGAGAAAGAGGGAGCGGCAACTGGCAGCCGCCTGCCGTCCCTGGCTTACACAAGGGGCTTGATAAATACTTAACTAGCCTGTAGCACATGGCATAAACCCCTGTTGCATAACAAGCAATGAATAAAGCTCGGGAGGCTGACAGCAGGGTGCAGGTCAGAGGGGAGGGACAGGGGGTGGGTAATGCTGTGGATGTTACAGCCACTGTGTTACACCCATACCCCCACCCTCTCGTCCTCAGTCGGCTGTGTCTCTATGAAGCTTCCAGCTGTGATCTTCTGGATATTATTCGGATGTTGCGTCACAGCCTCATGTTTGCTCCTGGTGATGTGGCACTTCCATCCAATTGTCTCTAACAGCAGACACATCTCGGCTGACACATCTCCAAAAATAGAATCACAAAACTGATGTTGGATAATACAACAAAACGGCAACTGTGGTGGCCAGAGAGAGAGAGTGACGCATTCAAATGACACCTTCATAGATGAGATTACCCACCAAGACTGTGAAATGCAGTTTAAAGGCTGGAGATGGGCCTTGAAACTGCTGTAATCAATATTATCATTTTAACCATGGAAAAAAGAGTTTAGATTCTTTCTTCAACCTAGTTTCTATTTCCATCAGGTGTCATTCATCAGGTGGCCAGAAATAAGGCTCCGAATCCAAAATAAATTCTGATGTGGTTTCGTAGCCACTGGATGTGTAAGCAGCTGTTTGCTAATGCTAACTGTTTGCTAACTCTATACATTTCATAAGGTAATAATACGTCAGTGTTGTCTTTACAGCTTGTTGTGATGCCTCCGAGTGGCAAGAATCAATTAATGCAGGTGTAAGATAAGATTATTTTGTCAAACTACTGTCTCCAAGGTTTCACATCCAGTTACTCAGTTTTGTCTTTTTGAACTTTGACATGATGATAGTACTATAGATACATTATTTTTATATGAACATATAAAATATGCATCAACAGATTATACTCACATCTTGTCTACCATTGTGGTCACTTTGAAAAAGATGTTTTGTTGTAAAAAAAACCCAATAATAATAATAATTCCAGTCACAATGCAGGGCAGAAACCCTAAAACACGGTGGATACCTCAAAGTTACTTGGCTGAAAACTTTTTCACTGAGCAGGTTATCCGTTTCATGATGCAAGATATTTACAAATGAACCTCAAGTTTGTTCTTTTGCCCCGAAAACTTGATGTAGCTGCAGAGTTTCAGGAGCAGTTACTCCACAGGAGGCCACAGGAACCCTGCTACACCACAGACAGTTTTGTCTACATTAGCAAAGCTTTGGGGGCTGGATGAACACACAGACTCACACTGACTTAATGAGAAGAGAAAACTGACTTGTGTTGCATACAGCAAAAATCTCATTCTGGTAATGAAGAGAGATGGACTAAGAGATGGAAAAACCAGAGGGTTCAATCCTTCACTACAAAATTAGGGTGTTTCCATTATCATTAAAACACTCCTCTCTCTCTCTGTAGGTTTGACAGTGCTTAAAAATAGCTCTACAGTGAAATGAAAAGACCTCTCTTCCAGAGCTCTGGTTTATGCCGTCAAGCTGCTCTGTAATCCCATTTGCCACTGTCACTACAATGTGTCGCCACACTCACTGGGCAGTGGAATAACAGGCCCACTCGCCTGCTAGCCAGCATCATTCCTGTAAGCCCTGCTCCGCTGACATTAATCTGTGACACACGCTGATGAGGATGACTCCGAACAAAATTAAGAAGCCATTTAGGAAGATGCTGTTTGGAAATGTAAAGCAGTGATTGAAATCGGTGCATGTGCAGATTTTCTAAGTTGACTTCCCAAAAGTTAGGGATTGAAAAACTGGGACGAGTGGAGATATTTTCAGCTGCAGCGTGAAGACAAGCCTATGAAAACATTATACAACTACTTAACCCAACTAAAATGACAAAGGAAAGGAAAATAAATTGAATTAATTGTGATGCACAAAATGTGGCAGTACTGAGGAGTCGTGACAAAACTGCTGAGTCAAAAAAAAACATTCAGAGAGGATTGAAAAAGCTCAGGTCCTGTCTCCCTAAAGCTCACATGCATCCGTTTACATAGAGCACAAGAGTAAAATAAAGCCAAGAAAAGTTTTTTGATGATACAAAGCAGGGAGGCGTGTTACACAAACTGCTTTTAAAGACCGAAGTGCTTTGACGAACAAGCTGAACAAAAAATATTTCAGCTCTCGTAAAAATCCTTGAGGGGTCTGCCTCTGACTTTCTGGAGAAGCAGAGTTTCAGTGAAGCCTCCTTGAAGCCGGAAGTCATTTTTGAATTTACCTCCATGCATTATTCATGGCCTGGCTGCTGCCGTTGGCCTGCTCGTGTGCCATGGCCTATTTACAGAGACACTCGTGAATCCATTAGCCGTGAACAGTGGAGTGCCAAGGCTCATCCATAAGCAGCTTCACAGGCACACGGATCCATTCATAAACATAATAACTCTCAGACAATAACAACAGCAGCAGCTGGGCTTTTTTAATCTGGCTGTGGCTAATACAATGATCGTGTCTTCACCCTGCCGACGAGCTAACATGAAAGAAAACGGACACAAAGCTTAGAACATTCTGAACATGACAGACCACATTTGATTGACTTTTTAGCCTGTGTCAGTCAGTCCGCAGACATTCATGGTCCCTATAGGATGAATCCTGCTTTGGTGAAATATAACATTAGCACTGTCACAGTTTAAACACCAGGACATGAACGCTGCAGAGGAACAGACTCACAGAGCAGCAAACATGGCTTTAGACTGTTTCAGCTTTTCACAACTTTCACAACTTTTGACTGAAATGATCTGAGCAGGCAACATTATTCAGGACTTTTCCACTGATGTGTGAATGTCAGCATGCGAGCGGTGACCCACAGGGGGAGCAGGCCAGGCCTCTGAGGAGACGAGGAACAACTGGCTTCTAATCCTCAGGTTCAATGAAAAGCGCCACATCGGCTGGTTTGGGCAGAGCGAGGTCATTGTCAGCGGCTGTTTGCATGCATGTGGTCGACTGGTTCCGGCCTTCAGAGCGCTCTCACGCTACAGCCAGCCTCTGTGCTGAGACTGCTGGATGGTTCATCAGCCTGGGTAAAGTACATGAAAATGCCTCTGAACAAAAAATAGATGAGAGCGGGTATAATTTGTGAATCACAGAAAGCAATAACGTTGTTTGTAACACAGGCAGTGATACTGATCTCAGGCCAGTGTCAGAGTGGGAAAAATGAGTCAGTGTGTTCACACAGAGGGCACAGCTGCTCACGAAGGACTTTTCTTTTATGACAAACATCACTTATCAATCCAGTAACAACACGTGAGAGGACATTCATCTCTGATATTACTGGTACAAGCAGATGCTAATGATGTCCTTCAAAATATTAAGGAGTGCACACGTAAGACAACAAGACTAAAAACCCATTCAGGCTGACACAGGCATGTGGGTCCTCAGTGCATGAAATACACTGCAGACCAGAGTCTGTGCTCACAGTGGGACGCAGAGTGGCAGCTGTGTCATATGAACAAGTCCTACACACTGTAGAGAAAACCAAGGTGTAAAACTGATTAAACCTGAGGTCCGCAGTTTGTTTTGGGTCGTCAGCAGTTATCGTTAAGTAAATGTAAAACAGTGTATCGGATTTCATGCATGTAAAGTGGTGCTAAACACAAACTACAGCTGAGGCTGAAGGAACTGAATTCGTGTTGCAGTGATTCAGTCACACACAAGTAGAGACTTTGACCTGATGATGGCTGCAGATTAAGAGTCAGGAGATCAATTCGTGCACCTTGGTACACGTCTGTACCGGATTTGATAGCAATCTATACAACAGCTGCAAAGTCACTGGAATATATTGCCTCAGAACCACAAATGCCTGAACTGAATTTTGCCTTTGTACCAGATTCCATGCTGATCAACAAACTTTAGAGTCTGAATTTAAAAACTGATGTCTGAGCAGTAATAGGCCATTAAATCCACACCATTAAATCAACATAACAGAAGAACTCCTTCAGCCAAGCACCCACAAATTGATTTGCTACACAGGGATTTTTAGCTGTGCACACATCACCCACCACCCTAAAAATAGTCCCTGCTATTCCAAAACAATATGCCTTGTTTTTTTTTTGGTATCCTTTCCTCTTAGAGCTGCTGCTGGTGATTTTATTTTATTTTTTTTATATTTCATGATTCTGGTCACCTAGCAGCATAGACCGTACTCATCATAGTGTATGCTGTGTTGAGTGGATTAGCAGAGCTCGGGGTGTGTGTTCTCTCATAGGGGAGGCTGACCTTTCCTTTAATCGCTTCTTTCATGAGGCACCAATTTCCTGTGTTTTAATGCAACCTGGAAACCTCCCTCTGCTGTGTCTGCCCATATATCCTGATGCTGTTCTCTATCCACTGTCTAACAAAGGCAAAAATTCAATTCCTGACATAGCTGCTGCCGCTTCAGGACGCTGTGTTCACCGGGACCACAGAAGCATCTGGAGCTTCAGTAATAACAAGCGCTTCCCTGGTCCGAAAGCTCTCAGCAGCGTCCTCTGTTAACCTTTCCTCCTACTTCCACTCTCACTGAGTCATCCTGCCATTGATTGTTAGCTTACAGTGCTCCACTGACAATGACCGAGATTTCTGCATCTTACATCACATCTGTTTATCTGTCGGTGAAGTAAAACACATTTCTGTCCTCATGCAGTTTCTGTTTATCTCTTCCTGATAGACCCTCTCTCTGCCACACTAATTTACTTCTTAATTTGTTGTGTAACGTTCATGGCACAAGACATAAAGGAGCTGGGCTTTTTCTTTTTCTGTTTATCCAGAAATGTATTGTTCTTTATTTCATTTATAATTTACATGTGGAAATAAAGTGATCTTAACTTTATTTCCACATGTAAATTATAAATAGACAAGTGACACATCAGTGAATATGAAAATGAATACATCTGTTGGAGAGTTCAAAGTCATCAGTGTCAGTGTCATTCGGATTTAGCTCCTCACTTTCATTCGTGGACTGTTTTTAGACCTGCACAGCTCACGTCTCGTCTTTCTCTTACTTTCATCCGAATCATTTTCAAAAATAATCATTTATCATTTATCATTTGTGCAGAAGGACCAGCCATGGCAGAGAGGCAGGGAGCAAAAACTGGATTCTTTCAGCCTGTTCTAACAGTAACACAGACTTCAATCAAAGTTAACAGAACACTTTTCTCTTTTAGAGCAGCATCGTGCTTCGGATTGTCTGAAGCTGCCAGATATAACCACAGACATACAGTACACTGTCTGTCTCTGAGCTTTCAGTGCTTTCAGTTCATGGACACCTGAACAGTAGCTGCTGTCGCCGTGGAGATGTCCTCTAATTTCTACCACCTGCATTTTCCCTGTGTCATTGAACGGCACAGACATGGAGAATGTGTCTCAGACGGAGACACGCCCCAGCACAAAGCCGAGAATCACACCATCTCCTGCTTTCACAGGTTGTCGGCTTGGTGAGAAAAACAAAAGTTATGGTGACATAACTCTATTACTGACTGAGGAACCTGGGAAATAACCGTGTGTGTAAAAATCTGTGTAAATATAAGACTTCCATTCTGAAATCAGCCAAAACAAAACTGACAATTAAAAACACAATTAAAAACACAGACACAGAATACGAAACATCACCTACACGTTTCCAAGCTGGGATTCCGATCAGAACCATTTCAGGATTAGTTTGATGCTAAATAATTAGCATTTCAAGGAGGCAGGTGACAGGGTGGAGCTGAGGTTGGATGAGCAGGCTGCAGAGAGTGATTTACTGAGGCACAATAAAGCAAACACACTGCAAAACATAAAACGTACTTCTGTGTGAGGCCTTGTATCTTATTTGAACTGATTTTACACCATTCTGATCAGTTCACTTGTCACGAGATGTCCTCAGGGTTATCCAGTCTCTGAAACTACAAATTTATAACAGAAAACCTGTGTTACAAGCCGGGGTCGTGGACAACTACCAAGCACAGAGAGTCCAGCATAAAGCCTCCAGACAAAACGAACTTAGCTTAGCATAAAGAGCTAAACCGTTAGCCTGGCTCCGTCTCTGTCTGCCATGTCTCCACCCCTGAAGCTCACTAACCAGCATATTGTTGTTCGTTAACAGCAATGTAAAACTGACAGTTTGTCGCTTTAGAGGAAATCGTGTGGTGTAACTATTGACTGAAGAACAATAATATGTTGTGTGCTTCACACTTCTGTGCAGCGACTTTACCCGTTTCCAACTTCATGCTAACGACAGGACACCAGGTCGTCAGCCTGAAACGTCCTGTAAACTGACAAATTGTCATTTCTACATTTCTGTTTGTGTCTGGATTATACAAATGAGATGCAGCGTCTTCATTAGTGAGCTTTAAAGGTGCTGGCAGGTTTATTTTTTGAACTCTGCCTCCAGTCTTTATTGCTAATCTAAGCTAATCGATGGCTCAAATGATGCTTTCTACCAAAGAAAACCGATGAGGCATGAATACTATATAAATCTGTATTTACAGCAGCAGAGTTAACACCCAAGTTGGCCTGGATGCCAATCCTTGAGACAGGTTTCTGTCTGGGTCAGGACAGAGCGCAACCAAACCGAGCAGAGACCAACAGAGGTGTCTGATAAGGCGATGAGGAGTCAGCAGATTGTCGGCCACACAGACAGGCAGGCTGGCAACCAGAGGAGGCAGCGCTTGAAAATCTCTGAGTCATCGCCTGGCTTCCTTTGATTGCCGCCCCCCCCCCCCCTCCACCACCATTTCTCCTCCTTCTCTTCTGTTGTTTCAGCCATCAGTCTCAGTGACAGCACATGCAAATAGAGCTGTTAGGAGTCAGGCAACAGTCGAACACAGAGGCTAAGTGGGAGAAATCTTCGCCCGCCATGAGGACAGGAGGGGAGCGGTGACGACTCAGGCAATTCAGGGAGTTCATTAGCGGGTAGAGAGTGGGCAGGAGCAGAGAGATTTGAAAGGACACAACGGGGATTTGAGAGGAACAAGCATTTAGTGATCTTTCTATCTG
The DNA here is from genome assembly GCA_037833715.1 of Toxotes lorentzi. NCBI lineage: Eukaryota > Metazoa > Chordata > Actinopteri > Toxotidae > Toxotes > Toxotes lorentzi. The sequence goes on along the minus strand of JBBMJY010000015.1, from coordinate 13,784,662 downwards.
TGGTCAAATGACAGAACAGCTCTCTGCAGGCTTCTCCTGTCCAGAAAAACGAAACCCTTGCACTTAATAAGAAACAGAGAGAGAGAGCACTGACCTTCCTGTCGTCGAGCTGGTTTTTGGCAGGTTTAGATTATTTGCTGAATAATGAGGGATGATACAGGAGGGAAGATCTGTGCAGATGAAAATAAAAATCCTTTCTAATACATTAAAGGGAGAAAAGAGTCACAAACTGTGATGTGAAAGTGATTAGTCTATTTATAGCAGCCCGCTCCACTAATACAGGCTGAGATTGCCAGCAAGAAGAGAGATGATAAAGGCAGAGTGACAGAGAGGTTGTTTACTTGGACTAATATTTCCCCTTCCAACCTAGTTTAAAGTCTGTGCATGTAAATGTAATTGGCTGCGTTAGGAAAAACTCACCAGGCTCATTTTGTCAGTTTAAGTTATTTGTTCTGAAGGTCATGAAACTCATTGTTGATCAGTCTCAGTCATTTAGTTTAGTGTAGTTGCAGTAGGCAGGTGCAGTCCTGTGTTCTGTCTCTTTTTAGCCTTGTTTTTGATTTGGTTTGCCAACTCCAGAGGGACACAGCTGATTCTTTAGCTGCTAAATGCTCTGTGTTCACCCGAGCATTTGGTCCTGGGCAGGTAAAGTACAGTGGGTTACTCAGGGCTTTTCAATGAAAACAGCTGCCAGGTTTGATGAGAGTGAACCAAAACAGGAAAGTTTCAGGTCGTAAAAACCAAAAACCATAACCTGAAAGGTGCTAAAACGGAGCACGGAGCTGAGAGGAAGTACAGCCTGGTGATAACACTCAGTGGGTTTATTACTGTGGATTCACACTACAGATGGTCAGATCATCAGTTGTTAAAAAATACTGATATGTGCAGCTTTAAAGCTTCTTCAGCAGCTGAATCGAGTTTTCAAAGGTTAAATGTGGTGCTTGACATTTGAAAGCTGACACAATATTTCCTCCTTTGATTTAAATAACACTGTGACCATGTTAGTGTGGTGTTAGAGAGAGGTTTTTGTCCTACCTTGGAAAAGCTTGTGTGCTGGTGGTGGATTTAAGGTACTCAAACTGGATCCAGACTGCTGGAGCATCTTACAAATAAAAAGGGACATATGATGCTCATAAACATGAGAGAAGAGCCACTGATAACTCATTTAGTTTGTTCTGCTGGATGAAACGTTTGTCACTGACCTGCTCAGAGCAGAGATGGAGGGTGAGTGCAAAAGATGCAGTTCTCCAAACAGAATCAGAAATAATCTGAGCCTACGTGTCTCCAACATCCCTCAGAGGTCAGGAGTCACGGAGCCAGACAAACCGCGTCCTGGCTTTGGACTTGCAGACCCACAGTAATCACTGTCCGAAGCAGCCTCTGTTGAAAATGCTGCAGCGGTGAAACTGGATCTGAACAAACTGTGCTGTGTTGATGATCTCGCCCGCTACGCCATCATTAGATCCGCTTTTGTTTTTATGGCGATGCAGAGCTAAATGAGAGAAACCCGAGACAGGACCTGGGAGTCTATTAATGAAACAGAGAGGGAGGATGGATGCAAAGAATTTGTCTTTGGTAATGTTTCTGGATGAGGAGGAGAATGACAGATGTAGATAGACCTCAGTCAGACAGTGGGAACAAATGATTGCAGCCTCATCAGGTTAGTTCTCAAACCCAGAGGGGTATTTTAGATGTGGTTTCAGGGATGGCCAGACTGAAATATGTCCAAAATGATTGGCTGGATTGTCATGAACTCTTGCACAGACCCTCATGATCCTGATCTGGGAGATTGAACAACGTGAACATCACTCAAAGTCAGACAGTTAGTTCATACCATTGATGTCTGAGTTGTTGAGTTTTCACACAAAACTTTGATAATCTCGACAGTTTTAATGTAAAAGTTGTATCATATGTGTATGATGTTTTAATACAATCACATACATGAAAGAGTAAAATCCGCTATCATCCTTCTGTCACCGGTGAAAGAAAAGCTGGTGCACTTCCTGTTCTCCCATCACGGGCTATTTTGCAGTCTAATGATATTTGAGTGACAGCCTATGGATGTCAGAGCTCTTCTAATGGATAAACACGCTCTGTCCTCAGACAGTGCAGTCATGGTAGGGCAGGGTAAACTCAGGAACTCGGAGAGAGGCGGAGAGGCAGCTATTCTTATAGGGGTTCCCCGAAGCAGTTCCTTTTTCTAAAAATAGCTGCAGCTCTTCCAACCTGGACAAGAGGTACAAAAAAAAAACCCACATCACTATCCAAGGCACACATTTAGATGAAGAGAGAGAGAGAGGGAGGGGAGGGAGGCCACAAACCAGATCTCATTAGAATGTGGTGAAATCCATCTAATGAAACTAATGTGTGATGGTCATAAACTGGACAAGGAGACAAAATAAACAAGATAAATGACAGTGAACAGGCTTTTTTTGCTCCTGCAGTTTGTTTCATAGGCACTGGTTCAATTACATGCCACACTTTTCTTATGTCTGACCCAGATGTCAGGAGGCAGGAGGAGAGAGAGCAAAGAGCTGATCATATGGACAGCACCGCCCTAAGAGTCAGCTAGGTCGCTTGATGGCGTGTCCGTGTCTGTGTTGTCAGGGGGGGCAAAGAAAAAAGAAAAAAAAAATCATAATAAAGAGACGACTAAATGCTCCACTAATCCGGCTGTGAATGAGAGCGGCTCGCTGCAGCAGTTCTTTTATGCTCTGTCGATTCCACAGGGGGATAAACACAACGCTGAGCCAGCACCCAGCACAACCTCACCAACCCCGCTGCACTGCAAGCACTGCGGATTACCTCACTTTATGTCTGTTAACCCGTTTAAGCCTGCCGGCAACTCCGGCTGCCAGAGTGGGCAGAGGGATCTCGGGTGACGTAACACACCCTCTGGCGGCCATAGTGGACGTCCACCACGCTGCATGAACAGCTGTCTGACCCACATGGACTGGGAAAAAAAAAATTATAAAATGCTTTCATTTTAGTGTTAATTTGGTTTGGAACTGACGGATATGATCAATCATGAGCTGAGATTTACAGTTTATAGTGTTGCAAAAATTCTCATTTACTTCCATATAAAACCATTAACTCCAGTCTCTTTATTTCTGTCCAGCTCACTGCCTCTAACTGGAGCTGTTACCTCTTCTTAAACAGCTGTGTCCTGATGGAATTAATAACTCCTCATGTTCAAATGTAGTTTTGTGTTAATTAATACATCAGCTGGATACACTGAAGCTCTCTGGATGTCAGGCCTGTCCACAGTGTGTAGCCTTCATTAAATAACCTTACAACAACTGAGTTTCTGAAAGTCACATGACATTAATGGCACAGTAAAGTTAATGTAAATATTAATTAAAGTCATTTCTAATAAATAAATAAAAAGGTTTGTATGTGTGTGTGTGCTATGAGTGTATGTTTATCTAAATGTGCAGTGCCAGCAGTTTTATCTGACCCCTCATACAGTGTAAAACACTGATCTAGTATCACCGTCCAGTCTCGCCCGGCAGCATCAGTCAGACCGCTTGTTGCCTGGACGATGCCAAAGGAGGAGGGGCCTGTGCGAAGGCCTGAGGAGAAGGACGAAGGCAGCACACAGAGGAAAGCAGATTACATAACGGTAAACAAAACATTAGGACTTTCCCTCATCGTCCACTCTTCTCCTCTTCTCTCCTTTCTTCTTCCCTTTCCTTTACCAAGTTTTCATGTCTCCTTCTCTTCTCCTGTCACTCTCTTGTCCGTCTTATCAATTCTCCTTCTCACCTTTCCTTGCCCCCTTTCTTCTTTTCCTTCCTTCCCCCTTATTTCCTTCCCTACATCCCCCTTCTTTCCTTCCCCATGCTCTCCTTCCCTCTTCACTGCCTTGTTCCTTCACCTCCTTCCTTTTTCCTCTCCTCCCCTCCCTTTCTTTTATCCCCAGCTCTCCCCTCCCAAGATCCTCTCTACTTTCCTTTTCCTTTTGCTACATCTCTTTCTCTCTATCCTCCCTCTAACATACTCGTTCACTTCCTTCTTCTCCTTTCCTTAGCATCCCCCCTGCTTTATATCCTCTGTCCACCCCTCCCTGTATCCTCCCTCATTCCCTCCTCCCTGCTTCCTCTGTAGCCTTGAAGGAAAGCCAGCCAGTCGTCAGGATGATGTCTCCTAGCAACAGTGACATCCCACCCATTCAGCATCAGGATGAACCAAATTTAATTTTTGGATGAAAAGAGAGAGACTGCGATTGGAGGGAGTGGAGGGGGGGAGGAGGGGGCGTGAGGAAGGGTGATACCCAACAGCTTACATCAGGCGTGTTACAGTTTCGTGCCTCGTGTCAATAACACAGCGTTGATTTGAACATCACACGCTCACTGCACTGTACGGCAGAGGGATGAAGACCTCTGAACACTGTCACTGAGGTGAGTGGTGGGTGCACAGCCTCAGCACGGTGAGCAGCAGCAGACCCACTCACTCTTCAGGTTAAGATGACAGATCTTTGAGATATAATGGTTAGATACATTAACTTAAAGGCGGTAATTACAATATTAATTCATTCAGATGTGTTCACTGATCCAGTCTCCATAACATGTGGACACTGCATCACAGAACACTGGAACCTCAGTGTCCAGTGTCTGAGCTCACTGACGTGACTGAACAGAAGCAGAAAACATCACAGCAAAAGGCTGAGAGCCTCGTCACACAGCTGGAGGAGGAAATCTCCGAGCTGATGAGGAGAAGCGATGAGCTGGAGCAGCTCTCACCTCATCCTTGAACCTACACACCAGAAAAGGACTGAAAAAAAGGTCCAAGTCCACTCATCCTGAAAGCTGTGGCTCAGCTGGTGGAGGCACTCAGAGAAGAGATGAAAAAGCTGAGTGCTGATGCTGAACTAAGGAGGGTCCAAGAGAACTCATGAGACGTGACTCTTGATCCTGATACTGCAAATCCCTATCTCATCCTGACTGATGATGGGCAGCCCACAGAGACTGTGCAGAGCTTCTCTTCAGGAAGATTTTACTATGAGGTCCACGTTAAGGGGAAAACTAAACGAGTGGTGAGAGAGTGGATCAGCAGAACGGGAGCTGGGTTAGGTGGTCTCTCTTTGAAATCAAAGCCAAAGAAGGTGGGGGTGTTGGTGGATTATGAGGAGGGTCTGGTCTTTTATGAAGCACGTTCTGCAGATATTATCTTCTCCATACCTCAGTCCCTGTCCCAGTGATGGTGGGACAGACTGATCGTCTCTCCCATCAGTCACACACATTAGACTAATCATTCGATTGGACCTGGACTCTGTGTTTTAAGCTTATAGACAGTAACCTCAGTGTCAGGTCATGGAGGGATGTCTTTATTAGTAGCACTGTGACGTTAATGTTCAAATGCTGGAACAGAAATTTAAAAAAAATGTTTTCAATTTGCTTTTCCTCCTTCTCTTCCTTCAGTGCCCACCCCCCCACTGTTTTTGTTCCTCCTTGCAAATCAGGTCTCTCCCTCCCTCCTTTCAGACTTCTCTCCCTTTCTCCCCCCATAGCAGCACCAGCCACAGAGCAAAGTAGAAAAAGGGATGGAGCGAGGACTGATATCAGATGTTTTGCTGTTATCTGAGAGGGACAGGAAGGACTGTTCTGCTCTCTCACCCTTCGTCAGCGTCCTTGGCTGAGGGAGTGACTCTGGGGACGCCTGGCTGTTAGATTTAAACAAGCGTCTGAATAAAGCAGGGCTGCTCCAGCTCAGGTGGACACCACTCACAGAGACCTTCAAGATGCAGTTTGGAGAAATTTCAAGGACAGGATTGGGTGTTAATCTGGTTTTCTTCGATTCTCATGAAGTAATTTTGAAGTAAATATGATCATGGTTAAGATTCTGCTGGTTTGTGTTTCCATGCGGAGCACTGATATGTGTCCTGTCTCTCAGAATCACCTGATTAGTGTACTTTCACCTTGTTTCATGTTCCATGTGCTGACTCATAACAGATTAATGAAGTGATACTCAGTTCAAAACCGTGCAGCTCAGTCAGTCGATCTCTGCACGTGAAACTGCAACAGTCCAGAGAGAACACGGTGAACCTGACACAAAAGGGTCACAGCTGGATGCAGATGTGTGGTTTAGGAGATCACACCGACGGGTCTCATCAGTTCGAGACAACTGGAATAAGACTCTACAGCCCCCCTTACTGGAGGCTGAGCTGAGCTACAGTGAAGAGAAAGTGGATCTTGTAAATGATCCCCTTTGGTCATTTTATCTATAACCAATAACATTTTCATTAAAGAAGCCGAATGACTTTATAACAACACCAGTTCATTAGTGTGTCAATAAATAATAGGATTAGCAAACATGTGAATGCTCACATACATTTATCATTTTTTCTAATTCTTTTTATGTTATTAATATAACTGGATTGAACAGTGTTACATTATACAGAGAGGTGTTTCTGTTATATTATCCTACCCTCACTGACATAAATGGGGTGGACAAAATAATAGAAATACCCAGGAATATAATGCAATACAATTCAACAGCACTTGTTTTTGTGATGTTATTTCAATTATTTTCGACGTGTTTCTTTGACCTGACCTACACTGTTTATTCATTTCCATAACGGTGCTTTGTTGATGTTTTGGTCTACATTTGATCAGTGTTACAGTTCAAAAAAAAGAAAATGACAACCCCTCATGCATCAGTAAACTCAGAAATGATGATGAGTATAACACCAGACTCAGACAGGAGACTCCAGGATGTCATCTGTTTTTATTCTGTGTCATGTTACATGTGGCCATAAACTTCTAAGAAGTTATAGTTGCCATGGAGATACAGTAAATATATTCAGGTACTCAGATAGGAAAAAGGGTGTGTGTGTGTGTGTGTGTGTGTGTGTGTGTGGTAGAGATAGGGGGGGATTGTGGGGCAGTTGTCGGTCGACTGTTCACAAGTTGAGGACAGTTGCTCGTGTGTGATGTGAAGGAGGAGGAGTGGAATAAAACCTGTAAAAACTGTGACTTTAAAATCATTTTTCAAAAACATCAGACAAGGAAAGAGAACAGAGATCTCACGCTAAAAGCAGAAAGAAATTCAACATACACCCACATACAAAAGAGTAATAAATAAAACGTATTATTTCCACAGATACAGCGACAATAACAGACAGCGGAGATGTTTATTTCCCTCTGAATTTGGTGTGTGAGAGAGCGAGAGAGAGAGAGACAAGGACAACAATGGAGAGGAGAGGTCTCTCTCCCCCCCCCCCCCCCCCTCTCTCTCTCTCTCCTGTGGCAGGAATCAGCATCCGGAAACCTACAGGTGCGTTACTATGGCGACACTTCGGGAGAGGAGGCAGGAGCCGGGTGGGGTGGCAAGCTGTGGAGCCGGAGTCTGACTCGTTTCTAAGGCTTCATATGGCACGTCCGCTCTACAGCGACTGCAGCCAGAGTCCCTCAGTCCCGGTCCAAGTACAGGTCCAAGCACTGGGACGTGGGCCTGATGCTTTTATTCCAGATCACTCCCTTCACCATTCGTTGACCTTAAGACCTGGACTCTGGCTGCGTCTGTATGCTCCACATCACCCACCCACCCACCCCACACACACCCCACACACACCCCTGCCGTCCTCCCATCACCTCCACTAAACCCCCCCCCCCCCACATCGACCCCCTCCCCTGTCCGACTCTAGAAGGCACTGGTATAAACGTATTTCTCCACATTCTAATATCTGGATTCTCTATTTAAGATGAGCGATTGAGGCAATGTGGATACACAAAAATACACACAAACAGATACACACGGGCCAGCCGGGTAACTTACAGGGGTACAGCTGGTTCCCGACGATGCTACCAGTTTTTCTTTAAACCTGTGTTAGCGTTACAAAGTTTTCATCACTTAACAGTCTGCTGACGGCGGAGGCAATCGGATATGTAAACGTTGACAAGGCTAACATCATGACAGGCGAACAGATACACAAAATCAATGCTCCGGGTGTGGTCCATGAGTGGGTCTGACCTTTTTTTTTTTGAATGGCTTCAGTTAGTAGTTACTTCGTTGGAGGAAATCCGGACAGACTGTGTGGTTAAAAAGGTCCAGAGTGAGGTCTAACATGCTGCCTTCATCTCCGGCTCGTACTGAAAACAAATACAAACTTCAGCTCCACGTTTCAAACTGGACTGCAGGGAGGACTGGTATTTGTGGGCAGTACTGCTAAACACAGACCTCTACTCTGTCAGTCCTCATGAGCCATAGTCCCTCTAAAAGACTTGAACTTTGCAGATGTAGCAGGTAACTACTGCTGAGTAACAGCAACATATTGAGGCCATCTGGATTCATTTTCAACTAGAATCTATTTGTGTATCCCACTAATCTGTTTTTCTCTTGTTGTTGTTTTTTTGCCTATGTCCATGAGTATCTACAGAGCAGTGGACAGAAAGACACACAAGGCTGAAAGGACTGGCTTGTGCACACAGCGCGGGAGTGTCTGTATTGCAAACCTTGGTGCTGGAACGTCACACGCTACTCGCGAGGAACGAGACGTCCCGTTGGATATTTACACAGCGAACGGGGTCGACTCCTACTCTAACACACTGAGTTTGGCTGGTACTTGCGTACTTTTGGAATGGTACACTATGGTGACTGTAGTACAAAGTCTATTTTTCCTCTCACTGGTCTATCTCTAGTTTTCCTGCTTAACGTTTGAGGCGCAAAAGCACTGGAAGTGCTGACTGATGCTCTGAGCTCTGAGCCATGATGCTGCTGAGAGTTAGCAGCTCAGTGGAGTGTTAAGGGTTTTCTCTTCCATGGCTCGGTCTGGAGTCTTCTGACATTTGGAGACCATCCTACAGGCCAGTTAGTCTGTATGGAGCGCAGCTTCACTCAATTGAATTAACTCATTTTAAAGACAGTCTGAATTTATTTAGGGAAACACACATACTCACTTTCCTGCTGTAAGTTAGATGAGAAGATTGATAACCCTCTGCATGGTAAAGCTAGCTTAGCTTAGCATTAAGACTCTAAACAAGAGCCCCATCAGCACCTTGTAAGCTCTCTAACATGTTATAGCTTTATTGTTTGATCCCTACACAAAAATGACAGGTTTTTAAGGATAGAGCTTGAAACAGTATGTGAGTAGTGTGAGATGTGAGAGTGGTATCGATTTCTCGTCGAACTGTCAGGAAAACAAATACGCCATCAGATCTCAGACTGCATCACTTAGCTCGGGTGAATCTGTGTGTTGCCTCGCTAAAGCCAACGTCTCACCACAGACACTTTAACATATTCTCCCTTTACCTGGAACAAAGGGCAGTGGTCACTGAAGTTCACGAAAGATTACAAAAATCATCTTCTTGATGCTCCAGACCTCCTCAGAGCAGAAACGTGCACTCGAGTGCAAGTGGAACTGATAAAAAACATTTCCAGTACATTTGTGCCTTTAAATAAAATACTGTACATGGGGCTAATGTCCTAAGCAGGCTCCCGTCTGTACATGCTACCTACAGTATACAATGACAGCTGACGTTTTTCTTGTTTTTTTTTTTTTAAACATTGACGTGGTATGAAAAGGTGTGAACTTTTAATATACAGCTGAAATTATAGCTTCTGTTCCTTTTGACAATATCACTTGTGTTATTTGTTTTCCTCGTCTGTTCCCACGTGTTTACAAACCCAGCCGATATGAAAGTGTGTGATAATAAAAAAATAAAAGTCACATAGATTTGGACCACTTTGTTTCTTTCTCCCTTATCATTGCTTTTTTTTGGTTCCAACCACACCCCCTATTCACAAAGGACACACCAAGCAAAGAAACAAATCATTAAAAAAAACATTAAAATTAAAGTTGTTTTTTTTTTTTTTTAATCTTTGATACCATCTGAGTCATGGTACTCGCCTCCATGTTAAAAGGTTCCACGTTGTTTGAGGTGAAATGTGAATCAACAGAGCAGTTTCACTCCATCTGGAAAAAAAAAACAAAACAAACCCCCCCAAAAAAACAAAGACCAGCTAAAAAAAATTGCTGCTGTCTCTGCCTCTTACATCAAGGCAAATCAATAAGCTCCAGAGTGGCAGTCGAGACTTCTTCACGGCAAAAATCTCACCGACAGCCTCCTCTCCTTATCGCTGCTCCTCTCCGCTTTGAAATCTGTGGATCTCTTCAGAGTTTTGGAATGGACCGCTTAAAAATAAATACGAGGTTTAAAAAAGTCTCTTTGTGTGTTGAAGTCTCCACTTTCCTGGACGTGTGCAGTTGGATTTAATAAAGACAGAGAAGAAGAGAGTCGGAGGAGACTGCTGTAGTCACTTATTGTGAAAGGTAAGTTCTCTTAGTACTCCATTGTGACGCCTAAGGCTCAGAGAGTGTGTGTGTGTGTGTGTGTGTGTGTGTAAGGGCACCACTCTCCCTGTGGGGTATGGCTGCTACTTGAAGACATAGTTGATCAGGACCTGAAGGAGGATGAGGAAAGCGATGATGATGTAGTCGCGCTGCTGGAGGAAGGAGCCGCCCTCCACCCGGCCCGCCGCACGGCTCCGCAGCACACTGATGCTCCTACGAACACACACAGGCATTATGTACGGGTGCTCGAAAGCCAGGCATCGTATCATGCTCGCGGTGCATTGTGGCTCCTGCCCTCCTCACCTGTTAATGTCCTCCTGCGTCTGCTTAATGGATTCAATGGCACTTTGAAGTTCACTGAGGTCGGCTCCTTTCTTCCTCAGGCGACTGTTATGCTTGCTTTTGTGTCCTGCAACAAAGTCAGGTTAATTTAAGTTTTTGCAAAAACCTGACACTTGGTCATGAGGAGTCAATGAGTTTTCTAGCTACTGTGGCTGCAACAGTGTTTGATTGTGACATAAAACAGGATTTAACTGCCACCTGTGGGCTGTGAGCAAAACAAACAAACAAACCTTATCAGCTCAGAGTTTGTTACAATCTTAGCAGGATCTGCTGTTTACTAACTCCAGGTCTAAACACCCATCTGGTGTTTAACAGATTTAGACAGATAAGTTAAAACGTACAGCACATCTTTATTCCTGTTCGCCTGTTTTTGTCAGTGACTCACGTTCGCTGCCAGACGAGTCTTGGCGGTCGGGTTCAGGTGAGGAGCAGCCACTCTCTGGGCTTTTGGGCTTGTCACTCTTGTGTTTCCTCTTTGGCACCGTTACCTACACACACACAGACACACACACACACACAGACACACACACACACACACACACACAAACATGCAAAGATAAACAGGTCAGAAAACCACACACCAGCTACAACCAAATAAAAGTACACACAGTCAGACTGTATGTTAGGATTCACACAACAACAAAAATAAATATGAAATATTTAAATATAAAATGATAAATATAAAATTAAATATACATCAATACACCAAAATAGTGCTGTGATGCAAGAGTTCTCCTCCTGCGCACACTCCCACACAGACATGCTAGTCAGAGCAGTAATAACAGCTGTGCAAGGCATGCTGGTACATCAGCAAGTCACCTCCAACTTAAAACACTCAACACTGATACACAACCAGCATCCAAATTTAACCCGACCTGCCAAGAGCTGGTACACTGAAATGATTTAGTTCAAACGGATTAAAGTGTGACTGGATTACAGCTCTAACTCCTGGTGCTTTTTGTTTTAAATGTGATGAAATCTGGTGGCCCTGAGCTCTTTGTCAGACAGATTAGGTTCATATAAGGTTGGCAGCATTAAAACATGTCAGATTTTGCATTTTTGTAATTAAATATATCCATATCAATATATACAGATTTCAGTTAACATAAAAACAAAGAAACAAAGGTGTATTTTATTTTACCAGAGAAAAACTTGAATTTATGTGGATGTTACTGTTGTGTGTGTAGCAGCTAATCAGGGGCCGGTCTGATATGGACACACAGTTTTTGCTTTGGACTGACTGAACGTACAGACAGTGTCTCTGCTGGTGCCTGGTAGAGAGAACGTTTGACAAATCTACAACCAAAACCTGAAAGTACAGATGGTGACAGATAACGATCTACAACTAAGAGAAACTTCACTGGCTTGGGCACTTGGCAGGTGGTTACTCTGAACACACACACACACACACACACACACACACACACACACACACACACACACACACACACACAACATAGAGACAAACAAAATGAAGATGAGGACAGGTGAGAGGTGAGGAGGGCATGGCAGCCGCCTTCAAGCAGCCAGGCACTGACAGCAGCAGTGTGTTGATGTGACGGATGAAGATGATGAAGCTGTTCTCTCTTGTGGACTTTGTATGGGAAGTAACCATCTTTAAATCGCTGATGGGTTTGTTATAAATGGGTCTTAAAAGACTTTTCCATCCTTTAAACAGAAGTGCAATAAAATGTGGATTGCAAAGCTCACTCTCTCCTGAAATAAAATGGTCACTGTTGTTTGTAATACACTTGAAAAACTATGCTCAGACGAGAATGTCTTTATAAATTGGGATGGTTTCAAATCAATTACAGCAGAATGAGTGAGTGAATGAGAATGTATCCAGTAGTGATAGTGTGCTGGATGTGGAGAAGTTCTAATCCTTGCTGCACTCTTTGACAGTTACATCTGGAGCTAAAAGGCAAACAATGTCTTCATATAGTGTGATGTGGCATGTGTACTCCTTCATGTTGAATTATTATTTTCCTCTTCAAAAAGGCAAGAAAAGGAAGGAAAAAAAAACCTTGTTCTCCACTCACTTTAGTATGTGTGACATGCCCTTCCCTCCCATACAGAGAGAACAGCAGGTGTCAGAGCAGGAAAAGAAAAAAAAAAAAAACAGAGACACAAAAAGGAGCAGAGGCGACAACGGCGGCACAGCGATGACGACACAAAGAGAAAAAGCGACAATGAAGACGGTGCTGCATGGAAGGTGGCTGAGGCGGCGAGATGCTTTTTTCAAGGGGCGGTTTTCGATCGGGACAACCTACCTGGCACTTGCAATTGTCCCTCCGCGGCCCCTGGTTACTCAGACTAATAAGACTGCCAGAACGTACCATAGGGGTGCGGTGTCGGACCTTGGTCTGGATACAGCCATCTTTCTCGAACTGGATCAGGTCGTTGAGTGGATCCCATGGCCTCGTGCTGGGGAGAGGGGACAAGAGACACAAAAAGAGAGATGAGGAGTCACAGAAAGAGAGAAAAGGAAATATAGACACACATACAACTAAAGAAAGCATATGTTAGACAAGAGGAGAAAAAGAAAACTGTGAAATAGAGCGAGGAAGATGGACAAACAAATCAACTGATCATGAGCAGTCTGACAGCAGGCTGGACCTGTGGTTATACAAAATCGCCACTAGGTGGCACCCTAACATATTGGACAACACTCCGAACTGCATACAGGTGATTTCTTTATCCTAGTTTAATTGGCAGTGTTTCACAGCTGGCAGCTTCGTAAATTCTGAACCAGTTTTCACCTGTTTATGTTCTGTTTAATGCAGTAGATGTGAAGGAGCCATCTTATGTCTGTACTCTAATGTGACTTCAGGGCAGCAGGGGAATGATCACTCACTCGGCATATCTGTAATGCCACTCTCCAGTGATGGGGTCCTGCTCAAACAGGGCAGGGATCCACTCCTCGCATTTGGCTTTCCGCTCGCGGGCCGACTTCCTCTGAGCTTCCTCCAGAAAGAACTTCTCATTGGTGGCCTCGGTCTGGTCCTTGCTGTTGATGGCCCGGGTCACGTGCTGCCACAGTCTGATGGACAGAGAGAGGACGAGTTTATTCAGTGAAGGTAAACATAACACACGCTATCATGAATGTGTCTTCCTTTCGTTCTAATTTTCAGAAAACAGGTGTAGAAACTTGTTGAGATAAAAGTTAAGCGTACCTTTCTGATTCACACTCTCCCTGCTCCTCTGGTGGGACAGTGCAGCGGGTCAGTCGACTCTGTCTCAGCTCTGGTGTCGGGTTCCAGAAAGTGTCCACTGTCCCCGTCTTCTTGTCATTGATGAAGATCTCGCTGTCCTGTGAGTGGAGTCAAAATCCTTCCTTGAAGACAGATTCTACCTCTTCTTCTTTGCTAATACTGTGGCACCTGAATACCTGTACCTGACTACAGACCACCTTAAAGCTTGTCTCTGAAAAGCAACGTTGTTTGCAATGAATGGCAGCTTTGTTGTTTGATGTGAACTCCTGTCATCACTGTAGAGCTGTAATTATACGGCTTGTTTTCTGCTGTTTCTATCTTCACATATTTCAAAACAAGGCTTGTCACTCAGGAGGGAGAGTTTCATTCCTTCAACAGCAAACACGCAGTCAGGACTTGTGTCTTACCCAGTGTCCTTCTAGCGTAGCCAACACCTCCTTTCCCAGCTTGATCTTTCCAGAGACCTGATTGACACTGTCGCTGCTGCCCAGGAATGGCTGGAGGAGGGAAAGGAGAGGGACAAGGAGGGGGAGGGAAAGGAGGAAGAGAGGGAAGGAAAGGCAAAAAAAAAATAAAGAGAAAGACAAAGTAGGGTTTAGAAGAGGAGAAGCGGGGGAGGAGGAAAGCGGGGGCGGGTTTTAGCAGAGAAGGGAAGGTGAGATTTACTCAAACATACAGTTTACTGTGGAAAAAAATCTGGTGCTTCATGGTGTCTCATTTTGTCAGCACATTGTGTTTGAAGTATGTTAAAACAGAATGCCATGGTTTGATATTAATGGAACAAGAAGAGGAGTCATAGCGATAAAGCTTCAAATGCAGCTTCCAACTTTTTAAAACCATTTAACAGAAGATAAGAAGCTCACACCTGCCATCAATTTTCAACCAAACTTGGTTGATGAGCATAATGTTTCCATTAGGTACATACACTAATCAGTCTACCTGCATTTAAAAATAATTGTATTACTCTATTAGACTAGTTAAGGACCCAAACACATCCCATTTAGTGTTTTAAATGGAAATGTGTTGATTTGCTGGTTTGTGCTCATGTACCTGTCGCTGGTTCATGATGGGATAATGGAGCAGATGGTGTGAATCAAGGTATGGAGTTTTTCAGGGAGGGTGAAGGAGTGGAATAGGGTGGAGTTGGTGATGGAGTGGAGGAGTGAAAAAGTCATGTGAGAACCTGAGGGCTGTTTTCGTTTTTCATTTTATTGTTTGTTGTTGTCATACTCCTGGAGCTTTTGCATCTCTAAAGGATTTGAGGAGTTACGCTTGATAAGACGTTTATTACTGGACATCACTAAATGTCTTCTTCGACCATAGCTGAGGGACTGAGGTTATCTTCTACTCTTATATCAGTTAACTAGAAAACACAGTTGTACCTTCAGCTTGAACTCGAGCTGAGCGCTGTAGCCCGTTTTCTCACATGCAATGGTGATCTGACCACCCAGCTCCAGGGTCATGGTGCCGTACAGGATGCCTACCAGGTGAACAAGGACATTTCAGTCAGCTCAGATAACTGGAAAACTAAAGACACACACTGAGATTTGAATCACTGGATTGTTTGTTATTCTAACAAACTGTGGAGTACAGATGGACTAATGGTATATCAAAAAGTACACCTAAACAAAACAGAATAACAGTCAAGTCTTGGTCTAGGTAATATACCTCTCTCTACGCCTTCTCTCTCATGCTATAAACATTTAAGCAGTGATCAATGCTGTGGCCACAGCGCTCACAGCTACATAAAGCAAAGCACTACTGCAGCGTGATCATGGTGTTCAGGACACATTCTGACCTTTACAGTGAGCGTAGGGCATGTTCATTACATAGTCCTCCCCTCGGTTGAGAAAAGTGAGCCGAGCCTCCCCGTCTAATATGGCCGACAGGGAGTTTCCTAAAATATAAACGATACAGTCAGCAGGCACGACACCAGCATCCTTTTTGTTATACTTTAGGTTCCTGTGGGTGACGTTAACTGAATTTTAGTGTGTGTCTGTACCATAAAACTTGGACTTGGCCAGGATGCTGCCACTGAGGCAGAATCCATCCTTCCTGTTGCTGACATAGAAGGCTGACACTGGAGGATGATGGGATACCTGAAAACAGACAGTGAATATGAGTCAGCTTTTATTTTAGTGAGGCAGACGTTTGAGGGAACTCATTTTGGTGATTTACATCAGCCAAAACAACCATCAGCAACAGATTCATCATGTCACCGACAGCTGGTAGCCCATGAATTCATCCTACAGCCAAACCAAAGAAAAATACTCTATGGGAGTGAGCTGTTGACCAAGATCAATCAGCCTTTGCTGAACTGATTCTTGTTATGACTGTTGTTCTCTTATAAAGCTGCTGTTACCTGTTCTGCGATGTAGAAGGTCTTGCTGTTGGTCTTCTGGTGGAGCCACATGCAGCGGAACGTCTCCCCAATAATGGGGTTGTAAGGCTTCTTCAACCCCTGTGGATTAAAAACCAACAAAAAATATAATATCTGTACAATATACTGTATTTAGAAAAGTATGTTCATCTGTGTAGCTCATCAGCATGAAGTCCGGTGCACATGTTTCTCCTGCTGACCTTTGGCTTTTTATAAAACCCAGAGATGTACCACTTCACAACCTTCTTCATCCGGTTATAGGCGTTCTCTTCGATTGCAGCCCTGAGAAATGAACCGTCAAAACTTAGACTGATGCTCCTCAAGAACACTGAACTCAAAGGGCCAATCCTTAGTGCTATGCAGGCTGGTTTAAGCCTTAGGGGACTTACTCTGACAGGAAGTCTGCATGGTAATAGTAGTCGGAGAGTTTGTCCAGGAAGGATCTTGGCTCCAGGATGAAGGTGGGCAACACCACCTTGGACAGGTCCATGCCAGGCCGGACCTGCTTCAGCAAAGTCCAGATTAGAGATTTATTCTCCTCTGATACCGTCTCTGTCTGGGCAGCCTCACCAGCCTGAAGAAGGAAAAGGACACAATAGTAGAGAAGTCTGTGTTTTTTGTGCATGTCGCCCACAATAACACTGTAGACACCTCACAATCCACTCACTACTACACAGACTCAGTTAGAGGCTTTTTCTTTGATTACTCCAGGCCTTGATACGTGTCACCATTCTCCTGCATTCTCCTTTTTTTCCAAATTCAGAGGTCTGAGGACAGTGTGCTGTAAAGCCCTTTAAGGCAAATGTGTGACTTGTGATACTGGGCTATTTAAATAAAACTTGACTTGACCTGACTTGACATTTACACAGAACCTCACATTTCTGCTTGACTCTCCGCATGCTTAAAAGTTTGATGGCTGTCTGTGCAACTGGTGTACAAAAGGAGGCTTTAATTAGCGCCTAGCCATTAGCATTTTGCCTTGGCTTCAGTAGGGGTTTAATTAGTGAGCTGTCAAACTCCGATTTCATCAGTATGGAAATGCACATTAGCATTTTCACACTCGTCGTCATACCACTGCACTCCCTTGCAGCCACCCACGCACACCAGCCTACACAAACAGTGATCAAAGCCTGTCCATTTTACACTTTCCTTAATCGCCCCAGCAGATAAACATGCTAATTCTCCTAATTATAAGGAAAAAGAAACTTTATGAGAAAAAAAAGAGTTTTTAATTCAAGCTAAAGATAAAGAAATCCTCTGAGACCATGTCCTACTGCTGCAAACACACTCTTCTTTTTATACTTCAGGCTCTGTATGAGAAATATGGACTTGAATCAAACTCTTCATCTCGTACCTCTCCCAGTTCCTCATGGGACTGTTCCAGGTACGGGGTTTCCCGCAGATGTTCGTTAGGATCGAGGTCGATGTACGAGTCGTCTTGGCGTTCTGACGTGTCACTGTCACTCTCCTCGCTCTTCTCCAGGCCTTCTGGGTCTGACTCCTCATGGTCCTGCTCTCCCTCCCTGTCTGACTTGTCTGAATACAAGTCCGGGTCTTTCAAATGGTCACTGTCATTGAACCTGGAGGGGGAAAGGTGGACAGAGTGGTGAGGAAGTTAACCAAAACAAAGAAGAATAATTGACTTAAAGGGGAAATAACTGAGTTGCAAGTACAGGTTTAATTTTCCTACTTACTGGAAACCGTGTATGTTGTGGGCTCGGAGGAGGCTGTAGAAATTAATGGAGTGTTCTCCACCAGTGGCAACTGTGCTCATGTCCTCCTTCCCCTCGCGGATCATGGTCCTCTTCAGCAGGCTGGAGCACTTCAGGGCCAGCTCTAAGGCGTCCATCCAGCATCGACCTGAGAAAGAGATTTAAATGTATCATCAAACCGCACTTAAAATGTATGTGGGTTGTTTTGGTGTTTTCTGAGGAGGATTTTAGTTCTTCTGGGACCAACAATCACCTCTCAACCTACTCCAGATATCATCCCAGAAGATGCCACAATTTTTGGTGCATGAGAAAAACGTGTTTGGCGTATTTCTTCTTGGCATTTTTCAGGACAGGAGTTAAAGAAAATCCTGTGCACTAGGGCCTTTTTTATTTAGCACCTGTGTGACTGTTCCAGCACCATGGAGAGAGACTTCAGGGAAGAAGGAGAGACTGGATTGGACGTTTCAGCACCATGGACAGAGACACAGGGAAAGATGGGCTGTGGCTGAAAATCTCAGTCTTTCACTAAGGTGTGATCAAAGATGAATTTAAAACAGCTCAGGTCACTCAGGTCAAATTTGCAGGTTTCCATGCTGTTTATTGCTTCATGAAGTTGATACCAACGTGATACCAAGTTATGGGTTTACCTCTGTCACTCAGTGTAAACAGAGACTGTGCAGACACAGACAAATAGCTGAAGTGTGAATGACAGCCTGTCTCTTACCGTCAGACTCAGAGGCAGCACGGAAGATGAGGTGGCTGCTGGGTAATGGCTGTGTGATGGAGCCCACTGCTTCTCCTTTAGGACCCTGATGAGAATAAGAAATAGAGTTCAGTTTCAGGCTCAGGCGTGTTATTTTGAGTCAGTGTCTTGATTGGTGTATTAATCATCTTGATCTTTGTTCCTTTTTCTTTTGAGATGGTTTTAAGATCTCCTTTGTGATTTCCTCATTACTCCCGTACTGTTGGTATTTCTTTTTTTTTTCAGATTTTAATAATTTATATGTGCAAATAGAAGAAATCCAGACTCCTGAGTGTGTCATTATGCTAATGAGCTATGAGAGGGGACAGAAGCTGAAGCAGTGAAGTGTTTATTTTGATAGTGAGGAGGACAGTGGGGAGAGAAGGAACGCTGTAATCTAAAATACAGACCGCTAATTGTGATTCAAGCCTTTTTCATTTGACAAAAAAAAGGGGAAAACACTTCAAATGCAAGATCAGTGATGAAAACCAAAGCACAGTTGGAGTGGACAGAGCTGCAAACACAGGAACAAATGGAAAACATCTGATGCCAAATATGAAAATGGCTGGCTGGACGTATAATGTTCTTTGTCTCTCCTAAATGAAACAAAGATGAGCTCTTAATTATACAGTTAACATCCACAGCTGTTTAACTATTTGTTCTAACAGCAGGGGACAAAGGTTTTGGTTTTTAATAGAATGTCCTTGTCCTTCAATTATCTGTTTGTGTTCATTTTGTTTCATTCATCACTGGAAAACAAAACAAGCTGCACTCGTCTGCATAACAAACATCAGCATTATTCTTCTGCTCAATCTATTTTACAAAACATAAACAATGGGATTATAAGATAAGAAACTATTTCCAACACTATATGAAAGATAAATGAAGCAATGTATGGAACATTTTGATCACTTCTTTGCTTCTTTGCTGAGAGTTACATGAGAAGATTGATACCACTCTGATGTTTGTACAGTAAATACAAAGCTACATCCAGCAGCTGGTTAGCTTAGCTTAGCATAAAGACAGCAGGGGAAACAGGGAATTTACACATAGAGTCTCTCTCATTTCCCAATTTTCCAAACCTGGAATACACCAACTCATTGCTAAAATAATGGTGTAAATCCTGTATCTTGAGGCGGATTCTGACCTTGACGGCCCAGATAGACTGTTCCAGCGGGTGGAAGAGCTTGAAGCAGAAGCCGTCCTTCTTAGAGGGCCTCTCGATCAGCTCACAGGCATTGAGCAGCACCGTTCCCACCCACTGGCCATTTTTGTGGGTTTTATAGATGAGCAGGACGCCCGGTTTCAGCACACACCACAGCTTGGTCCAGCTCTTCAGAGTGCCACGGATCTAGAGCGGAAACGCAAACATATGAGCGCCAGATATACCACATGAAGAACTCGAGGATTCAAATTAGCCACAACAATAAAAGCATTAGCATGTTGCTAACTCTTTTCAATATAAATGTTAAGTTTAAAGTCTCTAGAAGTTGGCAGATAAAGTCACTTGCTGCTTTGTATATTTGTGATGCCATTTTTTAATTATTTCTTTATGAAATGTGTGTTGGAGACACATTTATTTTCTGTAAAGACATTCAACTTTTAAATCCACCTGTGATTTCACAAACTTTTGTTTTATACAGGCTGTTATATGGGGTGTGAAACTGAATTATCTTGAATACAGAGGAGCTAAACACAGGAATGCCCTAACAGTTGTTCTCACCTTTAGCCAGTCGGCCATGACGATGACAGAGGGATCAGTGATGGTGCTGAGCAGCTCCTTGGTTGCCCTCTTTTTTTCTTCCCTGTAGTTTTTCTTCTGAACCTACAGGGAGAACAAAGAGATGGACGACGCTCAGATTAGTCTACACAACTGTGAATAATACCAATAATACACTTGCTTCTCTCACTGAATTACATTTGGCAGCAAACAAGACTGGAATCACACTCCTCATTGTCTTTGTTAAAATAACACTTGGTACCTTCTGACTGCAGTGTGAGGTATCTGCTGCATTTTGATTCACATATTATTCACTCATCAATGGTGCACGATACAGTTCAGCCTGTCTAACATACGGCATTTGATGTTAACACTGTGAAATGACAGTCAGTGACGAGCATGATCAGACTATACGTAACAGTGTCTGTATAAGTGTGTTGTGAAGACTCATTTTGCCTGTCTTGAGAATTAGAGTCCGGATCCACAGGACTTAAGCTGATCTAAGCTCACTTACCTTGAGGGACTCCTTCTTGGTGAGCTTTCCTCCAGATGCCGACACATCCTTGTCTGAGCCATTGTACAGCTTTGTTTCAGACTGTCAATACACAGGGGACAAAAAAAAGAAGAGTTTAATAGATAACTGATGCAACTGAAGACATCATTCCATCTATTTTCTCTAAACTTTGGATCTTCAAATATTACATATATATATTTATCATTTGTTCATCTGTCATGTGGAGCTGAAAAAAATAAAACACTACTCAAACACGTCTGATGATTATAACCAAAGCTTTCATGTGAGGATTTGCATTTCAAAATGTGTCCAGTCTACGCAACAATCATCAGCTTGTTGTACTAGTGCACTCTGAGTAAGCTGATCTAAAAACAGTGGTCCACTAAATGACTAAATGCGATCTGAGCGACAGAATGTTCCCTGCTAATAACAAATCTCTTACCATAAATGATACAGTCAGCTGAAGTCCACTGAATTGAGGACATTACATTAGATGTTGACATTAGCAGAGAGCTGAAGCATCACTGGAAAACATCATCCTGAAGTGACTGTTTTCTTTCTCCTCTCCCTCGTAGTCTAAACATAGCTGAGTTGGCTGAATGAAGCCTATAAATGCAAGTGCAGGTGTGTCTCTCTGCGAGACAACTGGAGTGATTTAAAGTAGAGAGACAGATGGGGATGTGTGGGGTTCCTAAAGCAGGGCTACTTAAGACCTCACACACCCACAGGTAAGGCTGGACAAACACTGCAGGTGCACGTTAACAAGCTCCGAAGCTGAGATCCTCTCTTTTAGATACTTCTCCTAATCAGAACCCTTCCCTTTCCTTTGGCTGAGACTGACGGAATGACATGGTGGATGCTCCTGAAGTTATAATCTAAAGATTAAATGAAGTCCACAGATAAGGATTCATCAAAAAAGCCACGCTGATACAGAACTTTTTTGAGGAATGCCAGTCTCCGAAATGATTACCCCGTCATGCGTTTTTATACTTCCAAATCATAACACAAATTTGACAGGATTCCTGTCTGATGCAAGCCTCTCTGCTGTGACTCAGAGGGAAACTAAGACACCCACGTCTGCACTGACAAACATATTTGATGCGGACCTCGACAGATAAACGAGACGAGCCTCCTCCACACTGAGCTCACTTGAAAGGAGGACGGAGTTTGAATTTTAGCTGATAGATGCTTGATGTGTACAGTGTATATGATGTGTGACTCATCTCAATGTAGGGTATCTGCCGCCTGAGGCAAGGCTGGGAAAAGGAAAGAAGACGTGCACTAATTCCCACATTCTCTGGTCTCATTACAACACGCACACCAAAGCACCAAACCATTCCCATCCACCCACCACAGTCCATCAGCTCAGCGCACTGATCCATCTTACCTTGCTCTTAGATATGGAATGTGAGTCCTCTTTCAAAGGCAGAGGCAAGAGGTCCTCCTTCCCTCTCTCGAAACCTGTAACAAAAAACAAACCAGCATCAGGAAGTGCTCAGTCCATCAACGCGTCACTGCACAACAGGAAACCGATACGATTCCAGTAATGGAATCATGTTTTATCTGGTTTATCTGGTTTTATGTGGCGTCCAGACTGGATTCAGGGACCACAGTCACTATGTTGTTCACTAAACAAATACACTGCACACATCTCCGAATGTTTCTCAGACCAGGGTCCACCAACAAAAGCAAGCAAATCAAATATCTGTATATTTTACAGTTTGCTCAGGAACTAAAAAAAATGTGATTCATTTATTAGTCAAACAATATGAAAATTAATAGTCAGCAATTTTGATTAAAAGTAATTAATCGAGCAAACGTGCTTTATTTCATTGTAATTTGAATATTTTTGAATTTTGGGCTGCTGATGGGGAACATATGAACGTCATTCTTTACTATTCTTTAAAAAAAATGTTTTTATTATACAATTTAAACCTGATTTTTTCTGGGTGTTGTGATTCTTCACATTCTCATTGGCTAGATCAGTAGTAACTGGCCCACTGGAAATCAAATGTGTCTGAAAATAACCGTCTGAGTAGCCAACTGGAATCCCATTACATAATGTCAGTCACGGGAGCACGCAGTCCTTCAAAGCAACTGAAAGCGCGCCACAAGCTGGCGCCTGCTACAAGTGCTTAATCTGAAGTGAGCTCAGAGGTTAGGTAAATTGCCTGGTGAAAGTCGGTTCCATGTTTTAATCCACAGTTTGTTTTGGACAGTCTGGATGTGGAAAGCGGACTTGAAACAAATAAATGTCAATTGGGAGAGTACAACACGGATTTGAGCTCCACCTTAGCATTTCCAGTCTTCATTAGTGAGTCAGTTTCTACCAATTACTATAACCCCAGCAACAGATTCCCCGCTGAGATCCTAGCAGATGGTGACACCGGTGGTCTCAAGGTGACAGAGAGCCTGTAAATATTTTATAGTTTCCGTCTCCTATCCACAGGCCATTGATACTCAGCCACCAGAGTGAAGGGACTGCTGCTGAGATTCATTACTAAATTAGATATCTATCATTTGGAAAAGAGCCACATCTCATTTGACCAGCCATTTCCTTTAATAAAGATGCTGTGCGCCTGTGGTTACAGCAGAAATAAGCATGTCTTTTCATGTATTCTCACTGCATACAAACTCCAAACCAAAATACACCTAGAGAAGGTACTGTAGTGCCTTAGTGTTTCGGAGTGGATATTTCCTTTACGAGCTAGTTAACAAAAAAACTTCTCATGTAATTAAGCAGCACTGTATGGAAAAAAGGGTGCAGCAGCAGGTCAACAACCCTGCTGTGAAAGTGCCACAGATGAAAGAGTCAGCTGCACACATGCACGTTTCGTTGGATAACACTTGAAAACTGAAAGACCCTTCTTGTTTTCTATGCCAAATCTATTTGCATGGAATTAACAGCAAATTAGAAACAGGAGTCTTTTCATTTATCTGACTGCATCCAACATTCACTGTGTTAGTTTAAATTAGTTAAACTCCAATTAAGGAACCCCAGTGATATACATCTAGATTTAGGGCATGCAACTGTCTTTCTTGCTTTATGGGTGCCGCCTAAGATTCAATGCAAATCTAGCTCCAGAGGTATATTACATGTCCCACCAGACCATCTGTGCCCACTTGACAGACTCATCTCCATGCCAACTTCAGCTGGAAAACAACTCAAGGACAATTCAACCACAACCCGAGCCACAAGAGGTTACATAACTCATCGTCCCCTTCCCTTATTCTCCACATATATAGAGAAGATCGGATGATAATAATAGTATAATTAAATGAAAGAATAAATGTACTGAAGTGAAATGACTTGTGCTTCTGCTGCTGTGTTCTTAAGCTCGTTTTTAAGACAGCAAAAGCTACATACACCAAACAGTGTGTACTAATGCGTCATCACAAGAGCCCTTCAGCAGCCTTTGTCCCAAGATGATAACGTATTGGATCATTCTGAGAAGCATGCTAATGTTTAATCAATTCAAGTGAGACAATAAACATTAAACTCTGCACAGAATCAACAGTCCAAGCAAAAGAATGATCACCGAATTAATGAACTTGCTAATGTGCGTGTTTGATAGCCATCCAATTTGCAATCAGGCAGTCTGACTAAATTAATGGAGTCCACTGAACGTCCCATTTCAAGTGGAGACACTTTAAGATGCTGCCTCTTCATGGCACAGGCCATCGACCTACGGCTCGGGGCAGCCTGTTAAATAATTACAGCAATGTGACATAATGAAAGAGAGGAAGAAATGATAAAGCTGGTGAAAGCTTTGCACCCAGAAAGAGTAAAAATAAAACCACCTCAAGTTTGTCTGTCAGTGTGTGTAATATAAGTGGGGAATCACTTCAGTACCCAGATTTGGATTTATTTATTTATTTTTTAAAATCATGGTCAATCAGTTATTTCAGGTGCCCTACTTTTTGAAGGATACTCTCATTACAATAAAACATTAGCTTCTAAAATAATCCAGCTGGTTATGAGCCATCTTTCATGTGCAGTCTTAATCCTAAATAGCCCATATGAACCTTTCCGTTCATTTTTTTTGGATTATGCAAAATGTTAAGGACAATGGCTTGGCTTAGAAATGGGCTTAGTACTGAGGGCTAAAGAAAAAAAAAAAGATAAGCATTTCTTATACTGAGGACAGTGGCAGAGCAGGGAAGCAAATCAGTGTGTGAAACCACCTGCAGATGTAAGGTAGGGAGGCTTTAGTGGTGTTTATTCCACAGATATATATGAACATGCTATGATTGTTAAGGGTAGGTATACTGTTTTTTTCAAACCATGCATTTTTCATTTGATTTGAAGCTTCTCACCATTTTCTGAGCTGTCATGCTTCGGCTTAACAGGTTGATAGTATGGCTCTGAATACTGTTAGCTTCTGAATGTGTGTGTGAGACGACGGCTGTTTTATATGAATATAAATTTATAGAGAATTTATCAAAGCAGTGTTTCAAAACAGAATAAGAAATGCTAAACATTTCAGACTCTAGGTTCTCAAACCTCTGCCTGTCTTTTATTATAGTAAATTTAATAATTTTGTTTTTGCCATTTTAAGACGTAGAAAATTGTGCTGGACATTTTTCACTGTTTTCCGTAATTGGTAGATTCATTGGTGAATAAAAATAACCCTCCGTTGCAGCCTTGATTGAAAGTATTTACTTTTAAAAGGAAGGCCTCAAGGAATGACTTAGAGGTGCAAAGATCAGCTGGCAAAGATGATTTGTTTCTCATTACCCTGTCACACAGATAATGGTGACACTGCTGACAGATGCCACAGGGGGCAAGCAGAGGCCAAGGATGCTGTCCCCCATCAACCTTATTTTGAAATCTGGTAGAGGGCAGAAAAGGGACACTGCTTTTTGTCCACAGGTGTTAATAACTTGGGATTTTTTTGTCACACACTCTGCTGTCAGATCACTGTGGCACTGAGCCTTGTCTCTTACACGTACCTGCTGCTTTCACAAATAACTATTTAGTATATTCTACATCTTTCACAGCAGTCTACATGGTGAGGGAGGAAAGTCTACAATTGCACAAAAGGTAAAAGGGACCACAGAATTATGAATAAAAAAGAAGCAAAGGGTTGAAGATCAATGGTAAAACAAGATACACAGTGTTGCCCAGTGCACATTTGTTCAGAGATTTCACTGGATTAAAGCCATTAAAGTCATTTACATTGTGAATCTGCTTTACTTTCATTTCTTTTTGAGATTAAATGTCTTTCCAGACAGGCAGTGTGCAACTTGGCCAAATCTAGCTAGCCTTTGCTTTGTGCTGAAGTAGTAGGAGACTCACACCCCACTGCAGACTGACTAGGGAATTTGCCTGTAAAAGCTGGAGCTGCAGTGATCTCACTCTGCATCAAAGATCACAGACAGAAGACTGAAAGAGGGAGCACAGTAAAGAGACTGGGAAAAAGCGAGAGAGGGAGGAAGAGCTGTATGCTGCTACAATGAATGTCTTTTCACATTAACGCTCCTCACACAGTGAATGAACAGTACATCCCAGCATCAGACAACAGGCACAACAGCACAGAGGAAAGTAAAGGGGGAAAAAAAGCTATGCCCACGGGGGTATAGGTCTGCTTTAGCCAGTGGCTCTCTGCGGGGATAAACACAGCTACTAAAATAATCATGACTCCACTTACGTGTTACCTGAAAACACTGCCCTAGAAACATGACTTCCCATCTGCAGTTTAGACACTCAGCAACCCCAACCCGGAAATCACCTCATCTCATTCAAATCATTATTAATGCAACACTGGAGCTGCATCTCCGACCAAAAGGAGTTTATTTTCAAGCCACTAACGCAGCAAAAGCAGTTCATTATCTGTTGTTTGAAAGCTCCACAGGGCAGGGAGCTGCTGCTGGCACCTTAGATTGTCTCTACACCACAGATTAAACCACGTCCATGTCAAGTTCATTTCAAACTGATGCAAAACTACACTGATTTAAAGAGCTAAATAATGCATCTATGTAGAATATCATCATCTTCTATTTTTCTTTAAACTATGCGAAAAGGCAACAGCTTTTAATAATGCTGCTGTATTTTGTTGGAAATGAAGGTTGCCATAGCAACAGGTGACCTGAGAACAACAAATGGAGGGAAAAGCTGTCGGCCCAGTTACTCTGCAGAAAACAGCAGTCTTAGGGAGCAAACTGCCTGAGTGTTTGCTACTGTGGAAAACCAGTCACGGGAACAGCATCTCTACTGCTTTGGCTCCAAATCCATGACCACTGAAAGATGGCTGCTCCATTGAAGGGAAAAATACAAAAGGGAAGATGAGAATAAATACTGCACCAGTATTCAGCTTTCTGTAAGGCTACACACAATGACAAGGAGGATTTTTAAAGATTTATTCTATCCAGTTTTAATCATTCAACACTTTACCATTTAAAAAATAACAGTAAAGGTCACAGGGGACGTAAGTACAGCTCCACCAAATGTAAGATACTTCAATATCCATTAAAGTCTTTTATATCCAACCTACAGCTCACCTCTGGACTTCGCTATAGAAATGCACCACTTCCTCTAGGTAATCAAAAACTCATCTTGTCCTCACGGTCAGAGACTCGACTGAATGTTCCAGCATTAAGTATGCCAAGTCATGCTGACCTCAGGATGAGCCGTCATTCCACCTAATTATCGACCAGAAGAGTATATGGCTTTTTCCACTCTCTTATTAGCTTCACAAAGACTGGCTCCTGGCTACAGGGGAAGAAACAGTAAACAAAACAGCTGAAAGTGCACAGACCACATATTTGCTGGATGCAGGTTTCAACAGCAGTAAAAAAAACAAAACAAAAATGGTTTCACTTAGAGCACCAGCACAGCTGAGTCGTCCTTGCCCTAGATGTTTTTAATCTCAAGGTCTACTTCCTGTCCTTCAGACCTGTTTCTTATGCAGAGTGTCTGGGTATTTCACAAACAAAACAAAACAACAACTGAGATGAAGTGGCCCAATCCACATTAAAAGGGTCACACTGTTATTCTGTCTGCACACAGGCAGCTTGATGAGACAAAAGCACATTATCTCTTGGAGGGGTTGATATTTCAAACAGGATGTTTCTGGATGAGAGTGAGGGCATAAGCCTGGCTGT
This sequence comes from Toxotes lorentzi, assembly GCA_037833715.1. Lineage (NCBI taxonomy): Eukaryota > Metazoa > Chordata > Actinopteri > Toxotidae > Toxotes > Toxotes lorentzi. The sequence continues at coordinate 13,756,645 of JBBMJY010000015.1, read as the reverse complement.
ATTACCATGGCTGCTGTTCTGTGCTGGTTATATATTTATAGTTCAGTGGGGTTTGTGTGCACTGTCAGATGCTGGCCTCTTCCTTGGTCCTTGGTAAAGACTGCAGGCAATGACCTATTGTCCTGTCCTCTGATATTTTAGAAGAAGGTTCAGGAGGATCAAACTACAGTGTTCTCAAAATGAAACCATGCCAGAACAAAAAAAAAACTTTTATTAAAGGTTTGGCCATCAAAGTACTTTAAGAAAAATATATATTATACATTGAAAGATAATGGGGAGGAGATTAGTCCAAATAGCACTAAACTGCAAATTTTCATCAAACCAGTCATCACATGTCAAACGAATGCTGAACACTGACTTAAAATCCATTATATTTTCTGTTGATAGACTACTAATTATTTTGGCTTTGGTGGGTTTTGCAAAAAACAAACAAGTCTATATTTCTCAAATTAAGGTGGTGAAGTAATTTTGGATACTGGTGCAGAAACTCCCAGCCCCAATCATGGCAGGAAATGAAATGGCTAGAGACAGTTAGTTGACTGGCAACTATGACTACAGTGTGGAGCTTTTGACGCCACACAAATTAGCAGCATACCAACAAAAACTGAGTCATCAACCATCCATGAACTGTCCTCTATGAGACACAGCCTCAAAGAGTACCAATACTGAATATGTTAAAGCTGCGCAAGAGTAGGCACAATCATGTGTGAAGACTGCTATGGAGGATATATGGGTGTAAAAACAGGGAAATGGACGAAGAAAGTAAGAGAAGGTACAAAAAGGACAGTAAGTGAGTAAAGCCAACTCAGCTGCACCAGCTGTCTCCTGCAGTTTCTCTTAAAGCCGGTCCCTGTTAGCAGAGTGTCTCAAATAAGGATGAATGGAGCCGAGACTGGGAGCAGACTGAGAGAAAAACACCATGACTCAGACGACGTCTCGCAGCTCGAGATATTTGTATAGCTGTAGGAGGTGTTGGTTCAGAGGGGAGACAGGCGGGCTTGTGACCAAAAGGTCACCAGCCCAAATTCCCAAACACGGAAAAGTCCGGGGAGAGAAGGACGATGGCAAACTCTCTCTCTTCCCTAAACAACTGCTGTTGTACCAGGCTTGAAAGTTTGTTGCTTAAAAAACTACATTTGTGTGCAGTCAGCCTTTCCCGGATTATTAAGAGTCATCTGCGAAGGTGGAAGAGAGAACATCCGCTCTATCAAAGCTCCAGCGGCTGCCAGCTGTCCGCCTCCAGGTTGGTGTCCTTTTTTTCAGTAGGACAAACAAAGGAAAGATCACACAGGCAGAGATTTAACAAATGAACACTAAACTGATTTAATCCTAAATGTACTGTGGGATTTGATGTGAAAAAATGAGGATTATCACTGCACCCTATCAGAGGTATCACTGGAACCTGACTAACACCAAACCAGCTGAGCTGAGGCCCGAGCCCTGCTTCATTTGTCAAACAGTTTGCACAAACCCGTTCAAACTCCGACATCCATAACTGGTTGTCTGTTGTGTTCTGGAATTGTGGGGCGAGAGGAGAGAGAGTCCTTGAAGTAATGAGTCGCTGACATCTCACAGCCATGACCAAGCAAACAGCCTGTTTCCAAGCATTTAAAGCTGATCATTTCAGTTTATCATTGTCTCACCAAAGCACATTGTGTGTATCTCCTACCAAATGTGTTGTATGCAATTTCTATCGAATAACACACTTCCAAATACCTTCCTTTGAATATTATTTGAATATTTGAAATCGGGCGTTGTTTACATCCATGTTTACTCGCGGGCAGTCTTCTTCTCCATCGTCTTTGTTGACACATTGCTTCACTTCTTTGCTTGCATGCCCGATACAAACAATTATTGTGTCTCCCACCTCTCTATAATGGCTGATTCTTTCCACACCCTAAAGTGTGGCCATTTGGAACAGCTATACACACCTTTGTCTTCAGAAGTGGCAAATTGCAATGTCATTTGAACCAGTTTCTTATGAGTATACCTTGCCTTTACAATGAATTTCTGAACATACATACATAAGAAAATGTTGCCCCTTGACTATGTTCATGGAGGTAATTCATTTTGATGTACAGATTTTTAGGTTCTCTCAACTTGTTCTATGCCAACATGAAAAAAAAATCCTATATAGTTTCAAAGAGTTTTGTGCAAACGTCAAAATCCATTCTCTGAAATCCAAGACTGAGCAGCCCCAAATCAGATGAGTCCAGACAAGCTTACACTGATCACAAGAACTCTGTTAATTTTCATTTTGAAATAAAAATCTAATGTAAACCACTGACAGTTAATGGCGAAGAAAACGTATAAGCCAAGGTGTGGAACTATGCGCCACAGTCATGCCTCACTGCTACAAATACTTGAAAGGAGAGGTCATTTTTTTAAAGCCACTACTACAAAGATACTTGTCAGTCACAAGGTATAACTACAGGGTATACTAATGGGCCAGCAACACGTCCCAGTGTGGAGCTCCGTCTCAGTCTCCACACTATCGTACACCAACCTGGCAGCGAGATGGGTGACAGCTCGTTATAGCCTCCGAAGGAGGCATTGCGGATGAGTTTGCGTCCGTCCGGATGTGGAGGTCGAAGCGATGCTGTCCCGCCGCACGTGGAGAAACGGCGACGACTCAGCAGGCCCTCCTCCTTCATCATGGGGCCGGCGGGAGCTCCCTCGCCGGGCGGTGGGGAGGCCGGGGGTGGGGGAGTGGTACGCAAACTCAAGGGTAGATGGTCGAGAGGGGCTGGGAAACAGTCCGATCTGTCCCAACGCAGCTAGTGTACGAGTGAAGAAATCAACCAACACAGAAACACACAGAGTAGCTCAGATACCAGGCACTGAACCAGTGCAGTATGCTGCTTGCCTCTATGCTTCCTTCAGCCAACTGCACCCTTCCTCACTCACACACAGTCTCTCTCTCTGCTCTGTGAGTGTGTATGAAAGCAGCAGCCTGTAAGTACTTAATAACGAATAAGCTGAGCCCCTCCTACTCTCTCTCCTCCGGATGGGTAGGAGAGCTGCATCTTTGCTTGAAAATAGCTGTTATGTTCCACATCTCATCTTTCTCTTCAGCTAAATCTCTCACTACACTTTTAATTCATTATTACAGATTCAAAGGGACACTTCACCGCTTTTCACCCTCATTTCAATGGATTAGTCAGAGGGATGACATGTCTATGACGTCTAGGACACTTGTTAATATTTTCTAAACATTTCTCCAGCTGAATTTAGTTTCACCATTCACTCCTTTGACATGAGTGCACAACTAAAAACCACATGTTAGACAAATACTAATTCCAAATGTTCACATATCTTAACTACAGGACATAAACGCAGCATTATTATTATTATATTATTAGAGTCTAAATAGATTTGTACTGTATGAGCCAAAGACCAAACATGAGCATATGCAACAAGCAGAGGCTAACACGGCCAAGTAGCAGACAGTGCAGCTGCTGAATGGACTGTACAACTAGCAGCATCAGTGCTTCTAGCTAAGATAATAACAGCAGAGCCACTGGGAGTGAGACGGTAGGTGAAGAGGATTAAGTCTGCAATACATACATGTAGGTACTGTATCTCATATCTGTTCAAAGGAACATTTTTATGTTTGACTATTTAAGAGGCTGGTACTTAATGGCATATATAGACCACCAGTACTTAATAATATCCCCGTTAACAGCAGTGAAATGTCCCTTCAAGATAACTGTATGCACATTCACTTTCCTCCCTTTAATAACCACTAAATATTCCCTACAGCTTGTAAACTGTGAGTGCTATGCAGACAGAAGTCATCAGACCACAAACACACACACACACACACACACACAAGAGCATACAGTAACAAAACACAAACTCTATTTAGGACAGAAGGAAGCAATTTATCACACGAGTGCTCAGGTGACCATATTCCCCAGATGAAAACAAGAAAACCAATTACTTCCAACAACAGGCTGCTTATCTGACCAACCTGGCCGACCAAATATCAATCCAATAAAAACATCTTCATATTGTAATATTTAATGTTTATTTTAAACATTTTAAAGCTACAGAGTCTGTATTCAGATTCACATAAAGTGTTAGATGAAAAATTCTCCAGTGTGGTGGTAACAGGTCACTGAATGCTACACTGAAACGCGTTTCTCCTGAATATAGTCAAATTTCTGTGAAACCAAATGCACTGTCTGTGACCAGGCAGGTGACACTGACTGTAAATTGCTTTGTTGGCAGGTAACTGTAACACACTCAGGACACGGTTTCCTAGAAATGTTATCTCCATGGTGCAAATCTCGCAGTATTTTCAGGGATAAATGTGGCTCAGACCAGACACAAAGATCCTTTTTGAAATCCATTTTTTTCACAACCTATTATGTAGTTTTCTGTTTTAAAAAAAAAAACCAAAACGTGTAGTTGCTGTGCTGAAGACCATGAAAGATAATTAATGAAATCAGGATGGCTCATACCAAGTGACAAGATAGTGTTCCTTGGAAAAGGATTCTGCAAGGACACCAGTGGTTAAAGTATCTCTGCAAACTCTGGCATTGGCCCTTATCTTTGAAACCACATTGTCTGCTGCTGATCCTTCCACAGTCCAATGGCATCCTCATCTTCCGTTCAGCTGACCTGCCCTTTTGCTCTTTCGTTTTAGCCCCTCCAAAAGCATTACGCTGGCATCATGTCAAACCCTGTTACCCAACTGCCCACTGAGACGTTTCATCTAAGATAGCCCGGGGAGGTAAACAGTGTAATCCCCTGAAAAACTGTCCCTGAGCTAACTGATGAATCTGAAACTGATAAACCTGCAGCTCTATCCGTCTGACTCAAATGTGCTTTTATTAACACGGCTAATTAGGATGTTCTGTATGTATAATTCAGATCCCAGACCTAATTAACCTGCTTGCAGTGGAAAAGTCCATTTCTGCAGGTCCAAAGGCATTTCAGAGGCACTTGAGAAACATTTGCTAAGTATAGTCACCATCTGGGTCATTTGTCAAGTCATTTCCAGTGAAGCTGCTAATGAGTACTGATTCTGACAAATCCTCACCTCGCCACATTCACTACCCCAACAAATCCAAAGTCGAGAATGGCTTTCACCTACTGTAAACGTTCAGTCCACTTTCAATTTGTCATTCATTCCTGCCCTTTGCCTTCCTGTGAGCACAGTTTCTGCCTTATGAATCCCTGGTAGTTATATGTTTTGTATTTTTGGTTCAAACTGCTTATATACCTCTAATAACAAATCAGGTTCAAGTTTTACCCACCCTTCTCTAAAAAGTGTTCTTGTTACAGGGTCTTTCAGATGCCATCAGTTAAGCGTACAACCGTGAGCACTGAGTGAATATCAGCTCCTTGGCTTGACGGGCTGGATGGAGTTACTTGTGCACCACGTCTACCTGCTCCAGTTCTTTGTGTCTCATGTGTATCAGGTGAGCTGGTCTCAGGTATAGGCAGTGCTGCGATGCTTAACAGGCCAGTACAGGGGTGAGTGAGGATCTGCAGCTGCCCTGAGGAACAGTAAAACAACACATGCACTGATTCTCACTGCAGGGGACAAAGTTTTTGCTTGATTTGCATTTAAGACACAGAGCTGTGCCCATTTTTATTTGCCATGCTAGTGACTTGGCTCTAGAGATGGCAATGTCAGTCAGTCACGCCACTGCTGTGGCCTGAATATGAAATATCCCTGCAGCTATCGGACGGCCTGCAATTATATTTGATACAGATATCCACGGTGTCCAGAAGAAGACTCCTCATGACCTCTAGCACCACCATGACTTTGACATTGGTGGTTGTCTTGACAGCTACCATGGTCACCATGTAAACTAAGATGGTGACCATGGTAAACATTATACCTGCCAAACATCAGCGTATTAGCATTGTCATTGTGAGCATGTTAGAATGATGTTAACATTTAACTCAGACAGCCTCACTGAGTCACTAGAATGGCTGTAGACTTTTTGTCTTATTTATCCAGCAGACCTGCTCTAACCTAAATGAATTACAGTGAGTTTACCTTGACAAATGTGACATCTCCTCAGAAAAGCTACCATCAGATACAGAAACACAAAAGGCAAAAACACCTGAGGATAATAATCTTTCTGTGTAGTCACATAAAATATTTTTGACAGAACAGCGAAGCTCAAAGAAACTGCATTCTGAGTCGCATGCAAACTGTAGCACAGTAACCCACAAGCTGCAGTTCATTGGATACCAAGCAATGCAAGTGATATATACACTGCAGACAGAAGGTCACATGCAGACAAACATCTCTAGTCTTACATAAAGGCTGCAAGGAAACCCTGTAAGCCTGGGATTAGCTGTGGAACAAAGAGGCTTTTTAAACACTGGCCTTCAGGCATCTTCTGCTGTACTTCTCTACTCTTAGACTCACTGTAAGATGGTCAGGGACTTTGAAGAATCAAGTCCACATGACAACTTTGGGGAGCAAAAGCGGTTTTATGTCGGAGTGATCTTCCCTCTGTCCTCATGAGAGCTACCTCACACAGGAAATGCACACATACCAATGCACAACACAGAAAGCCAGCACAGATCAGGAGGGGGAGATTTCATGTGAGCAGGGACAACTACAGAGGCGTCAAGGTGTTGCTCTAGCTGAAACGCTAACAAGCACTACCGCGTCAACTGGTACTTCATACTGTACCTTGTTTCCCTTCAGGCTAAAACTTTAAGAAACCTGCACCAAGGTCATGTCCTGACAGCGGTCTAATCTCCTAGATCATGCTAAAATCACTCGCACTTCAGATCCAGATCGTGTCAGTCCAGACGAGCCTTCGGCCGTCCGAGCAGAGCTCAGGCCCAAAGGCAGAGATATCCTCCATCACTTGTCCTGTCCTCCTTTACATCCACACACTCTTTGTTATCTATGGTACATATCTCCACTGTCAAGCCTTGTCCCTCCTAGCACTCAGGCCTCCCAGGGCTCAGCCACTCATTGGATGAGAGCGTGGGCGGAAGAAGGGACACTGGATTGGCAGTGGCTGAGGGTGCAGATAAGACCAGCCTCCTCCATGTTGTTAACCCCGTCTGACAGGGCATAATCCCTGAGGCTGAGCTTAAATCCATGCTGACCCCACCTGCTCTCTCGCTCTTGCCCTCCTTTGCTCTCCATCTCTCCCCTCCGTTCAACTCCCATCTCTTCCATAAAGACTCTTCCTTTCTCCATCTCCTCTTCATTTGCTGTTTTTAATCTCTTTTACAGTTATCTCACTGTTTTATCCTCTTCGATTAGACTATCCTGTCACCCCTCTCTCTCTCTCCAGTACAGGTAGACTTTCTGTTTGACAGAGGACAGCAAGTCAGCAAAAGGCCTTTAAAGTTAGAGTGGCTTCAAAGCCGATTGAAGAAGCCTCTTTAGCCAGACCACAGACACCTGAGTTGTCTGTGTGTATGTGATGATGCAACTAAACTCAGATTAAACTAAATAATCCAAACAGCACTCCAACTACCTTATGAAAGCAGTCTGAATCATAAACTAACAATACACAGAGAATTTACTATCAATAAAGTTAATTATTCTCTATTAAAGCAAAAAAAAAAAAAGATTTAGCTGAATTTTATTACTGATTACTTTTAAAGAGCAAATCAATACTAATCATAACTCAACGAAAATATTAGGAAAATAATTCCTGTTATATGAGCTGAAACTTTTAACTATATTGTATATATGTATATGTATGTATATATATTGTATTTGTCAAAGGATAAGTCATAAAAAATTATGATTATTAATATTCTAGTGTGTCTAATGGGCAACTGCCATACTGTACCAACGTGACTGATAACATTGGGATTTGAAAATTAAAGAACACTGAGAATTCAGACTTTGAAAGTGCTTTTCTACACAGCCCATTTGTTTACGATAACATCCAAAACACTGACTTCAGATTCAGATCGGAGAGGATAGATGTGGAGTGTGATCCATAACCAAACCTAGCATGTAGGTCAGTCAGAGGCCAGTCAAATGTAATTATGTTCCTAACATACCATGAGAAAATCATCATCTATGAATCATGGTTACTGTTTACTGAGCAGCATCAAACTACTAAAATGAGCTACGGAAAGTAACTAGGAGAAAAAAAAAATCATCTTCAAACCTTAGCTGTGAATCTTCGCACAACTCCTACAATCATCTTCTCAAATTCAGAAATAACTCTGTCAGTGCCACAGTCATCACCCTGTGTCTCTGTACCTCTTAGTGAAATATACAGCTGAACCCCACATTAAACACTTAAAGCCATTTACTACTGCAACCTTTAAACCAAGGGACATTTCTCACAGAACATTTTAACTCTGGTCAAGAAAAACAAATCAAAGTGCACACTGTCATCACTTTGACGCAAGACCAAGGGCTAGCTGAAGTAAAATCCGTTGCCATGGATACCCATTTTGGGCTGTGGGGAGTCGAGGGTCAGAGAAAGCTTTCATGCTGTCTTACTGACTCTTGTTTCACAGATGCAGTTATGGTAAGAAGGTGAAGCAGCTGGACAGAGCAGAGCCACATCTGCTGGTAGAAATACGCTGCTGTATCACGCTCTCAGGAGACCGTATGCCAATGAATGGAGGCTTTGTTTCATTCTGTTAAACTAATGTGATTCACCTGGACAGGACAGTGTGCAGGGCTGATGCCAGACAACTGTATAAATGGGATCTTGAGCTACAACAACTATGACTGTGTACATAGCATAAAGGTAGATCTTACTGCTGCATAGACAACCACAGTACGCACAGATGACCACACATGTAGGCAAGAGTCTGAAAGCTGGACAGCACAGAGCAAGTTTTTCTTGAAGCTCTCACAAATGACAATGATGTAATTAATGACGTAGTTGTTGATGTAATTAGAATGCACGCACACACACGTGTGAATCGCACCATCAAGTCCATGAGTCCATTATGTGTGTCATACTGTAAGTTGTGTGTTGACAAACTAAGAGGGAGGATCACTGATTTTTTTCTGTTATGATCACTCCCTCTTGTGGTAGGAAAGTGTCTTACAACCATCAAAACTGGGGAAAAAAAACTGAGCTGTTACTTCTACTGCATTAATACAAGTGGACTCAACCTTTATTGTGGCAGTATAACATGGGACATCAGATTCACTCAAGTATTTCCAGTCAAATGTAAAATCCCACACACAGCACTAAAAACATGTCCTCTTTCTGCCTTCACAGGTTTACATCCATTCTTTACCTGTGACCTTGAGATGCTCAATATCAGAACTATGAGCCAACAATGAACCAAATGGTGTTAAACATTGTTCATGACAGGTGCTCTTACTATACTGACAAACAGGACAAAAAAACTTGTAAACCACAGGTTTCTATGGCTACCGCCCTATCCATCAGCACAGTATTCCCAGACTCAATATGCTGTGACAAAACAAGACTGTGTGATTCTTTGACACACATCAACATTTAACAACACTAGCAGCAAAGAATCCACAAGAGGGCACTGTAACATAAGAAAAGGCTACAGGCAGTATGAAGGGTGATGTAAGACCCTGGCCAGATCAGACCCAGAGCTTATTTCTCCACAGTTATACATCCTCTCTTTGATTTGCTCCTTCTCTCTTGTATGCAGGCCTCCATCAGAATGACTTAAAAGTGAGTGTCAACAAAACAAAATGGCATGATTTCCAGCCCTAGAGCCAGACTCTGGTGACCTCTTGAAAGCTAAAGGTTGAGGATAACAGGGTTTTAAAGAGGAACACCAAGACTCTGAGGATCAGGCAGCTGACCTGATCCTGACATTTATGTTGTATCACATAGTACATCGGCGGATTCACAAGCTATTCTGAGTTGTAGGTCACACATGTCCACAGCAGCTCAGTAATGCATTGATTATAAAAAAAAAAAAATCAATATCACAGAAACACAGAAGAGGCACAAAAAGAGAAGATATAAAGTGAACCATCCTGCAGGTTTGCAGCTGTACATCTGTAGACGGGCAGTCTGAGAACCACTCATCAAGTGAGTATGAGTCATAGCTTTACCACCAGGAGTGCCAGGGAAAGGTGAAGACTAAACATAACACTGGCAGTTGTCCTGAGGCTAGAAGTGTCCAAGTGTCACCAGCATACTTTCAAATGTCTTAAAGTGATTTCTTAAATCTACGGAAACATAAAACAAAGACAAAGGAAGCAGGATTATATCTGTTTAGAGTTCGGTGGTGCATACAGGGAGTACATGTGTCTTTAGGTCTTGGATACAATGTGTTTACATGTCGTTAGTGCTGTTATCTGGAGTATCGTACATCCAAGTGGGAGTTTAGTGGCTCGGCCATGTTCAGTGATATACGTGGCTGCTGCTGCTGCACCAATCTAGTCTGTGACCTTTCTGTTTTCAGACAGCCATTCTGATTATTCAGCAACCAATTCATATTCATGAGTCTTATCAGGACAATTGCTGCTGAGGGACTGGAGTTCTGCCTGAAGCCTCATAACACAGAGCCAGTGGTACCAGGAGATGCGAGAGAATTCATGAAAATCAGATCACTGGAGATCAAAGAGAAATTTAATCCCATCTAAATCTGACATGTAAGAAATTCTTCTCACTCAGACTTTTGAAGAAACCCTATGCAAATTGTGGGGCAACTGTGTGAACAAGGGCAACTTTGGCAGATGGTGGAAATCATGAGGTATTGGTGAGATTAAAAAAAAAAAAAAGTTGCACAAGAAGAGAAGATTCATAAAGTCAGCAAACTCAAAAGTTTGCAAACATTAACCAGCATAAGCCACTGGTCAGACCAGAAACAAGACTGTAAGAACCAACGCTGAGTATTTTGAACTGAGCAGCAGTGGGTTTTACCACTTAAGGGTTTAACTTTTCATTTGTAAGAGGCTGAACGTGTTATTCCTTATTTGAATTATGACATTTTCTCACTTTAATGTGAAACATCCACAGGATGTGTAAAGTTCACTTAACAGAGAAGAACAGCAAAATAAGACACGTCCGACTTATTTTCTTCAAACAGGAAACTCAATTTGAGTGTTGTTGTTATGGATGTTATGATTACTGTGGAAATGTACATTATGCTGTAATTACCATGACATCAGCTGGAGTTTCCATGAACAGCAAAGGACAGCACATTAACAAGGCAAATGGGAGCAAACTGGGAGCATTCTCACTACAATGCCATTAAATATACCTATAATTATCCATGCTTATTTTTTGAGTTGAGGTAAATAAAAGCCCTGGGCACTATTTATACAAGTTGGTTTTTACCACAATACTTTGTTTTTTCCTTCATAATAAAGAATTTCCAATATCTGTGAATGAGAAGAAACATGTACCAGTGTGGTGTGAGCGCAGGTCATAAAACACAGAATTTGCAGAGTCATTTCTGAGACTATAATCTTACCGTAGCTGTAGCTGACCCCCGGGCTGAGGGTTGAAGGGGTGGCAACATGCTCTCTGTTGGGCGTCTGGAGGCCCGCCTCCTTCTCCCTCTCCTTGTCCCGCTCCTTCACCTGGCGCTGGCTCATCCTGCCTGGGGTCAGAAGGACGGTGTCATCACTGCACACTACAGCAGCTAGAGACAGAGAGAGGGAGCCAGGGAAACAACAAGGAGAGGGAGAGTGATAAAAGAAGAGAGAGAGATGAGGGATAGATCAGACATGTTGCCATCTCACTTCAGATCACAGGACATCTACTGACAAGCTCTCTTATGGAGCATCTGCTGGGCCCAGCCCTCGGTTTCATAACACCCTCTGATAACTTATACAATATTTGTTTTCATCCAAGTCTCATGATTGGAAAAGAGGTGTTTCATGTGCGCTGATAACCTCAATATGTGTGTGTGTGTTCCTTATCGCTCTGCCTTGTTTACCTGGTGCCATTGAAGCAAGCTGGCATGTTATTACTTAGCAATGTGGTTGGAAGAGGACCAAAATAAATGTATGAAACTGAAACAGGTTTTTATCTTTGTTTAATGAGACACTCCCTGATTTTGTTATGCATGTGGCTTCTAACAGCACCCACAAAACAGAGGTCTAATCTGACACTGAAAACACCAGCAGCGAGCTGAGAGGGGACCATGTTGATTATTTATGACAAGGATCTTCTAGGGTTTATCAAGTTGAGAAAATGAGGCGTAGCCCGAGCATGAAAACACGTGAAGGTTTTCACAGTACTGGTCTGCTCTCTTTAACCGGCTGTATGGCAGCCTCCTCCTCCAATGTGTTCAAGGAGAAACACTGAAGTTCCTCCTACATAAAAATATATGGTTTCTATATTTTTTGGACAAATCATTTGTGTTTTGTCAAATTAGCTTGGCGGCTACACAGTCTTGCCATGTACAGTACACACTGGCAATCACAGATGAACCCCCCTGTGCTACACGTGCTCATGTTTGGAAATCAGCGCTGTAGATTACCTGCTGTGACCCAGTGTAAATTTTATTAAAGGAATTCATGTACACATAAGGCACTGTGTCTTTGTGTAACCTCACTATTGGTATTTTATCACAGATTTTATTCACAGTCTTTTTTTTTTTTTTTTTTTAACAAATACACATCTTCTCTACACACGCACAGCTTTGTTGTGTGTGTGATCTATTTTTAACATAGCAGATAAGTAAGTCTGTAAACAATTCACTCGGATACATCCTCAACTTACAGAACAACATACTACGAATGCATGTTATGCACACTGGTATGCACACACCCACACACGAACACATACAACAAAGACTATATAATCCAGATGAAAATCATCTGTCTGTTCTGTGTGTTCAGCAGGTCAGTTGTTGCAGATGTGAAAATGCAGCTGTGCACATGTCTTATACAAAATGTGGCAGATCCTTCAGTTATCAGGCTCCTCTACTGTGGAACCATTTACCAGTTTGGGTCCTGGAGGCAGCCACCCTCTGCATGTTTAAGAGCAGGCTAAAAACTTTCCTCTTTGATAAATCTCATAGTTAGAGCTGGCTCGTGCTTTCCTCGAACCATCCCCTAGTTAAGCTGCTACAGGCTTAGACTGCCGGGGGACTTTCCATGATGCACCGAGCTCCTCTCTTCTCCTCTCCCTCTCCTTCTTTTTGCATTTATATCCCACTACTACATGTTACTAACTCAACTTCTCCCCTCTCCCATAGTTTTGTGCTTTCTCTCCTCTCTTCTCTTCTCTTCTGCTATTAGTCTCACTATCATTAGTTCTACTATTGTTATTGTTTGTATTGTTATTAGTCCTATTACTAATCCTACTACTGTCTCTTATTTTTGGTCTTGCTATCATTGTCATTATGTGGAACCTGCACTGTGCTATTTTCTCTTTCCTCCTTCATCTTACTTGCACCCCCCACCCCTGATTGACTTGACTTGACCTGACTCTTGTCTGTATAGGTACACTACACATCAACACACCTGACACACTTTCCCAGCAGACAGGTGACTGTAGCAAAGAGGACAGTGGTCAAGATAAACATGCAAACAGGAACACACTCAGGCACATGTACTGCACATGGTGACACACTCTTTCCAAAATACACTGCTAATATGGGCACAAACTTGGGTCAGAAAGATTTAGAGCTTGTACAGTTTGTAGTTGTAAATAAACCGCTGTAAACCACTAATAAAACCCTGCATGAGAAATTAACCTCCAATCAGATTCAGGCACAAAGACAGAGTCAAAACTCTTGAGTACTGAGTTTCACACGCAGTTTTCTGCTTGGTATCCGTACACAGCTGTGCACAGAAATACTTTTATCACACTGTCTCTGTGCAACCTCACCACTGACAAAACATTTTATTCACAGTCTCTGTGAGTGAGTTTCTTATGCAGATTTCTTTCAGGTTAACAAAGGTTGATTTACAACTACAAACTTTGGAACTGTTTATGAACATCGCTTTACAAGCTGAAAATCTTTTCAACTTAATGCTAACCCACAGCAGAGCAGTTTAAAACAAGGTGGCAAAAACACTCAAGAGAAGGTACTATGTGTTTTTAAGGAGGCAGCAGTGCTACAGACAGACAGCCTGTATACAAGAAAGAAAGCACTGAGCATAATTAATGTCAGGGAAACAGTATGCAAATTTTTTGACAAACTGCAGTTAATGGTTTATTAATAACTGATAGGAGCCTACAAGCACTTTAAGTACACAATAACATGGTAAAAAAAAACACATTTAAAAGAACATTTGTCAGAGGAAATGAGTGCATTACTGTGAGCTTTTTGCCCTACTTCAAACACACACTCTCGCTTATGTTCTACTGGCCCCAAAATACCAGCTCTGGCCCATCCCCTGACTGTGTGTACTGCCCTTAGCCCTTCCTCTGAAAGGTCACTGGCTTACCGGAGGTGGCATGGTGCTCTCTCAACTCTGCATGGTGCTAGCAGTGGAAAAGGGTGGAGACAGAAAAAGAAAAGTGCAAGAGGAAGAAAAAAAAAGTAATAGCAGGTAGAAACAGTGAGAACAAGAAAGAGAGTGAGAGGGATTGGAAAAGTGTGTCAGAGATTTTGGATAAAGATTAAAAGGAGGGGGAAGAGGGGCAGAGGGACGTCCATCATGTGTTGTTGACCAGATGTTGGCAGTGGAGGGTTGGCGACAGTGGGCAGCATCAGCATCAGCAACAGCAGCAGCAGCAGTGGGAGAAGCCGCAGCCACACAGGACGGAAACAAATAATAAAAAATAAATAACAAAAAAATAAATAAACAAAAAGAGGAGACAAGAGACAGAAAACAAAAGAAACAAAAAACAGACATTAGTTTAACCAAAATGTTAACAGAGGACACAACTTGACACAAAACTGGCAACAAACCTGGGCGGGGGGTGGGGGGATGGGGGATGGGGTACAAGAGGAAAAAATAAACTGCTATTACCACACAGCACACACATAATATACTAGTTGTATATGTAAAAGGCATTCATTACAACTAAAACATGGTAATACCACCAGAATAATCATAGGCATTTTCAGTGTTTACTTAAGTACTGCAACCAACAATTTCTGTAAACAGTTTTACCCAAAAAATGACAGAATAGTAAAAAAAAAAAAAAAATAAATAAAAAAAAAAAAAATAAAATAAAATGATAATTTCCCAAGGTATGTTGTCAAATTCCTTGTTCTATCCAACCAGTGGACAAACTGAAGGACAAACCTGAATAAATGAGTGGAGAAACATTAAGAATGCAGATGCAAACATGGGATAAGAAGTACATGTCATTTTAAGACCTTTTAACCAGGTAATTATGCATGAAGTCTGCAGCCATGCTAGCAGCTCTGTGAGGCTGCACTTAGGCACAGCGGTGCTTTTAGCTAAATGTTAACATGTTTTTAGCTTTAAGCTAAAAACTGTTGAGACTTAAATTTGCAGATTAATAATTGACTTTTCTTAGTTTGTCTTTTCTTAGTTGACAGATTTCAATTATATACTTTTTCTTATCAGTCATTTAGTACATTACATCTGCCTACACAGAGATTGAAAGTTAAAGAGTGCAGCAATTATTATAAGCATTTCAACTCTCCATTTCAACTGTAAGTTCTTGTCTCGTTAAAGATGTGTTAGCGTTGTGCCATCTAATTATTCAATTAAGTCCAATTCACAGAGCAGCAACAGTAGCTGTGATTGGCCAGATGTTGACTTCAGGCCACACACACGACTCCATCCACCTGTTCCTGTGCACAGCACAGGGCAGAAACTCTTAACAGCTGGCCACAAAACACACAGGCTCTGGTTAGGCTTTCTCACTGTGGCTGTCCTCTATTCTACTAGCAACACAGAACTGCCCATTTCACAAGATCCTAATTTACAAATGATGGCAATCTGTACGGCTGCAGTGGACAGGGTGGAACACTGACGTCACAGTTCTACCCAGAACGAGTAAGGATCCCCTAATCCTCACTCAGACGAAGCACAACCACGAGCTGCTCAGTAAGGAGAAAGACAGAGAAAACAATGCCAGCGATTGGATATTGTTCAGTGAATCAGGAAGGGGAAAACAAATCGCTAAGTTCTGATTGGTTAGAACCCTGAGAGCCACTGGCTGAGAGGATAGACACCACTAAGAGCAGCTTACAACAATAAGGCGAACAGATTAGGAAACTGTCACTGAACGTCAGAGGTCGATTAACAAGGCTTTGTGGAGAGGCATCATCAGAGTGGTTTTCTAATTTAATCTTGGCTTAGCTCATTGTCTCGCAGTGGGAAAGCATGCCTACGCTTAGGCCACTCCCTCTGGGTTGCAAAACACTGACCTACAGTCACAGGGGCATGGAGGTTAGAGGAGTTCATGACAGGAAGGCTGGGAGGATTCCTAGATAGTTCTTCCTAAATAGTCCAGGGATTCGAATCAACACTCTTCTGTCTACACGCCTGCTTTTCCAACCTCTACGATAATGCTGCCACCCACGATCACAGTCTGAGCCTAATTCCCAAATAAACTTTCCTCAGTCCTATTCTCTGTTTGGTTCAATGAGAGAGGAACTCGTGGCAACTGTTTCCTTTTCAGACGGACTGACGTGTGAACCTAGGTTGCATGCTGTTTCTAAAAGCCCTACCTGATGATTAGTGCTGATTAATAATGCAGACGAGTGTGTGGGGTGGGAAGGAGACTGACAGTGAGACAAAGTAAAGGGCTATGAATAATATCCAAGTGTCATGATGAAAAAATATAAATTGTGACAGGCAGCCTGATCAGAGTTTTATTGGTTCAGGGTAATGAGAGCACACAGATGGATCACTACATGTGACAGGCCTATATTAGCATCTGAAAAGCTTTCCTGGCTATAAATTGACAATCAAGCCGCGGAGGCTGGTGCGTTACTCGAGTCTAGGGTTGGAGGTGGAGGGGTCGATATATCAGTGGGTTAGTAAGTTTTTGTCTCATTTAAAACCTAAAAGTTTTAATAGCAGAGTTTCTTTTCTGTCTCTGGTTACTGGCAGGAAGGCCGAGCAGACTCTTTTTTTGAGTAGAGATTTTTAATTTAGCATGTTCTGTTTGATGGTTCAAACTTTCTAGAAACCCCTCGCTCTTGTAGTTTTAAGTAGGCTTGGTTCCACTTCAAAAGTGGGTTCAACAGGAGCAGCCAAAGCTGGAAGCCAAATGAAGAACTGGCTCTTCAAAGTGATAGACTCTGGAAAACAAATCTAAATATAAAAGTTTGCTGGCGTGATTAGTCTAATCAAACGGTTTTTGATTAGACTGATTTTCTCAAGTTTAGTAAAATGAAGTCAGGTGGCTTTATATCGTCGCAACTCATGAGCCAACTTTGAACCAATTATTCAAGTTTAGCTCAGTTAACTCACATTCTTAAAGCAGCAGGGGAACACTTTTGTTTTTAAGTTAAGAACCAGCTTGCAATGATTTACAGTGTAGATATAAATGATTATATGTATTTTATTAAATGAGTTTAAATGCAGGAAAATGCACATTTGAGACATTCATTCACTTGCATTTTAGAGCCAGGACGTTGCCAAGAATTACAATTATACTGTACTCAATTCTCATTTACTGTTGCTACATTTTATGCTCCAACTTCATATTAAAATGTTAATATAAAATCACTATTAACTTCACTATATCCATAGTAATTTAAAAAGCCTTTTCCAGTTAAGCTGTGCTTACTGTTAAGCAGTGCACACACACATACACACTCCAGAACTGATTACAGATGCTGGGAAAGCAGACAGCTGACAGTCATGTTTGTTTTTACAAAATTCTGGATGAAATTTCAGTCCCACTCACTTTAGCTCGCCCAATACATGTAAATAGCTTGTGATCCAGTCCTGTTTTCAGAAGTACTATTGTCCCCAGCAAAGGTCGTATCAGGTAGTGTTTCCATTTACTTAAGGGTGAGATCTTAGATAAACCAGAAGAGTTGAGCAATCAGTGGGACGAACACGATCACAGATCAGCGTGTATGACAGCCAAACTGATTTCACCAGCTGAAAACACAGAAAAAAAGGCTGGACATAGCAGGTACTGATGCAGTACAGGGTGGTGAGCAAACCCAAGCCTGCTGTGTTTTATTAAAGCAAAGTCACATAATCTGACTCACAGTAACAGCTCGTACATTTAGATCCCAAAGTAGACTGCTCTGCTATACAAGACATAATAGATCTGTAATTTAAGGCCCATAATTCAACCTTGACTACTAGATGTAGTCATGTAACTTTTCAGTTGTTGCATCTCCTGTCTACCTCAGAACAGGTCAGTGTCAGAGCAGCATTAAAATGACAAATGTTAACATTTATTTTAAGCAACTCTGATGTGTGAATGAGTCAAATGTGTGTGTCACTGCACGCACATCAGATGACCTTCTGTGGATTTACATTGTTAAAATTAAAACAAGACAATGTCAAAATCAGTTCAAGGTGTAGTGTGGCTATATTTTAAGGCAAGGTGAAATTTTGCTGCTGAGTTTGGGGGTCTTTTTGGTCTGCCTTTTATCTGGCTCTCAGACCAAAGCCAGCAGCCTGCTGTGTCGATGAGATGACATACAAGGGCAGTGGAGGAGATGCTCTGAAGTACAACCGAAATATTTCAAGGTACGCCTGAAGCACGGACATAAAGCACAGGCAGGGAGAGGAGTAATGGTGCAAAGCCGTCTGTTTTTTGTTTCCTTTTCATTTTGAGACAAGCTGGTTTTGTCGGCCACTTGGGAAGTTTTATATATTTTTTTTATTTCCTTGTACAAATAGGAACTTTGCCCTCAATATCTGTGCTTTTATCAGCGTATTTTATGGCTATGATGGTCCCCGCTTTGCTTGAGTGTTGCAAATCAGACAAAAGAATCATGAAGTCCATTTAATTCTTACAGTGCACATCAAACTGACAAGAACATGAACATTCATGAGTAAACTACAATCTCCAGTGCTTATGTTAAACTGTTTTGCTTGAACTGGTATTTCATTTACACACATGCATGTGCACAGTGCATCGCCAACCTGCTTACACAAGTTAAGTACGGTATATTCCTATACTGCGGTAACAGAAACGATCCCCATCTCCTCCAAGTTTCCAAACTGCCACAGAAAACGCTGCCTTAAACACAGCTCGCTCTATCTGCCCCTGAAAAGAAGAAGAGTGCTTACGCAGGATAAAATGCTGTGACATATTACATAATGTTTAAACATCACTCGCAGCAAATTTCTGACCTACTTTCTTTTTAGTAGCTGGGAAAGAAGAGATAACAACAACAACCTTTTTCTCTACATCTGAAGGGCACCTTTTGCTATTTATTCAGCTTGGAACCAAAACGCTGTATTATAAAGGTAAAACCTAAATGCTGGCCAGATACTGAATGGACTGTCCTGTGTATTCAAGCTGGAAATATCTGAAAACATCAAGCTTCCAACAAACCCCCCACCATGTTGTGTGTGTAAGTTGGTGTCGGGGGTCATAAATACACTTTGACATGGAAACAGAGACTAAAAAAAAGATAAAGGAAGGAATAGAGAAAGAGGAAGAGACATCTTTCTAGGTGCTAGACTGCTGATGAACAGCTGAGTCATCACTGGATGCTATTTGTTTAGCTCACACTGAGATTCATGGAAATCCAGTGACTGGTTATGAAAATACTATGTTGTGGCTTTGTTTAGTCTGTCACCTGTTTATATACGTAGAGAAATGTGAATTATATTATGCAACTCTCTGGATCAGCTACACTGTCACAGATTACCTTTAAACCACACACAACTTGGCACACTGTCAGGAAGAATCATACATGTAAGTATAACAGTCTCTCTTCCTTTAGCTCTGTGTCGCTCTCCACAAGCTCCTGGGAAAAATATCTGGCTCTTTAGCTGCCAATTATTCAATTATGTTCACTAGCTATCAACAAGTGACAATTCCTTCAAGCTAATTTAATACATTGCTACATTATTCCTCTTAAATGTTCAGTGTCATTTCTTCTATGTTCCACTTTTTGCTTTAGCAATGACCCAATATTCACTGGAGCTCAATGAAGGACATGTTACAGTTAATGCCTTTAAACTCCTCAAAGTGTCGATAATACTGACAAACTGCTCAACATGTTAATGTAAACTCTTGACTTGATTGTGTATTGTTATTGGGCTTGTGCCCTGGGAGTGAATGTACAGCCACTTAGGTTAATAAGAAAGTTACAAAGTTTCTCACAGCAGCTGAGCTTTATTATTTCTGAGGCTAATGAGTGCTGCATATGTGATGCATATGTATGAGATTTTATATATATATATATATATTGTCTGCACTGAATTAACAAGAGCATTTACATTAAATCAGCGTACTGTGGTTTGAGCATCTCAAGGCTCAAGTCTGTTCAAATTGTTAACATTTTCCCTCATAAAAAAAAAACAAACCCAAAAACCTCTTGCTCTTTACAAAATTTCAAGAGATCAAATTTCCATAATTCATCATAATTCTAACCAGTCTATTAAAAATACCTGGAACTGTTTCCTCTACCAACAACCCACAGGTTGCAAATAAACTGAAAACTGCTTTTGTAGCTTCCAGGAAGCTGTTTGCAAATAATGGTATGTTATTTCATTCTCTGTGCCTGGTCTGAGCTCGCCTTAACTAAGCAACCTGATACAAGCTCAGCGTTGTAAGGATGTCCTGATCGAGAGTGTTTTGGCCCAGATGCTAATCTGGTAAGTAGCAATCAACTCTCACTTGAAGGACTAGGTCTCTAAAAGGGAGAGTGATTCCAGTAGGATGCATTAATTGAAAGCTCCTGACATCAAAATGGAATAAAATATGGGAAAAAAACAACTGTATTATTCGGAAAATGGAGTAATACAACACACCTTAATGTTAAAAGTAATGATACAGCACCCCTCCTCTGTGCAACACCACATTTTGCAGCCATTTCTACAGTATTTGTAAAACTAACTCATCACAGCATCCACAATACCCCAAGCATCCTCCTCTGCAGCACTAGCTGAGTGTGTGGGCCAGCATGTGGTAGTGTCAGTGTGGTTTTATCCATCAAAGAACTGACATATCTGTCAGCACGAGGTGGGTACATGGCCAAAGCCTGAGTTCAGACAGGCAGAGAGCTACAGTGTGTGGTGCAGATCTTGGGTGCTGCCGATACGGTGGCTGATTTACAACTACGGTGGAATTGCAACAGGCACCATAAATAAAATGTCTAATCACATAAGCCCAGAAAGTGTGACTGGAGCTGCCTCCATTCACCAAGATGGAGTCCAAACTAATACTAGAGCCAAGGTAATAACTACTATTTACTGTGAGACCCAAAGTATTCGTGAATTTCAAAACTTGGCAGGAAGGAAAGAGCGACTTAGTCTTAGAAGTGTTTTATGTTTTCAGGTTTCTGGGTCGATAGACAAGAAGTAATCATGCACATGCAGAGCAGGTGAGAGTTCACATTTTCTTCCTGGTCACTGTTGAGATCACAGAAACACTGAGCTACTTTTTCAGCATGTTCGTACATATAAGTATGTAAACCTCTGAACAAGGTACTGTTGGTTTTAGGATCTACCACAGTTTGTACAATCATATCTTGTCCAGGTTTTATCTTTCATGAGAAAGGAGATGGGGGGGGGGGCTTCAGCGCAACACTCAAACTCACACAGAGAATTTCATTAGAAACCAGCATTACAACACGTCAGTCTTCAGAACAGGGGAGGTGGGGGTCTCTAGGTGGGTCATGGGGCCTCACAGAGTGGAGTCTCGGTTTCACTGCTGCAGGAGGGCTCAAGATTCAGAGGATTCAGCAGAGAGGGGACAGCATAAAGGTTCCTATGAGGCATTATTGATGATCTAAACTGATTATGAGGGAACACTGAGGTTAGGTTCTGCTGTCCAACTAAAGAATAATGAGGTCAAATGCTGTTCTGCTCATTTTCATTTCATTCACAGAACCTAGAAACAGTGCCATTTAATACATTCTTAGTATGGGCAGCCAAAGTGGGAGCCAGTCTCTGCATGGTAAAGCTGTGAGGTACGCCATTAGCCATCTGAAATTTAAAACCTCAAATCGCCACCGAGGGCTGGCTCAATAACGAGGAAACCGAACCGCTGGCTGATCACAGCTGGATCTCTTTCTTGTTAGGGGAGTAGGAGGTTTAAACACATCATTATATTTAAATTACAAATTGTATATTAATTCATACTGGTTCATCTAATTCATTGTCCACACTTCATTTCAAGTAGGACTGGTGGTGTCCTCACTGAGGGCAATTTTCTTGAGCTTCTTTATAGGCAGGATAAAGTAGGAAGCAGCATCAGGTCAATCTCCAGACTCCAGCAGCCACTCAGAATGAATGAACACAGGCCTTTGCTAGCTAGTACTATAAATCTGATTACGCTCACTTCAACCCAGCTGCCTTCACCCCTGAGTTGCAGCCAAGACTCCTGCAGAGCCTCTTTTTGTGGAAAAATATGGAAAACAAAAACACAACCCATTCCTGGAAAACTGCATCACAGCAATAGATAACTGGTTAATTTGCCTTCATTCAAATGAGCAATGCACATGGTCACACATTTTGGTGGCAGTTAAGAATCTTGATTGCCATTTTTGTTGTTAATTTATGTGACTGTCACACAGAAAATAAAAGCCCTCCACTGTGTTTTTGTTGTAAGCCCCATTGGGTTTTTAATTGGACCTGAGAGTGTTGCATTAAGGAGCTATCATGTTTCTATAATGTACTCGATGTGGCTCCTTTTTCGTTTGCAAGCAACCAGACCCGGACCTCCCCTCTCTGTCATTAGCCTCGATTAGATCCGTGCTTTGGTTATCAGCCTACAGCAGCCTAGTTTGCACACATGCAAGGAACTCTGTGAAGACACTCGAAGCAACAAACATTCAGGCATACAACTCTCTCTCTACCGAGCTAATAGAGGCAGCATGATCTGAGTTAGCTGTAGCCCTTGAGCAAAGCGTGGCAGTGAGAGTTCCGCCCTCATTCAATGACAACGTACTGAGCAAACAACAAGCTGGAGAGGAAACAGCACAGTAGACTGTGCTCAAGTGTGAAACCTTATCACAAAGACAAGTCTGAAGCTTAAGAAACTGACATTAATTGCAACCCCACATGGCAACTAATTCTTTTATAAGCCTGAGTGCCAGGTTTTAAATACGTCTACATCTTGCTGTGGAACAAAAAAAAAAAAAGGTGACACATTATGATCAATTTCAGCTCAGTCTAATCCGCCCACCTCTGCTGCCCGTTCTGACAGCTTGACAGTGTAAAGGTTCACGTAGAGAAAAAAAGCAAATGCATACCGTGTGTCACTCAGCTGAGGGAGGTGAGCTCGTCGCTGCTACCGCTGCTTGGTCAGACTAAACCTGCTACGACAAGCCACTGAGCTCAGCCCCGTTTCTCTCTCTCTCTCACACACACACACACACACACACACACACACACACACACACACACACACACACACACACACACA
>JBBMJY010000015.1:13678556-13733176 GCA_037833715.1 Toxotes lorentzi | reverse complement strand
CACACACACACACACACACACACACACACACACACACACACACACACACACACACACACACACACACACACCAAATACTGAGGGAGGAGAAAAGGCAGTGAGAATGAGCATGCAAGAAAATTTGAACCTCTCCCTCTCTCTCTTTGATGATCGCTCTTTCCTCTCTTTCCTGCTCCTTTCCTCCTCATCTCATCACTCGGAGTGTTCAGTCATTTTCTTGTTGTCCTACTCTGTAAATTTGTTACATCACTGGCATTTGTTTATTCCTCTGCTTTTATCTGGGCTCAAAGTACTCCTGATTTTCCCACTCCCTCTCCCTCTCTCTCTCTATCCATCCATCTCATCCCCTCTTTTCCTTCATCTCCTTTTTTGTCTCAATGAACCCCCCCTATCAGGCATTTTGGACTACAACACAACTCCTCTAATCATGTTTGTCAGATGAATTTCATCTGCACAACACCGCACAACCAGCAAAACAAGGAAGTGGGCTGTCGTTGTTTATAAATGGTTGAAGTTAAAGCCACAATCAGAATCTAGTGTACTGGAGCAGCTATTAGTGCAACTCAGAGCTGCGTGTACACCCTCGATCACAGCTACTGTAACCACATGGCTCTTCCTCGTGCTCTTGTTGACTGAGGCCCTTCTGCGCCAATAAACCGAAACCACCGAGCCAATCTCCCCGGACATCATGGAAAATCACCCCAGAGGAGGACGCCTGCACGACGCAGCCGCCCCTGTGACCTTATTATGGGCCCAATAATTCAACCTTTAATGCATTCTGCTCTGCTGCCGTTTCCATTTACCCGTGCAACTGTTTTCCACACACCACAGAACAGGGGCCATTTAAAGATACAATATCGCACGCCAACGAACGTATAAACATGGTGAAGAGTTTGTCACTACGGCAGGTGCAATAACCAAAGGTCGTTTAAAGGTGCAGCAATGTACAGGATCTAATTTGATTTTAGTCTCATTTTCTAAAAGAGCAAATAATTTGCAAAACAACACTCCAACAACACTCCAAATGTTCGCAATGTGAGTCTCATCTACAAACACAGTTAGTCTCCTCGGGCAAGGTGAGACTGTCTACTTTGTTTACTCTTCAACATTGTTGTTGGTGCTCTGCAATTAGGTTGAAAAATGGGCAGGAGAAATGGTACTGCATGACCGCAGCCTGCTGTAGTTCACCAGCACAGTGGGAAAACTCCACTTCATCAGTTTAGTATTCTCATCTTCTTGGCAGGGCACTTCATGGCACTGTCTGCTTTGACTTACTTATTGTATGCAGACATGAATGTGTCTGTGGCCAGGTAAATTCTTTCAAGGAATACTTTGACGTTTTGGAAATGTGCTTATGAGACAGGTTATTTCCTGGAATCTTGTGTCATTGTGAGGCTGCTCCAGGAAATTACCGTACCTGCACACAACCCTCCATATGCCAATTTAAATATTGTGTTTTGTACAAATTACACAAAAAAGATAAAGCATGCTAATTAGAGGTGCCAGTAGACAGATTTTGTCTTTATGCTAAGCTAAGCTGCTGCTAGCTGTAGCTTTGAATAGATATGAGAGTGGTATCAAGCTTCTTCTTCATCTCCAGTTAAAATGCTGTCAGTACTTTTGGGAGCAGACATCAGTCGCTGCCGATTCAAGTTCTGAAAACATTCTTCTACAGAAGTGGAGTGGTACACGAACTTCATGCTCTGTCCTAATAGAGGAAATTGGCCAATTCTTTCAGGCCTACAAAGGAACAGTTGTGATGGAGCAGTCCACGTCCAGTCTGCTGAGAGAGATGACTGTGATTCACATCATGAGTTTCGATTAAAGAAATTATTTTCATCTTGACAGAAATGGCCTGTTCCTCGCTCTGAACTGAAGTGACAGTGGAAGTAAGACAAGCCCTTCAAGAGTCGAAAAATGGCAGAATCAACCGAACAAACAAAAAAAAGCATCCATCGCACACAGATTCATAAAGCTTATTTGCAATGGAACACTGGCCATTTTAATTAGACGAAAGAGCTCAGCTGCAGGCAGGAAACTCATGCTGAGTGTGATTTAGTCTGTGACTTTGACAATGTTTTCTCAAAGAAGAAGGAAAAACAAAGCACCCATTTATGGTAGTTACTGTGGCAGCAGCACAGAAACCCTGAACAGTCAGTGCTGCAAGTGCAGTAAACGTGGTTTTGTTATCTTTTCTTGAGAAAATGCTGCAGTTCAGAAGGCAGAAGCAGAGTTTTCTCAAACTGTGTTCAAAATGCACTTTTTTAGTGACTCACAACTTCCCCTGCAGAACAACCAATAACTGTTAGGTCACACACCCACGTCAGTTATACAGGGAAACATGATCTATTTTTATCTGTGTGTATGTATGTAATTTACATTTTTGCATTAGTGCATATAATTTGACGAGTACCACCTCTGTCAGACTACTTCATTTCACCTCAAGTACAAATGAAAGTGGCAACATAATATTTTATCTTGACAACACTGATATTGTTTTTTTCCAGAGGCAAACTGTGCCTTTACCATTTGTCTTTCATAGTATGCCTGAGAGAAACAGTATTAACACTGAACATAACAGAAAATATTCTGAAACAGCTCATTTAACATATAATTCATTGCTGATAAGATACACTTTTTAACATAATACTAACAACTAATCACATGATCCAAACCAAGCTATTTCTAACCCACTGTGTGACAGTATTGCTGGCAGCTGGACCCAGCAGGACTGCTTAAATTAGCTAAGGACTACACATGCTATTGTTTTGGTATCAAAAGTCAGACACACTTGTTTAAGTCAACACAGAAAACAACAGCTCAACAGTCACAATGCTACCGACACGTGAGGAAAGAAGATATTGTTGGTGTGACTTTAACTATGGATACATATATATAGGGCCATATCTCTTCTCAGTACTGAAACTAGCAGTATATATACTTCATCATAATTGCAGCTCATGCTCTCACACACAATATATTAGCCTCCTTAAGCCATAGGACCTGGATGTGTGTGAGCCTGTCAGTTCATTGTGCACTGATCTATTCACACCAGACAAAAAACAGAGAGACAAATGTCTTTTTAACACTTCCTATGGATCATATAGTAAAGACTTACCTATACTTTAATGACTGCATCTTTAGGGGGAACATATACCATTTAACCAACCTATGTGTTGGTTAAATGCCCACACCTCTGTCATTCACTGTCACAATAAATTCATATTGTCTTGATTAACACCCTCAAATGAACAGCCAACCCATCACCTCTGTGTGGCTAAAAGACTGATTTTTCTGTCCTGGGAAGGACTGAATAAATCTTGGCAGGAGTCAGTTTCTCCACTGCACTTAGTTAAATCCAAAATGCTAAAAAGTGCAACTTCCCCCACGTCATCTGAAGTTCACTTTGTCAAAGTCTTTTCATAACTAGTGTATATTTTCAAACTTTGACTTGCAGTTTTTCCACATCTGAGGCCAAGCTAAAGCCATGGAGGATAAGCTTGCTTTTCCTGTTTACTTTAACCCATTTACTTTAGTGGGGAGAATGTGTCTCATCAGCCCGGGCTGTCAGCTCAGCTCTGTCAACAGCACTCGAGTCTGACCGCCGATGTACAGTAAATGATGCAAACTCAGCTTCTCACTTCTTGAGAGCAGCCTGGAGCCAATTTTCACCTCTGGCTTCTTGAAGCCTCCCATAGCTTATTCCTGTCACATTATGTGGCATTATAGGTCTGAAACCCAAGACCCTGTACCTCGCTCTGCCAGTTAGAAATGACTTTTTTAACAGCAGAATAAAGATTAATCAACCCTGTGATATTATAAGCTACATGTGGATGGCTAAAGGAATTGCATCTTGCATTTCTGGGACACTGTTATTTTTCTTGTGCTTTTTTATGTTGTTGTTATCCGGGCAAAAGCGGGTATAGTTTTCCAGCATAGGTTTGACTACATCAGATGTCATTAGTCTCTAACATCAATAGGTTTACTACAGATGGCATTATTCTTTGATTAAATTATTATGATTATAGTAGAGGAACAGACACCAGCTTCTCCACAGCAGAAGATTCAATTTACTATAATGCAATTCTGCCACAAGACATTTTGTATTATAAGTAAGGGGTGTGGTCAGCAGCACATCAAAGCCAGCCACAGCTAAATGATCAGTTTCAAAATCATTATGTGGGCATTCAGCAACCCACTGAAGGCAACAAGTTCATGCCCATTCTCTTAATGGGCGTAAGGGGCAAACGCTTTTTAAAAGTTATTAAGTTAGAACACATGTGAAACATTTTCTGACAGTGCATCAAAAAGTTGTTGAGCTATTTTAGCTTTGATTAAAGTGGTGGACCAACAGATCGACACTGGCGTCCCAGGGGCCACACTGCTAACGTGTGCTAAAACGTACCTCAGCAATCTTTCATATCGGTTTAGATGCTCACATTGCTGATTCATTGAGCAGCAGAGGGCTTCCTGTCACGCATGAAAAGAGTCCATTAAGGATTTATACCATTTGTCGATTTTTATTATTAAAGTAATCTTGGGCCTCCGCAGACTGTCGATATGGGTGTTTATGGGCAGTAAACAAGAAGAACTGCACACTTAGGCCAGAATCCTCCTCTAGTTTCTAATTTTCTTTCAAACTCAGGTCAAGTTACATAAGATACAGTGTGCTGGTTATTTGTAGAGGACTGATCAGCGTTGTGAGAAGAGCTGGTGGGGTTAGCATGTGTCGTAGCTGCACCAGATGGGAATGGTTAATGATCTTGTTCCTGAGAAAAACATAACTGAGCTCATATCTTTTCCCAGCAATGTCGTGTCTCGTATTCACATTTGGGAAATTCCCAGCAAAGCCAGTCTCTTACTGTGTGCAACTGCAGAGCTCCTCTGGAACATATGGCGGTAAAATGTCTTGCAAAAGGGCCATTCAACGGCCACCAAGGCTAAAAGTTTTTTTTCCTCATTCATTTCAGCGGCTGAAATCCCCTCAGTTAGTGCTCTCCTGGTCACAGATCCTCCTCCCTTACCTCTAAGCTACCTCAGAGCCATTGTTTAAGTGCATAATGGTTGTCTATGTGCCTTTTCACTGCTGCCTATTCTGAACAGCAGGTCACCAGTGCTTTCATTACAGTATGTACAATGCAAATGACAGCAGACTGAATGGTGGTGGATGTTTGAAAGAGGAGGGGGGCTGGCTGCCATAAACCTTCCTGAAGCGTCTCCTGACTGTGAGGATGTCAGAGCGAGGGGAGAAGCGGCAGACACCTGGCGTGCTTCCCAGAGCCTTTCATCTCGTGTTGGGAGCCATCCTCTCTTCCAGCAGGCCCTTTCAGCAAACAGCGGGATATGCCAGCAACACAATACGTCCCACAGTCTAAGTCTCACACCATCTTGGCACTGCAGTCGTTCATAATGTGTGATCAAATGATAACACACTGTCCCGGAGCCTCCACAAAGGAGGTTTATTGCTAAATCGCAGAGAGGTACACATTCATCAAATTCAATTCAATCCAAAAGGAAACATTGAAAAGAAACAGTAAATACACCGATGTGGCTTTCAAACCAATTTATGCATCAGCAGTTTCATTATGCAGCCACTAAAATAGGCTCCAGTGAAGGCGGGCTGAGAAATTAGCTTGAACTAATAACAGAGATTGCGTGTTATTAAAACTCACTCCCACTCTAAGCTCGAGTCAAAGACGTAGGAAAGGGCTTTTAGCTCTGCTCCCATACAATCCAGTTGTGTGTCATTGTGTGTGGAGGCCTGTGGGAGCAATGGCCAGCACCGTTATCAACCCAGTTATCTGCTATTATAATTGCCATCCCACTCACTGCAAAAATGGCTCCTGAGGATTATGTTTAAGGTGAAATGAAAGGGCAGAATGACAATCCTGGGGTCTGAGAGGAGGGAAGTGGTATTTTATGTGTGGATGTGTGAATATGTGTGTGGAAGCCACATTAGAATATGTAGACATTCCTGTATGAGATAATAAGTGAGGACTGAACGCAGAGGCTAATCTGTGCTGATGGTCTCAGACTCACCTCCCTTGTAATAACTAAGGGGTGAGAACAAGGTTCTGTAGTAAGTGCACTGATATTTACAGTCCACATAAATAAGATCCTTACTCTAACACATCTTACAAGCCTGACCCTCAGCATCAGTGCACCACAAGGCTACATGCCGAGCTGAGTCCTCTCCTCTATTTCCTGTACACATACGACTGAATCCCCCCCTACACATCCTTCAAACACAATCATTAAATATATGACACAGCAACAACTCCACTGCTCGAGTCAGAAAGGCTCTGCTTTCACAGAAAAACCAACCTGTCTGTGAAGCTGCTCAAGTCCTTCTACCACTGCTCTACAGAGAGTGTACTGACATACTATATTAACGTATGGTATGCCAACAGGTCAGCAGCAGACGGGAGACCTCTCCACAGGGTCATGAACACATCCCAGAAAATAATTGGACTCCCCCTACCTTCGCTTCAGGTCACACTGCCTCTACAGAGCCAGCAGAGATCTGAAGGATGCGACTCACCCCTATCAAAATCTCTTCTCTCTGCTGCCATCTGGGTGCAAGGGGGCCTTAAAGACCTAGGTCTAGCTAAAGTGCTTCCTATCTTTGTTTGTATCTTTATTTGGGCAAGAACATCATTCAAAATGTATGTGCTCCATTTACAAACACAATAGATGCATGAGTAGAGAACCCACAAAAAAAAAATCTACCCACAGCACCAAACAGGATGTGTCAATAACTCCACATTGTAGAGCAGAACAAAGAATAAAACTGTGGCTGACTGTTTCTGTTTCATTGCCACTGACCTGTTTCATCACCATTTCTGTTCCTGAGAAAGAGGATATGCAAATAAATAACAAAAAAAACCCAAAAACCTCTGTGTGACCTTTAATCTTCTGCAGCCACAGCGACTGTAGCTGTCGTGTCTATCTACTGACACACACGGCCTGACAGGAGTTTAATTACATGCAGCAAAGTGCAGTGTCTGCCACAGCCAGCCTAACAAGCCTGTGGCAGGCTAAGCTTAAGGTTCAGAGAATGTCCTCGTTGACCAAACATCCCAACCTGTCACTGATGCCAGCAGGACATGGAACCCTGTCCGACTCAAGACTATGTAGAGGTTAAAAGAAGACCACCACCAACTATTACAGACAATTAAGAGGTAATGAGGCAGGGTGGGTGGATTCAAGATTACTTGCTTATCTTAAGTGGAGCCTACAGAATATAGTGTATGTTCTTCCTATACAGTACAGGAAGAGTTTTCAAAGTCTTTAAAAATATAGCACTTACAAGGAACTAATTAACCTATAGTTCTTTAAAAGCACCAAAATGTTTTTGATTAATTCTGTTTTTTTTTCAGTTCCCATGTTGAAGCAGCAGGTTAGACTCTTGTTTTGGAATGAGTATCTTCATATGCATGTTGAGGTGCAGCCGTACCTACATATGCCAGTGTGCTGACTCACCAAAGTTTTCTCAGGCTCCTGTTGGGACTCAGAAGAGGACTCCATGGTCGTGTTAAACCAGAGTCAGGCGTGTCAGTGCTGCGCTGACAACTACATATCTGTCAGAAGGGAAAAGCAATGTGTTACCACAGTGGGACAATTTTACAATGTATGTGTTTAATTTCTTTCATTTAGTCATTTGTAGGTTCTGAGTGTACAGAGAGTCCAAAATTCAGTCCTCTAAACCGTGGAGTTGTTTTGAAGTCAGTTATTTTTTTTGGCTTGGAATAGCACTGAGTTTTTCAAAGTGCCCTCTAACCTCATGTGGGATGGGTAGTTTGCAAGATTGGACTTATTTGCAAAATCATGCCTACTCATCTGTTTCATAATTATATTTCAGAACACACAGCCTGTACTGGCTTTTTAACCATACAGAAGCACAACAAAGGATTTTTCTCATTTCTGCCATAGTATACTCACACAGCAGAAACCTGCTCACCACCCCCTACTGCCTTTTTTCCACCCAAACAAAGGTGTTGTAGCTCCAGGGTTTTAATAAACAGCCTGTTTCTAGTGCAAGCGGGGGGGGGGAACAGAGGATCAACCAGTCTGTCAGCTCCCTTCCCAAGAGAGTGCTGAAAAATTCATTCTTTCATTTCATCTTTTTTTCCTGTCAGCCCTCAACTTCTTTTCCCAATAGAAATGGTGGAGCATGACACTGGTTTTTAACCTTTATCTGTCCAGGGAAAGTTTCTGCTGGCTGCCACTTATCCGCTCCACTGGACCAGATGGGGAGTTACTCAACGGTGCATCAGTGAGGATACCTGTTGTTGTACCTGTTATGAATCCACAGGAATTCACACCTCTTGTATACTTAGGCTGGGATTTTCCAGGACAGGTTCAGAGCAGGTATGTCTTGACTGTTAATGGAGTTTATATCACCTTATCTTTTCAAACCGAGTTAACACCTCCCTGCTTTGATGCTGCTAGTACACTTAGATATGCAAACATCTTTTATCTCTACAGATCAACAGGAAGTTGTTTTTCCTAACAAAACAGTATGACAGATCAAAGTAGTGATGTGGCACATGTATGTGATGCACAAGAAAAAGAGCAACATATGTACAGTTCACTGTTCAGTATTTCTTAGGTTAGTCATTTCAGCAGGGACAGTGGTATTTGAGGAAAAAAAGAAGTGATAAATTTCGTGATGATACAGTGTGCAGTGATATTTTTGGTCATAAGAATCGCAGTGTGAAAATTTAATAAGTGCACATCCACACTCACCGTCTTTCTACTGACTGGAAAAGGAAAAAAAAAACAGGTCGCTGAGTGATGGTGAATGATTCCAGCTCCACTTTCATTCACAGAACTGGGTTCATATATGTAAATGGAGCTAACACAAGCCCGAACGTGAGGCACACAAAAGCAGCATATCTGTTTGTCCACATCACCTGTCCCACCTACCCATCTGTTCACCACCTCATGTTAACAGATTCAAAACTCAATACCTATTTTTTTCTTTGCTCCTGTACAGTCACTGTACCTGCAAACAATGAAATACAACCTTAAACCCACTGTCAGCTAAGTCCTCAACATGAGTTCATGATCAAGTGTGACCATCTGTTAATTACACTCGACGCTCTCTGGAATATTATTTGGGGTGGAGCCGCTGCCAACCAACATGTGGTTGCTCTAAACATGCTTTCAAGATTAAGGCAGGCAGCCACTTAGGCTGATTGCTGGTTTGTGTAGATATTTTAATGGTATGAGCCTCGTGGCCACCTGAGATTACACCTGATCAAACTACTGGGAGCTGCAGAAGCAGAGAGGCTACTTGAGAAAGAAGCAGCATTAAGACGTGAGCTGACAGTATTATGACCTGACAGATCCAATGATTGTTTGAAGAAAAACAAGCTGCCTCATTAAACAGACATGAATTTACGTAATAACCAAATCTGTGCTAAACTGACTGTGTTGGGATTAGAGAAGCTCAAACCTTGCAGACGTGTACCTTGATGACTGAGCCAATCCAAAGGCAACACAGCTCTCAGGGTGAGAGTTCATATAACTTCACCGCCGTATGTAACATATACAGTAGTTTTCTTTGGTACAGCTTCAACTCTATGGCCACCAGTAGATGACTTTGGATTTAGTGGTCAATTTGTGAAACAAAGCTGTGGTGAAAAAAAAAAGAGTATGTCTACTTACTCTTTCCTGGATAAATAAAGGTAAGAAATACATAATTTGATTTACCCCTGCTTGCCTTTATCCACTGCGCTTAGGCGAGTAATTTGATCATGAGAAAGGGCAATCTCATTCAAACCGACCGGAGTTCTGAAACGGTGCCAGAAATGCCTCACAGGGACGTGGAAAGGCTGTTTCGGGTTCAAAGCACCAAATCCACAGACTACTGGTGGAATACAATGCGGTTTAGGGATTCAGATGATTCTAGGAAGTAAGAGCGGGCTGAGATTGCATTGTACTGAAAACCAGCACAAAGAAATACTGTATGGATGAAGTGAAAATACTGCAGGCTGTCTGCAGGTGGTATTCTATTTTATTGAGCTTCAAACCATTATAATGCTCCTAAAGCTCCTTGAATGCCATTTGATACACTCAATACAGCCCCTTATAAAACCTTTATTACTCACATTAAACATTTCTTGAGAAAACTACATTCATTTAACAATTTATTAGGAACACCCAACTAAAACGAATGCAGTCTAACCTCGTTCCTGAAGGTTATAGTGTTCAGTTTTTAGTTTTCAGTTTTACAGGAGTGGAAAGGTAGCAGGAAGGAAGGAGACTCTTCTGGGACAAATAGTGCATAAAATCATACAGAAGACAGGAGGACATTCTGACAGCGAGATGGTTGCTAAATCCTCCCATCAGTCATTCTGCTAATGTAACGCTCCAGTGCTCCAATAGCCCCTTGGCTCCAGCCAGCACACACACTCTTCATCCAGCCTCTGCGCTCAAGTACCCGCCACGCTGAGACAGATGCCTTCCACTCTTTCTCAAACCCAGCTTTAGTAATCAGCCCATGACTCAGCCTGGAGCAGCAGCCGCACCGCTGAGATGGGGAAATAACAGAAAAATCAAGGAAAGGCCTGCAACACCAGGGAATGTTCTGTAGCAATATGTGAGAAGTCAACATATTTTTTGAATGATTTTTTTTTGTCTGTGTTTACTCTTATTTTATTGTCTCTGAAGGGTGTTGTAGTAATTCCAACTGTTTTTCCTTCTGAGAACCATGAAGTGTCCTATCCTATCTCTGGGCCTGTAGTTAGCTCTTTGACACTGCCTTATAGTATTGGTATTTAGCTGACGCTTTTATCCAGAGAGGCTCTCTCACGGCAACGTATGCTTCTCTTTGGATGAGCTGCCCTCTATTCGCAGCTGCCCTTGTGAAGATGTGGTTATATTTAGTTTTTTGAATGAAATGACTGCTGCATGGATTACCATCAAATTTGGTACAGACATTCATCTTCCCCACAAGATGAATTGTAATCATTCTGGTGATCCCTTCAATCACTTTTCCTCTAGCATCACCAGCGGCGTGTTATACCTTGTCATGTCATTATCATTATGAGCATGTTCGCATGCTGATATCTTTTATTTTCTAAATATTCCTGCACATCTTAGATTTTTTTCCATATCCATACCAAACACTAATTATAGATGTGCTGGAGTGTTCACTTCATAAACAAAGGACAAGCCTGTGATAGACAGTCTACTCTGCTGTGGTTCCATTGTTTTCACTCTCTCACACACTTTACTGACACCCTGCCCCTTCACATAAGCTGGCATATCACAGTCTGTTTTAGTCGTACCACAGCAGTCTCTGAGCTAAGAGCCATGAATCATTGCCAAAGATAGAGGGCAAACGCACAGGGAATCCTAAACTTGTAGTTTGGCACTGGCCCCAAAACAAATCCGGAAACACTAGCTGAGGGGTTTTTCCATAGAGCCTAAAGATAGCAGGGGACCTCTGAGAATTAGTTCAATAAAAACTGACAAACCAACAGAAGAATGTGTTTTCAGTTGAAAGACTCGCTCATTTTTGTACTTATGTGCAGAAGCGCATAAGTACAGGGTATGTGAATATGTGTCATTGGCTTTTCACATTATTGGATTTACAGATCAGCAAATGGACAGATCACTGTGCCGAGCAGCACAGGTCAGTACAATAATATTTGTTGCAGCAGATGATGTCCTAACCAGTGCTGTTACCAAAGTTACTGCTCAGCAGATGTGACTAATGGACATCAAATCTTTTTTTTTTCCATTACTGGAGCTGCATATTTTGAGAGACAAAGGCTGTGATGGCTAAGTGGTGGTTTTACGAGACAACACCAATATGACCAATGCAAAAAGGTTTCTGTTAAAAAAGAACCACACAAAATCATTGGTATTAAAAACCACGGATCTCAGTCGAGTGTCGCCAAGCTGTGTCCCTCTGGATTTTTATTCTGTTTTACACTAACTACTGCTTACCTTTGTTTGCTTCTTTGAATACTGTTTCAGAAAAATATAAAAAAGCATAACCACAAACCTTGCAATTTTTTATTTTCAGCAATCCTGAATGGGAGTTGATTGCCTTGCAGAGCAATTATGGTCCAATTACACTCATAACTGTGGTCTAATTATACTGATAATTTGCTTTAATTATGCTGCACAGTGCTAACTGTAATCATTTTTAACTGTCATACAAGACAAATTTCACAAAATATGATGCATATAGACTAAGATACAGCAGGATGTTTTACCAAAACATACATTACAGCAATTGATAGGTTTGAAGATAATGAAAGTAGAACACACAATGTTTTGTTTCGACTGCTTTTTCTTTTTTGATCTGCTGCTGTGAACACTATGATTTTGATTGTTTTTAGATTAACAGTGGAGCTCTACTCAAGGGCAGGCAAGGACAGCAATCATTTCAGGACCCTAAGCTGATTGTAGTGATGTTACTGTCTGCTCTCAAAAGGGGAGGCAGGTCTCTGACAGCCCGACAGGCAGATCTATAGTGCCCCATCACTGCTGAGTGTTTGGAAAATGATTGCCAGCGTTTAAGTGAGACATACAAAGCTATCATGCTAGATGAGTGATAAGAGCAAAAGATGAGATTGTGACAATGTTGCATGTTGGTCCCTGATATTTGTCTCTACTTCAGATACCAAACCTCTGCACAGATAATTTGTTATTTTTACAGTTTCATCTGAGGATTCAATCTCTCTTTCATCACCACACCTTGAGGTGACTGACAGCCATTCTGATAATTCTCAACAAGGTCTCTACACCGCCTCCACTTCAGCTCAGTGATGATGACAATCTCCACCAAGAATCTGTCACTGTAAAGGCTTTTTTTTTTAAGGAAAAGATGTTCTGCATTATATAAATATTTGTTGTGTTGTGAACGTGAAATCATCAATCTGTCTGAGTTTGGCTTTTCAATAGTCTTGCCCATACCACCAAACCACTGATTGCTGACTGTCAGCTTCATTGACACCTGTGCTGGCTCCGCAGATGCCAGACTCTGCAGCCTCCAGCTAAGTTTCATCAACACTCATTAATATGACTGATGAGCGCAGGGCTGTAAACCACACACGTGTACCCTGCTGAACAGCACAATACTATAACTTAACAGTTATAGTAGAGTCTAGAGCTAAAGGTTAGCAGTGGTGCTTTGAGCTAAATGCTAACTTCAACATGTTAACGTGCTTAAAGTTACAACGCTAACATGCTGATGTTTAGTGGGTTTAGAGTTTAACATGTTCTCCATCTTAATCTATCTTATTTAGAGACTTCTTAGGCACTGGGGATGATGATGGTTGACTTGAAGCATGTGGGGATGACTGCTTGGGCCAGAGAGATGTTGAAGATGTACAAGTGCAGGCTTTGATGGCATAAGCTGGGATCTTGCCTGGTCCATGTTGCCTCCAGTCACATGAGCAACCTGGTCATCACCTGCACATTATTGCTGCTTGCTGCGTTGAGGGCTGCCTTCTCCCCGCATTTGAATGCAGCATCTCTGATCCCTCAGCAATGTCCAAACCTCCACTGGCAGCCATGGCTTCTGGTTGAAGCGATGGTTTTAGTGACTATAACATCATCAGTGCACTTTAATGGGTGTCCTCATGGGAGGCTGTCTCTCTGAAAATGTTCAGTGCTTCTGAAGCAGTCCTGCAAGGTTATAACACTGTCATTACTTTATCGGTGTGAGCTCATTCACACACATAAATACAGATATGTAGAGCTCGGTTTTTAAAAATAAAGCAACCCGAGTTGGCGAGATTTCCTGGAGAGCCAAATCAAGATTTCCAAGAGCAAGGGGCTGATAGTCAAAGTATTTTCAGAGAATGCTCTCCATGGGAAAACAAGACAAATAAAAGGGGGACAGGGACCACTTGGTGCAATGTAATCTTCTGCCTGTCCCAGTTTGGTGCTGTGCTCGAGGGGGAGATATCTTTAAACAGAATTAATCCATGTAGGTCAGAGAGTGAGGAATATTAATCAACCATGTAAGCAGAGGAAGAGGATTCCCTTGCACGATCACAGAGGACCCAGCACTGTTTTACTGTAAAATCAATCACGTTTCACCCTCTGCCAAGGATGGAAATGTATAAATGTCAGTGACACTGCATTGAAATCTGATACTGTACATTGTAGCACAGATTAATTCTCATCACTGAGTACGTCCTGTTTTCATAAATACAAGATGCCTTTACATTACATATCCTCCCCCCTCACATTAAAGCAGCGGGGAGCATTGTAAAGGTTTGACTGAGGATGACGCACACACTGTTCTAAGAAAGCACAAATGATATATAAACTGTCTTGAAAAAGCAGGCTGACTCACTCAGGAACCTTGAGTTGGCTTGAGTTATGCCAAATATCAGTGACCAGTAATAACCTGAAGCTCTGAGGTTATTGCTTCAGTTCCTGTTTAAGTATTGTTGGCTCCATACCCTCCCCTGATGGAGACAATGAATAATGGAAAAAGTTCTGCTTCTGTCAACACTTGCAACTGTCCAAAGACAACACTAAGGTTTGGCTTGAACGATAGCTGCAAATACTACGCAAATGTGGGATCAATTTATTGGTTTTAGCTCTTTCGTGGGATTTGCTGACAATAAGCATAATAAAGAGTACTACCAGACCTGAACATGTTTTACTGTTGCCCTACCTCATATTACCTGTTTCTAGTTTTGATTTAGCACAGCTCATCCTCAATAAGAGCTGTTACCACAACATCTGCTGCTGCATATCCTGCCAGCTTCACCATCAGCAGATAGATATGCAATGTCATACCTATCATCTAATGCGCCACATGCACTCCATTAAAGCCAGTTTCCACGACCTTGCTAGGAAATAACACGCGGCACACCAGCACAGCCGATTGGAGAGCTGCTCAACAAGAGACAAAACCATTATCATGTAAATAACCAGATTCAGAATTATGTAAGTGTCATTGGTTCCCCATGTTAAAACAGTGAACCTGTGGTGATTTAATATCATTTCTGATGGCAAAATGCCCACATGACACAGACTCCTTTCTATAATATCACCCTTTAATGTGGGAGAAAGGCATGTGGAGCACTGCTACTATCACCTTCACAAAATTAAAACTGTATTATGCTTTCAAATGTCACAAGGTGACTCAGTGCTCCCTGACATCCGTTCATCTGATCCATCAGAGCGACATATGGATGGGAATGCTGATGAGGAGGAGGAGGCGGTTGAGAGGGTCTGGACTCCTGTGGTGTCAAGGAGACTATGGTGACCACAGAGCACTGAATCCCCTTATAGGAGGAGTACCGTAGGTGCCTGGCTTTTTAACTGACTGTTGTCTCATGATGGACTTCACAAATCCCCCACTGCCACAGAGACAGTGGGGAAAATCACAGCGATAACAGAGCCACAGCTCCACTACAGAGCTGCACGCTGAAAATGTGTATGACGCACACAGCCGGAGTTGAATAATATGTGTGTGTGATACCTCTTGCATAACAGAAAAGGGAGAAAAGATGTGAGGCTGAGATGCTGACATATCCACTCTACAGGTGCAATCATTCACATTTCAAAGAATCTACAGGCATCACAAGGACGCACAGAGTGCAAAGGTCACAGCGGCAGGTGATATTCACGTGACCTGAGAATGACCTTTAAAGAAAATGGCGCGTGGGAAAAAACGAGGAGCTGAAAACACAGGCTCATTGACATCATCTGTACATGAGCGGTGCTGTCAGCAGCAACTCGACAAAAATGATCCACCTTCTCATCTCAGCCTGGGATTTCAACAGCTAACTGCAACTTCAGACACGTTCTGAGCGGCGAGCCGGGGATCAGGACACATAATCGGGCTGTTGTGTGATGTGACCTCAATTTATTAGCATCTGTTACCCAAACGGAGATCAAGTGGATTTAAACTGCAACACAGAAACAGAGAAGCGTGGAAGGAACCAGACCAATGCAGCATGCACATGTGGAAGAGATCGAGGGGGGGTGAATGAAGGACCTACCTCACGCAGCTCGGGCAGAAAGCACCATTACATTCACAACACAGCCTCGGAGAGAGCGAAAGAGAGAGAGGGAGGGAGAGAGACATAGAGATGACATCACCATATTTTTCTCCCTCCTCCTCTGAAATGTAGGCTAGGGCTGCAGGGCTGCCTGTGTCAGCGGCGGAGCAGCAGCAGCGAAAGCTCGCTCTCCATGTGACGAGTATGCTGACCATGAAACTCAGTATTGATGTGACCTCGATGTATTAGTGTCTATACCTCTAAAGCCAAACACACACACACATGCACAGTATTTTAAACATCTGAAGCGGCTGAGGGACTAATATCATTCCAATTTTTTCAAAAGTCCATATCAATATCAAAAGTATCTGATGTAGCCACACATATGCACAAGTGCAGCTGAACCAGGCTTTTCTGCTGTGTTATACAGCGGAAGCGCCTCCATCAAAAGAAATGATCGCATTCCTCTATTTAACATTAGGTTCA
Organism: Toxotes lorentzi; assembly: GCA_037833715.1. Lineage (NCBI taxonomy): Eukaryota > Metazoa > Chordata > Actinopteri > Toxotidae > Toxotes > Toxotes lorentzi. The sequence continues at coordinate 13,716,701 of JBBMJY010000015.1, read as the reverse complement.
TTAGGCATCAGGGAAAACAAGCAGTGGCACGATATCACACAGCCAAAGCCATGTATTTAAACCAGCATCTAGCTTATTTTATAAACCAGTAAAATAAGAACACACTAATTTATGTAAATAAACGTCCTTAAAATCCTCCTGATAACTCCAGAATTTGCCAAACACTAATCAAATCTTATTGTGTAAACAGGAAGTGTCATGTCATCATCTGCCGCTTATCTGGGTCCAGGCCCAGGTTGCGGCCCAGTCCACAATGCACTGAAGTCCTACGGCACCTCCCACGGGTGATGGGCCCAGGGGAGGTGGTGCTATACGGAGTGGGGCTCAAACCCACGACCCTGAGAGATTGAGTCTCGTGCTCTAACAACTGAGCTAACTGGGCAGCTAAACAGGAAGTGATAATAGCTAATTCAACATAGTTTATCAGCGCAAACACTCTACATCAACTTCAGCTGCATCTTAACATGGATCAGGGCTTATTCTCAAAGTCTTTTTAAGCATGTTGAATTTGTCCTGACTTTAATTTAGACAGAAAAGAGTGGAGGAAGGATTTATATTGAATATAGCTACATGTGACAATTAATCAATCCATTGTTTTTTTTTTAAATCAGTCCGTAAAATTTCCAAAATGATGACAGATGCAAAGCGTAAGTGTCCAGGGTCCACTGTGTTATCTTCACATTTCCTGGATAAGTGGATTCAGGCAATACAATCTCGTGTCCTATTTCTACACCAACCTACATTATTGTGGTGCAGCACAGCAGGAGCCACAGGAGCATAATCATGTTCTGACCCCATCCCAGTAGTTACTTGTAGGACTGTTAGACAGAACTTGAAGCTTATTGTTTGTGGCACTAAGAGAAACAAAGGTGCTACTTCTGGAATAATTCTGTGGGAGTGTGGTGGAAAAGAAGGAACACCACCTTGTATTTGTTTTATATTTTAAGATAAAACAAAACAAAACATAAGCTGTCATTTCCTCAAGCAGTCTGACTAACAGATGTGTCTGTCTGTAAACTGTGTATGTGTGTGTGTCTGTGTGACATGCAGGATGTATGTGTTCCTGTATTATTATGTGTGTTGTGTGTATGTACCGGTCCAGCTGCAGGGGGAAACATGCTGCTGATAAAAGCAGCCAGCTGTGAGTGTGCTCCTGAGGGAAGAGCAGGCAGGTCAGAGCTGAGGTTTGTGTGTCACAAATGTTGGGAACAGATTCTATACGACACATTTACACTTACACAATAAGCACACACCATATCATAGCAATGCATAGCCATGGGTGTTTGGATAAAGACAACATTTAATAAAACAAGGAGTCAGCAAACACAAGTAAACTGATTAAATGACAGCACATGACAAAAAATCTGAAGGATGACTTTATCCAAAGCAACGTACATCCTGTGTGCATCATGTATTCATAGTATATGCAGCCCTTCACCCTTCCTGACCACCGTGGCAGATTTTTCAATGAGCTGCCATAATTAGGTTGGAGCTTCTCCATGACCTAAAACCCTTACTGGTTTGTGAGTCATTTCCCTGAATGGTATGACACCAAAAAACCCATCTCACTCTCTCTCTTATCTCTGCATCACATTAAACTGAATTACACAGTAGTATGGAGCTTGAAGCTAGTAGTGAAGCCTCAGCCTGGACCGTCCTATCTCCCCGCCTGTGGCAGACAGGCTATAGAAAAAGCTGCAGCAACTTGGCTAATCTAAGACAGCTGCACATGAACAGACAATGCATGCAGACCTCCCACTTCTTGCAATACAAGCACTACTAAGCAAGACAACTGAAGAGATAACTTTAGGCTTTGGGAAATTATGAAATAACCAACAGATTAATCAGCAATGAAATGTTTTGGGTGTAGAAAGTTTCTATCCCTCCTCTGGTTCTGCATCAAATTCAACCTCGACTATCTCCCTCTGCATTCCCTAAGATCTGACTAAATGTTGCCTGCAAATGAGCTTCTGACTGTGGGAGCTCGTCTGACCTTGCTGAACGGTGAGCAAGTCGTGGCCATGTGAGGAGATTACACTACTGCAATGAAAAGTCATCTTTAAGGGAAATAATGAGAATGAAGTTTTAAAAAAAACCTGTGTAGTCAATTTTGCAGTAGTGTAGTAGCACACACTGCAAGTTCTGCTAGAGGCTGAAGAGAAATGGAGGGAAGAGCACAGCCAAAGGCTTAATTCTCCAACAATACCTCTAAGGTAAAACTCTCTTTGTTGAAGAAAGAAGCCTGTCGCTCCACAAATAACCGCAATTATCAGGCCAAATCCCTGCCCAGTCAAGCCTGCGCAACCTGAACAGAAGGTGGAGAGATGGACCCACAGAGATAACTTATCTGCACAGTGAGAAAAGCAGAGGCTACAAGAACTTTGAGTCAAGTCAAACTTCTAGTCTAATCTAGTCAGTCAGCTGAACACAGATGAACATGGTGGACAAAAAAAACCCAGACAACACTGATTGCTAAAGTTCTGGTATGATATGAAACTGCATCCTTGCTGAACAATGCACACTCCTCTCTGAGTATAAGCTGAGCAAAGCAAAGCATCAACATCCCGCTATATCAAACAGGCTCATCAGAAGCAATGAATGAGTGAACTGGGACACCAGGAAGCAGTGTGGACATGTGCCTGTGCTTCTGATGTCAAAATGTTATATTATTGCTTTAATATGGGGACAGGAAATGCCCCTCCAAAGAGCAGGCACCACCACCACCACCACCTTTCTTCACAGGCTAAAACAGATTAACTTTGCCCTTTGAGGTAATTTTTCTTTTCGTTTACTGCATGTTTGTCTTTGTTCCTGCAAGAACATATTTACGACCACAACCAAAACAAAACTGTGAAAAACCATTGCCCAAGGCACATTGGTAGAGTACTACAACAAAAGAAAAGCATACTCCAGTGCCTTTGTTTCCACCGTGTTCAAAAAACACAAACACATGTTTTGCCAGTCGTTTCAGAATGCAGTCCTTCAACTTCAAAGTCTGGTTTACTGGTAATCCTTTGCATTACCTGTCAAATGTTTTATTCACGATGCTTGTTTTGTCTGCTTGTAGTTCTTCTGTGTTACAGCTGAACTGTCCTCAGTCGAGTTCTAGAGGTGTGGTCAATGGCAACAATTACAGCCCCACACAATATACTGAGCCAAGCTTTATTTCAGTCTGATATTCATCAATCATCTCATGAGCTCAGACAGAATGGTTATCTGAAGTGTTGTCTTCTCTGCATCTGGAAGTTGGTAATGACAGTTGTGTAGTAAAGCAAGCAGCCACTGCACCTTCTTGGATCGTTTTACTGTTGCCTGATAAAAGAGGAAAAGACAAGAAGTTAATTTAGTGTCTCTCTGAATTCCCAGAGTTATGGAACTGTACTCGTTACTACTAGCAGGATTTCAGAGTTTCCTGCAGTGTTTAATAGTGGAGGCAGCCAGCCTGTGTAGCTTCGAAACCAGTACATCTTGCTGTGATGCATGAAGAAGCAGCAGCTCAGGTAGGCAGTAATAAGGCTCCCCAACCTCCGAAACGATGCTCTTGGGGTCTGCGAGGGTGGACACTGAAGTTAATAGGCTGAGACACTCAAAAAGGGCCTGACGCGCCCACGCTCCTTTATCAAATAAGCAAATCTAGCTGCTCAGCAGTGGGCCTGGTGCAAGGCCAACACAAGAAACCATGCTTAACTAAATCCTGTCAACGCTGGAGACAGGTGCAAATTAAAGGCGTGTTAGCCCAGCTTTGTTTGATGTATGAGAACCAACAGCAGTCGAGCTGAGACAATTAAATGAAAGGTACACAATAATATGGTTTCATTGGAAAAAATAAAATTGGTAAGCCTTAGCGGACCTTCTCACAGATGGTAATAAAGCCTGTTGAAGAACGCACTAAGGAAAAGTGGGCCAAAATGTAACCTGATTTGTGTGCCCCTGTTGGATAAATCCACACTGACAAGAAGTTAGAGTCAACTATCTCACATCGAGCACATCTGGCATTTGTCAGAGCAAATGCATCCAATCAGCCCGACCACAGCCAGCGGTGTCCCAGCTGGGAAGATTAGCCGGCGCTGATGCACTGGCCTCGGCATTTCAATAACTTCATGAGCAATGCAGCATTTGGTAAGGCTACTAATAGTGTTTCAGTCTGGAGGCAGTAAGAGACAAGGCAGCCGTGGGACTTGTGACTTGCTGACAGGTGAATATTTGTTCAGTGAGGGACGCGAGCTGTGGGGGCTGTTTTATTGTTTCAGAATTTAAGGACTGTAACTGTGATTAAAGTCTATAAATTTATATTTTATTTCACAAGAGCTTGTACCCTCTTTAGGTAATAGCTGAGATAAACACCAACAGTGCTCTGTCTAAATTTATTTATGAGTATCAGCAGTCTTGAACAATCTCATAGTGTTCAAGACATACTGTTTTTAAAGTATGCTCTGATTAAAGCTGTATCTAATAATTTACCACTGAAAAGCACCACCCCAGATCAAAATGAAGACTTCACCAAAACAAACTTTATTTTAAGTTCCCACTCCAAATGGCCTCAGAAATTCAGCTGAGAGTACAAACAGAAAAGGTATTTCTCAGCACAATGTAATATTAATCCCTTTCACAAACCAAGAGCTTACATAGCAGGGAGACAAGTTTCATGACAGAACAGATTCAGTCCTCGTGTGCTCTGCAGCATATGACATTTTGCAAGAGCAGCAAACAGAAAATTTGCTGCGAGTCACAGTCATGTGCTCCTGACAGCAGATGCCCATCACTGTGAAACTGAGTCATTCTTTTTTTTTTTTTCCACTGGAAAGCAATTATTCCATCAGAAAAATTCCTTAAAATATCATCTCTGAATCAGCTAAAATGCTTAATAGAAATATTGACAATGAATGTTTGGATTGCAGTGCATCTGTAGCAGCCTCTTTTGCATCTAATTAGAGTGGGAAGCTCAGGTAAACAATGAAGTACAATCTTCATGTCATGAAAAGGTGGTGCTGACAAAAAGCTTTCAGCAAACCATTACTAGAAAAATAAGTTCCTCAAATATGCTCGCCACCTTTTGTCCTCCCCATTTTACCGACATTATGTGATTACTCATGCATGTGTAAGCACATAAAACAATAAAAGGCAAATGAAAGCCGCTGTGATGTTGACACAAGACTACACCCTGTAAAAACAAGTGTACTAGCTAATATGGAATATACGGCAACCTCTTCCATACGAGTATTTTGTGCACACATAATTTACCTAATGCATCGTAGGAAAGAATAATTTCCATGACGCAGGAATATGCCCTCTCCTCTAAATCTGTCTGCAGGCACGGCCTTGATCAATGTTAGTCATCTAGCTCAGCAATTGGCATAATTAACCAGCTTCATTACCATAACTGTGCATCTGATGGTTCCACTAACGCCCTATTTGTCATGGCCATAGGTCTCCATAAATACTTTTTTCTGCAAGCAAAACATTTTAACTAATAAAGCGGCAAACTGTGATTCAAGATTCACAGTTTAAAAGCAGTCAAAGTGCTTTTGAAGTTTGCCATTTAAGCTATAACATAATTACACATTATATAATAACTGATAAATTAACTGCTAATAAAAATAATTGTTTGTTGCAGTCCTAAACCAGCCTTTTATGAACACCTCTTTTGAATTCCGCAATGTGTGCAGCAGTACTGACTGTGTTGCCCTGTGTGAAACCACCTCACTTTCTTTTTCTCCTTCAGTATTTTTCCTTCCATTACTGCGCAAACAAGCCATGCAAAAAAAAAAATTATATTTCTGCTTTCCATTGCATGTTAGCATTAATGCACTCCTGATACTGAATTCAGATTTAAAGCTACATGTGTCTACCAGACAAGTGCACGGGCAACAAGCTGTGGTACGCGACGGACTAAATGGAAACTCCATTTGACTGACAAATGAGCTGGTCGCTCCTGTGACCCTGGATTACGCTCCTCACCTCAACAAAAGTTTGTCATGGAAAGTCTGGGATAACCCTTCATTTATATGCAAATGCAAAGAGGATGGAAAACATGGAAATACAGCGTCTGACTGGAACAACCTGAGTTGGCTCAGGTATATGCAGATACTGATGAGTGTTTTCATCATTATTTCCAATCACCTGAGGTCAACTACAAATTTGAAAGCTGCTGATTTGGTGTGTTCAGATTTGACCATTTTTATGCCAGAAAACAAGCCCTATACTTGGTACTTCCATCATAATTTTATGCTTACTACACCTATTGGGGGAGTAAGACAACTGATATTCAAAGCCTTTAAATGTAGAATCCACTTCCAACCATAAAACTGAATGGAAGGTCTGCATATATACTCAAACTGGGTCGATAGTCAGAGGGAGAAAGCTTCATGAAATCGCAGGGGGATAACATGATCTCATGACAGGCTGATATAAGATATCCGATAACAGACCAGGATCTGCCGGATGCATCAGTTGTCTGACACAATTAGGAACAGGTCTTAATGCCGGTCAGTCTCCTGTTTCTGCTCCTGGCTTTTGTCAAGTGAAAGTGGTAACAGAGCACCAGGGCTGAGGAGGCTGCAGACATGCAACACTGCAGCAGGATCGCGGGGAGTAGACATGTAGACAGCAGAGGAAGTGAGGGACAGGCAATATTTTCAGCACTGCCGTCCTTGAAACACACCACAGAACAGCAAAGTCAAACAAACCACACAGATACCATGTGTTTGAAGGAATTGAAAATTAAGCACGCTTTACCACTCACCACTTAGCTGTATCGCACGTCGCGTCCTGACCGCACGGCTGTGAACAGGCTAACATTAAACACCTCTACCTAAATATAGACTATTCCTCAAACCGCTCACACTGGAGTATGAGATGGGACAACCTGCAGAGACGTGAGGGAGCATATGGTGATGGAGACGCTACTAGACTTACACACCAGCTATCGCTAACCCTGGTTTATTACATAATAGTACGCACTGCTCCACCGCAGAGTCTCTGCTGTCAACTCCACACACACACACATACACACAGAACGAATTAGCAATTAAGCTAGCTGCGTTTAATCAACATTAGCAGGTGGCGGAAGGCAGCGTTTATTTTGTCCTCTTCTTATTTTGTCTGAGTGACACTCACCTTGGCTTCGTCAGGTGTCTGCCGGTGGGTTGTCTGACTGGCTCACGGAAGGAAAGCACTGGCTGTAAGTATTCAGCCAGTCCTCGGTCCGTTTGTCTGTCTGCTAACTGTTAGCTGTCGACGTTTTAATGTTTATTACTAGACAGTAACTGCTCTAGCCTGTGATGGCTGGCTTCCTCCTCAGTCCAGCCACGTCATGTAGATCCAAATATTAAAGTTTAGACAATAAAGAAATAACTTCACGATCACTGGAATGATTTCAACGATCAATTTACCACCGATATTGAGTCAACTTGTTAGCCTCTAGCCCGCCTGCACTATTCTGTCATGGGTTATAGTAGACAAAGGTCAAATCAACAATAATTCACAATACTTCCGGTTCAAATTTTCAAATTAAAAGCCAAAAGAAAAAAGTAAATGCAGCGAAATGTTCTCATTTTAATTCATTGAAGAACTGGCTGGCTGTCATAATATAATTTAATTTGCTGTTTTTCATTGTTGTTTAATTGAATTAAAGTCACTTTTATCATATTATCTTTTACCACAATGCTCTTCAGTCTGAAGTCTTAAATTGTACAAAAGAATAATGAAGAATAAAAGAAGAATGCTAGTTTTTTGTTTGTTTGTTTTTTTTTTTACCCAAATTTGAACCCATTAAAAACAAAATCATAAAACTTGTATGGTCAATGTGGCCTTTTTTTTATTTTTATTATTTATTTTGTTTTGTTTTTTTTTCTTTGTTTAAAGACTATGGCTAATGCTATACGCTAAAGTTGAACAATGTTCATGGAAATACTCATCTCTTACTCATTTTTTCCAAAATATTCTTTTTTAATGTTTTGTTTATATGTATTGTCTGTCACTCTCTTTTATACTGGTTACCTGAACATCACTCTATCTTGACCTTTCTTACTGGTATCTGTATATTGATAGTGCCATAATACTGTTGCTGAGTGTGAGTATTGAAAGTGTTTTGTCACTGTGTTTTAAGTTGCTTTCCTTTTCTTGGTTAAATGTGGCTAAATTAGTTTTGTACTTAGTGTATGCAAGTTTATAGTGTTATTATAATTGATCACATTACCGATGGTGGTACCAGAAGCATTTTTCTGTTCCATTCTCGGTACCAATGTTTGGTTTTGGTTTTTATTTTGAAGGTCAAACACTCAATATCCTGTTTCTGATTTATGAAGGGGTAACTTGGCTCAACTAGAGGAGACTTCCTCCCTTGTTTCTGCTCGGCGATCGCTTGATGTACCTGACTGGACAGCGCATCACAACTCTGATCACTTCTGTTCACTTTCACTTTAGTCGCAATTCAGCTGAGCAGCTTCAGATCCTTGATAGAGAATATTTAGTTATGCGTGACACGATGACACGATTCAGTGGGTGGTCGTGATGATCTTCTTCTCAGGATAAACCAATTTATGCCATGTATAATTTAACTATTAATTCGAGTAGTAAGTGTAGTAAAATATATATTTGTCGAATTAAATGTGTATTTGCTGTGTGTGTATGCACGTGGGGGTTGGGGTGGCAGTTACAGTGAGACCATCTCTTGCATTCTTCTGGAGTAATGGTTGTAAAACTACTATAATGGGCTCTTGGTCTGCATGTATCATGTATCATTCTTGGTTACTCTGGTAGTGTTGTGAGCACAATGCATGTAAACCTGGGTAAAGGGTGACATCTAGTGGCCATGGAGGTTTAGGTTTTGCAGAGACGTGTGATGGGACATGGGGAACATCTAGAGGCACAAATTACTAACTGCAGTATTGTCATTGCTTTCCATTGTGTTAATGAAATGTCAGATGTCATCCAGTCAAAGTCCCCTTCATGTCTGTATGGATGTGTCCTCATCACCGCACTGTACTGGATACTGGAGAACCCTATTTTCTTTATTATTCTGTTCTATTCGTATCAGGAAAATATGTATGTATTATTCATTAAATTGTTACTTTGTATTTGTTTGTTTATTTTAATGCAGGATTTTTCCATTTAAAGAATCTCTGCATCCTAGACTTAACCCTGCCTCATGGAGCTTTGGTCTCACTGGAAATAATGTTGTCAGTCTAGAGGTCTTTGGAAGGTTTCATTGTCCCATGATCATCTGAGTGCTGTTGTTTCTCAGATATTTATATGTATATTTGAAAAAATATAACATTATTTCCCCCACAATTTAAATTAGCAACGGCTTCAGTCTAAAACTAAATGAGCAATGAGCCTATATTGTACACATGCAGGAACACACTATTGTGCTATGCACATTGTGCAAGTGTGCAAAGGATATTAATATTCGTGAATATGCATATATGAATGTATGTATATGAATAAAGCATGCACAGTGACTTAACAATAGGTGATATTTGAAATGATGATGGGTTGATGGCAGGACCTGAACTCCTCAAATTACAAATCAAATGAATGGAATCAAATAGCATTTCCAGTGTAAATCTCTGACTCTGAAAATTAAGCGTTGTCCTTGTTCTTTAAAGCAAAACTGAATAGCAAAACATTCTTGTATTTGAACTTGTCTGACCGGTAGAGTATCCATTAGGCAGAATGAAATTAAGACTGTTGATATACCAGACACACAATACATCTAAAAACAGAGAATGTAAGGCAACACTTAGACCTGCACTTCAGCACTTTACTGTAGAACCGGTCTGGTTGAGCCTGCCTTTGGAAAACTTTACCAACTAACCCAGAGGCAACACTGTACCATGGGCTTCCCTCTTGCTTGCCTTTTCAGATACAGTTGTCATTTTGTTTTCTGTAATATGAGAAAAACTATTATCAGCTCTGGATCTTGTAATAGGCACCTAATAATGCAGGTTTTAGGGGGCCTGTCCTGTAGAAACAAATCTTTCCCTATGTCCTCTTTGAATGTCCATTATAGTCTGACAGTGTCATACAGCTGGCTACTGTAACATAAAACCTCAGAGGCAGTCTTTGCATATTAATCAATTGTAAATGCATTTGATATTATTTGTCTGTTGCTGTATATCAAAACCCCCTGCTGTAACATGCTGTGATTATGTGACCTTTCGTGTGATGAGGCCTGTCTTTCATCTGTTTTTTTCTTTTCTTTTTTTTTTTGACAGTTCTCCTCTCTTCCTCTGTTTGCTTCCCCCCTACACAGCCTTTTGTTTCCCATAATGCTCAGCGAACATTACCACCAAGATGGCCGACGCTATGGAGGAATATGAGAAAGAAGCTGGCTGCGTCCCTATTCTCCATCCCGAGGTACGGTCCCGGGACTTCACGCTTTCGCACACACATATGAACATACACAAAACGAATCGCACCAGTCTGCGTATGGGTGTCTGCGTGGTTTTGCCGTGCTTTTTTTGGGGAAACTCCGATGCCCCCTGCAAAACCACCGGTGGGGGGGTGGCAAGCAGCTAACGATGCTAAAGGTGCTAACGCTGGCCCCCTCCTCCTGCTGCATAGCCAGTGGACGCTAGGCAGATGTTCGTGTTAACGTTAACGTTAAGCTCGTTGGTGCTTTCCGTGGCAGTGACACCGTGCAGCTAGTACACAAGATTGTAAGCAGTGTGATAAAGTCTGTAATGGGGAAGGTAACGTTAATGGTTAATCCTTGCAGTCATCCGATGTTAGCTCTGTAGCTAAACTGGCAGTTCTTGGCATAGCTGCGGTGATGTAGAGTGGTGTCAAATGTGTAAGCGTACATGAAGCTGTGGTGTTCAGTCCGTTATAATAAGTGCACGTTAAACGCCACGAGTTTGAATTTTAAAAAAAATCTCTAAAAAAAAAGAAAGAAAGAAAACCACATTCGTCTGTTACTATGAAACCTACACTTGGTTGGTGTAGTCAGTAACGTTAACTGTCAATTTGTCATTTCGCATCTGTTGTTTCTGTCATTTAATATCGTTGTAAATGTTTCGTTGGTGTGTTTATTTAACATATTGTGAATCAACATAAAGAAATTAGTCGTCTAATTAACCATAAGAAACAGTGTCTGTCATATTTACCGTACAGTGACTTGAGAAATAATTGATATCGCAGCTGAATGTGGTTAATTTCAACATTGTTAGCTAAACACACGAGCTGACCTGACAGGAACGTTTGTTTTTATGTTCTTCTCTTTATTATAGCCTATTCAGCCCAAGTCATCCATTTTTATTAATTTTATTTCATTGTTTACACTATAGCTACCACTGCCAGATGTAACTTAAACGGCCTTAACTTAATTGTCTGGGTATTAGTTGTTATTATCCTTGCTTTGCAAGTAACCTCATGAAGAGCGTCTGGTTAAAATACATTCTTTAGTGACAGTTGACTGGCCTTCCCTCTGGGCTGTCCTGTTTTGCTTGTTGGTTTGTAGACACCAGATCAGATCAGATAATTTACCTTCAGGCTCTGTAACTGTTAATCCTGGCTGTGTGCAGCTCAGATGATTTATGTGAGTCCCCAGGATGCTGGCAGAGTTAGTGTCCCCAGTGAAAACAACAAGAAAAGGATGTGGTGCTGTATCATCTGATTTTGGATATTGCAAGATGAGAGTGTCTTGAAAATCTAGTAGCCATATGGGCTGCTGATTAAAAAAGTTTAATTCAATCAAGTGGTGATGTTGCTACATCCTGAGCAGCAGAAGATAAATTTGCTTCCATTTCAGTACTGGCTCCCTGTTCATACATAATCCCATACAAAAAAAATGTGGTCAAATTAGCTATAACGGCTGCATTTGTGAATATGTGTATGTTAATCCCGCCTCCTTGACAGTTTTGGTTTGCACACAGGAAGAGAAGACAAAGGCAGAGAGTAGTTTGTAATGTCATCCTCCAACTCATTATTCAGGAAGTCTTTTGATTATGAGTAGAGATTAAGCCCTCTTTTGGAAATTATGAGACACTTTTCTTCCTTAGATGCTGCAGTGAAACTTAATATCACTTTAGATCCGGAGCAGTTGGGTTATACCCACACTGACAGTTGATCCGAGTCAGTCACCATATGTCACCCCCCAACCAACCAGGAATGATAGTTTGATTTTATATTGTTATTAACACAGAAATGTCTTTTAATTCCAGATAACAACCTCTCTCAAATGGATAAAAAAATTTGAAATTTATTTCATTACACAAGCTAATTGGTCTTTCTGTTAGTTTCATTACACATGTGCACATCCAGTCCTCTATACATTACATGCAATGTATGCGTTTAAACAGAATGTTAGTTTTCTCCTATCTTGTCCTGCTATATGACTAACATTTTGCTTTCTTTCTGTGGCACAGTAACACTCAGAGACAAATAGCCCTTCTACATCAAAAGAAGTGCATATATGCAGGTTTTTTAAATGTGGGTAAAGCCGCTAAAAAGGTGCTTTTCTTTTTTTCTTCTGATGTGTTATGTTCAACGTCAGTAAACAGTATAGAGCAGCATGGAGGCCAGTGACTATGTTACAGCAGTTACTTATTTACTCTCTCCTCCCTGTCTTGCTAGTGTTGCACGTTGAAGTGTTGCACACAAAAAACAAAATCGCTGTTGCACATTGTTCCTATACACTGTATCAAACCCTAAATGTTTCTGGTCGTTTACATGCCAGCGTTTGGAACTTCAACGTGCATCATAGCATCACGCAGAAAACAGAAGAAAGTTAGTGTGTCCAACTGTGTGCCATGTTTCTATCACTCACGCCACTGAGCTGGAGCTGATAAATGCCTGTGACTACTGAAGACAAAACCCAGATGTTTGTGGGTGTTAGTGGTTTTTGCGTCAGGTGTGAAAGGGGCTTAACACAATCAGCTTCCTCTTTGTTCTCACTGACTGTCAAAGATTTGTCCTTTTTGACACCTGTGTCAAATCTGCTTTATAAGACGCAGAATTCTCCTGAGTAATGGAAGTATAACTATTAACTGCCCTCTTGACACTGTGGATTGTTAGTGATGCCTTCCTCAGTTTTGTTTATCCGGATACAACTGCTTGACCTGAGGGTGAAGTCTGAGAGACTTAGTCGATTAGTTGTGTCAGTCAAGATTTAGTGTCCGGCTGAGCCGGTGTCTGACAGTATACAGGTAGAAAAATACAGGAAGAGAAAGCTGTCAGCTGAAGTTTAACACACACTCAGACACCAGCAGCAGAGATTAATGGCAAAATGATAAAAAAGTAAAAAAAAAAAAAAAAAAAATACCTTCAGTGGTACTGCATGGTGGAGATGAAAGGTTTTATTGTTATGCATTTGACCTCTGTTGTGCAGGAGTGGCAGAAAATACTCTGTCATAAATCTAAATTTGCACCAGAGAAAGTGTGTAGGACATTTTGTTGACACTTCACACACAAGGCGAGACCACAAATGTGCTTGCTCTTTGTCCAAAGGTTATTTTTCAAGATGTAAACTGTGTGCAATGAATTTAGAGGTAGCACAGCCTCTTTAAACCATTGTATGGGAGCATTCAGAGTACGACCTTTTTGGCTGCACATCTACGTGTCATTGTGAGGAAATTGTGGTAGCAGTAGTAGCTCCATCATAAATTTACTTTATTTTCTCTGTGTGCCTACACAGGCTTGGCTTAAAGTTGCTCCCCTGTTCAGCAGGGTGCTGCTTGGAATCTGGGTCATCTCGTAGATTGTAGTGAGAGCAGAGTGAAGCTGAATGCATGAGGCACCTGAATTAGAGCATCTGAACTTTAGTTGCATGCTCAAATGAGCCATGCAACTCTTTTTTTTTTTTTCCTTGAACCTGTTCAACATGTCGAATGCAAACATTTCCTCTTTTGAGGAATGTAAGATATAAATGTCCTTTGCTTCCAGTCTCATTTGAAAATCAAATGAGTTTGCTTGCACATAAGGCACAGATAGGTTGTGGACATGGACATTTGGTTTCATCCTTCGCTGTGGTGCAAAGTGGAAAACATGCACTCTGTTTCCTTGGAGCATTCCCATTATTTCCTTACAATCAAGTGTTTCCCCTCTGCTTCCTCCTGAGCCTTGGATGTAAACTGTGCCTTGAATATTGAATTAGTCCCCTAAAATGGCTCTAATTTCAGACTGAATCTGATTGTGAGCAATGGCTACAGCCAGCAAGAGGAGGAACACAGTTACAAAGCAATTTAGTCTCAGCATAGTAGTCACTACAGATGCAGTGAAAAAACAATTACAGTTTATTTGCTGTATATTTTCCTGATTAAAATCTAAATGGTCCTAAACTGAGAATTGGTTCCTCATTGTACTGTTTCTCCGGTTATTTCTACTGCTACAGGAGATTGTGCTGCAACCCAAGAAACATTCGTTTTCAGAAGTGGTGCTGTGTAGCATTATTAGCTCAAGGCACGTGACATCCACGCCCCCTCACACCCCCCAAGGAGTGGTTGCCATATGTCCCACTGACCATCTCCATTGACAAAAGCCAGGCCTGCTGCCTCACTGAACAGATGAGGTTCCAACCTAAAATCAATGGCCAGCATGAAAAGGATGATATGTTTAATTGATATCATCACTACCATCTTCCAAGTTGTTGCATGCATTTCCAGTAAGCAGGTGCACAGTTAAGAGGTGACCTCACAGACTGCAATTATCACTACAGTTACAAATGCCATCGTCAGCTTTTTCGATGGCAGGAGGGACCGAAGAGAGGGAGTGGGGCCTGTCGTGTTTGGCAAAGCATTAGAGTCCATCTCCATGGACGGCCGAGGTGGAGAAAGTTACTTAACATCTGGTGTCTGAGGGTTTAGAGCCAAGCCCTGTTCCCCCTGTCCCTGGACTGACAGGAAATCAGTTTCCCTGCCGAATGATGCAGGCACTTTCCTTCAACTGAATAACCAGATGAAAGAGGAGGCTATGAGCTCCACTTTTTCCTGGGCATTCTGTTTTTCAGCTGGTCGGAAGGAAAAAAAAAATGTTTAGCCCAGTCACGATCATAATTGTGAGTGACTCTCACCCACCCCTGTTTCTCTGGCAGCTAAACTAGTCTGAATAGCACATGGGGTAGGTGAAACAAATCGTATGGATTTGTAAAACGACCAAAACTTGGCAGTGAGAAGTACAAACACCTCCTAGCAGCTTTGACGCTTTTAAAATACAGGAATAAAAATACGAGCTGGTCACCTTCATATCTCCTCTGTCACTCTCCTCTCCTCCTCTGTGTGATTTACTCTCTAAAATAAAATCCCCTCTCTGCTGCTCTTAGCTTCTTATTTCTCCCTTGTATTGTGATTGTAATATCACAGCGCCTTTTCTCTGTACTAGTTTTATTTATGATTTGGGATTTAGGAATTCAAGCTTAATCTGCAGTTGAAGTACATTTAAAAGTAAATTTAATTAGAATGAACTCTGAGACCAGAAAATGTGATAATGTTTCATTTATTTTACTCACTGAGTGACATAAATGTATTTTGAGTTAAAAATTTCAAATGCACGTATCGCAGGTAAACTAGAAAAATGCGTCACATTAATAATGATTCTGCTCATTATTCTGCTCAGCAACTGAAATATTCAACAAAAAATTGTCCTCAAGTTACCTAGTGAGAGTTTAAAACACAACCTCCCTTTATTAGTATGCACCTTCTCCTTCTTGTTTCTCCACCACTATTCCACATGATGGCAGAGATGCTGGCTCAGCATATCCCCCAGTGCTGTAGGGAGGTCCAAGCTGAACTCCGAGGCAAGATGGTATGGCTTGAAATCTCTGCGGCCCTGAGCTCTCGCCTCAGGGTTCCCAGCAGCTTCGCACAAACCTGCCATGTCCTCAGCCGCCCAGAGGCCACCTCATCGTTATATGAATGCAAGCAGCATCACGGCCGGGCTTTAAAGTTTACCAGAATGTTGAGCTTTTTAAGGTGGTAATGTAGCTGGGGCACCAGTCTTTTAATATCAAGGCTGATGTCAGTTCAGACATCATGAGTTTTGACTCTAAATGGTTGATAAAAAAGTTATTTGTGTGTCTACCTCTCAATTTACAGGCAGTTTTACTAAATAGAAATAATTAAATTACACGTATTGCTGTGTCACTTGAATAAATTATTTAACTCAGTTTACAAGAGTCAGTGCCCATTCACAAAGTTAGGAGTCTGGATGGCAGAAGCCAGTGTGGGTGCTCTGTGTTTACCAGATGCAGCCCTTGTTTCCCGGTGATTGAGGCTAATTGTGGTTTCCGTGGCGTTACTATGGAGGCTAATTGAATGTGAGTAGCACAGTTGCCACATCTGTGTGACATATTAGCTCTTTAGCAGCAGCAGCAGGATTCAGCAAGTCTGTCTTTGTCTCTCTACCGCCTAAATCAGCAGTTTAGATGATTTTATTTTCTTTATTCCCAGAAGAATCAGATTTAAGGACGTTTTCACCGCGGACGTTTTGACAGGCAGTGCACAGGTGGATCTAAAAACATTAAAGTGACTCCTAAATGACTCCTCCAAATTTTGCTGTGTACTGGAACAGTTATTAATGGTATAAGGTACACCTGTGTTTGACAAGGCAAATTGTCAAAGATCTGTCATTGAAAAAGGTCTGTTGAACTGTTGCCTGATTGAACCTCTGCCTGTGTTCACACTGCTGCTGTGGGGCACAGCTATTGCATTTTTGTGCAGCATCTTTAAAATGTGTAACTACAGAGGTTTTTCAGAACCACTGTAGTTACCTATCCCCTTAATTATGGATTATAAATTGAGCATATAATACTCCACCTCACCTGCCAGTGCATTTTGGTATGCTCCAATGTAATGATGATGATGATGATGCCGACCAATCTTTATCCATATGCCTCTCTTTCTTTTGTCCTCCCTCTCTCTTCTCAGGAAATCAAACCCCAGAGTCATTACAACCATGGCTACAGTGAGAATGTCAGCCGTAAAAACCACGTGGACGACTACAGCACCTGGGACATTGTCAAAGCCACACAGTGAGTGGATGACTTGTGCAATTGTGTGTCAGAATTAACACAGTTTTCTGTTTGGGAGGTGGCCATTGTTTACTGGGTACTGTGAGTTTTAAATCGGGAACTAACTCCACTATATTTTTGACTGTGGTTTTCTGACTCAGCTTAAGAAATAGTTAGAGGGAAAAAGAAATGTGGAAATATCTTCCTGATAAGACAGTGAAAGCTTTGTCTGACTGGCTGTTACATTTGACAACCGCAGATTTATGTTGTTTTGATTTGAGGTTAGGAATGTCCTCTTAAAGACAGCCAGTGACGAGTTATGCCACAGTGCGTGTGTCTTGTTTGGGTCTGAGTATCTGTTCATCTGTTTATTTAAGATGTTTGTGTGTGTGTCCATTTTTATGGATAGAGTGTGTGCATTTTGTCACTGTGTCTGGGTTTTATTTATGTAACAGGGTATTTATTTGTGTTTGCACGTGTATTTGTCGGTGAGGAGACTTTAATCCCTGTCCGCCCCTCTTCCTCAGGTACGGCATCTTCGAACGCTGCAGGGAGTTGGTGGAGGCGGGCTTCGACGTTCGGCAGCCAGACAAAGAAAATGTAACTCTCCTCCACTGGGCCGCCATCAACAACAGAATAGACTTGGTCAAGTGAGTCACCTCGATCTCATATGGAGCTGGGGGTGGAAATATGTGGTCGTACTGGTCAGCAGAAGGTCACTGGCAAATCAAGAAGTGTACTTCACTTAATAAATAAACGTCTAAATAAATAAGTTAAATAAATAATTGTTTTCCTCTGTAAACAGTGCTGGCAGTGTCTGATGCTCTTTAGCACCTCCTGTATGTTTCTCTAATTATTGCTTAAATTTGGTGACTTCTGCCTTTTAACAAGATGGCAAGATACTGTTCGAATGAAAACTGTTCCATAAAGTAAAGTATATATATTTATATGATACAGATACAGATGGTGACACTCCGTAGCATTCACACCTAGATTAGATTAACAAAAAGTGGTCAGATTCTTGTGTGGATCCAGATTAAAGTTTTGCCTTATGGTTGTGTTTCTATGTGCAGGTACTACATATCAAAGGGAGCCATAGTTGACCAGCTGGGAGGAGACCTGAACTCCACACCTCTGCACTGGGCCACCAGGTAACACAGACTTACCACAGATAAGATGTCCCACACCCACACACAGCCTTTACCTGAGATTATCCACATCTGATCAACTGTTATAACAGAAAGTAACTGACTCTAAGAGTTTTAGCTTCTTTCTTATATTTGTCAGTACATTTTAGAATTATTTTATTCTACTTTTCAGCAGTGAGATGATAAACATGGCAAGGCCAGACCGTCCTCCTCAGTGTCTCACTGTGTCTCATCCTGAGCCACTCAGACAAACGTACATTTATAAACTTAACCCTTACCTGTTCACCATCAGCTTCTCCTTTATTGCTATTGTATACTTCACTGCTTGTCAGCACTGTTGTTTTACGAGTAAACCCTCCATCTCATCTTGATTGTTTGAAAGTGTTTTATTTCCTTCCTCCTCTTTGTAATGACCGTTCAGTCGAGCTGTAAAGTGGTTGGGAGGAACAGGTCACATAAGATCCACAACCGCCCCCTCCCCTCCCAAATAGACAAGGGGGGCCTTATCTTGAATTATTGATAGGTTTGACAACAGGCATCCGCACCATCGCTGCTACACAGACAGACACATAGGAGTCTTGTCTCACCCTCCACCTGCCAGTGACCTTTAAAAGCCCCTGGTCGCCTCTTGTCTGTATGACCTCAGCCTCACACACATGCTGGAGCTAAGTGCTGGGTGTTACAGGCTATATACAGCTGTATACTGTATGCAATAAAAGTATGTTACAAATCACCAGAGAGATGTTTCAATGATGAGGAAAGACAGGGAGTTGGTCTCTCTAAATTGTGCCTGCATACAAGGATACATAATTCTATGTGCAGACGTAATGCTGTGAGAATATATAAGACCCTGATCTCTGGACTGTTGAGTTTACCCTGATCATCCACTCAGCATGTAGGTGGGTAATCAAGTGAGAATGGCTTTGCCTTTCTTCACCTCAAACCTCTTAAAGAGTGGAGGTATTTGTTCCTACATGTTATCAGCTTTTTGTCTGTCACATTAAATTTTTTTAGCAGTGGTATAAGACATAATGGGAAGTTTCTGTATCTCTTGTGAATTATTATTCATCTTCTCCCAGGCAAGGCCATCTATCCATGGTGGTGCAGCTCATGAAATATGGCGCAGACCCGTCTTTGATCGATGGCGAGGGCTGCAGCTGCGTCCATCTGGCCGCCCAGTTCGGCCACACCTCCATCGTGGCCTACCTTATTGCCAAAGGACAGGTAGTAAACACACCGCAGGGCAGACTGAAGCAGAAGAAAATAAACTTAAAATGCATTAAAAAGTTCCTTTTTACAACAGTAAATGTGGTTGTTTCACAGGAAATCACTTCTGCATTAGTATAGTACACTTGGATATTTGTAAAAACTGTGGTTGTTGAAATAGGGTTTTAACCGTTTTATGATCTGTTGTTCCTGTTCAGTGTCATTTGGTTTTGTAAGCCACTTGGGAACACGTCTGTGTTTTGATAGAATTTTGTACCGGGGCTTTCCATCAGGGGGAGCCCTATCACCTCTCTTGTCCTCTTGTCACTTTGTTCCTGCATATTATCAGCCTTTTTTTCCTGACAAATTTTTAAGTTTTTCTAATTGTTTTTCTAGGAATAAGACACCACATTAAATTTGTGATGCTGCTTCGTTTTGGGTTTTTTTTTTGTTTTTTTTTTCATTGTACGTTTTCTCTTTAACAGGACGTGGATATGATGGATCAGAACGGCATGACTCCTCTGATGTGGGCGGCTTACAGGACACACAGGTGTGTTTATCACACTTAAATGTTACAGTCACAAATATAGCATCACATAGCTGCTGAGAATTACGATTCTGGTCTCTGGAAAAACTCCAACATGGAGACACTGTCAAAGTCCATTTAAACACATGTACAAGCTCGAGCATGTTTCTGCTGACTGCAGCCACACACGCAACGATCTCATATATAAATGAGTCCTAATTCATTAGACAAACTGCTAACACAGGGAAACAGGTCCCAGTATTGCTGCTCAGCTTCATGTGAATATTCCCTGATAAGCAGATTTTCCCGCTGATCATTTCTATTTATATTTGTAGTAATCTCATGTATTGATCGGTGAGGGGTTCAGTTATGTAAATAAGAAAGTAAACAATGAAATAAAATACGCAAAAAAAATGTAATGGATTGTTTTCATATGACTGTAGTGTCTTTGTAGCACATAAAAAGTCTCTGATTCAGGTTCA
The DNA here is from genome assembly GCA_037833715.1 of Toxotes lorentzi. NCBI lineage: Eukaryota > Metazoa > Chordata > Actinopteri > Toxotidae > Toxotes > Toxotes lorentzi. The sequence continues at coordinate 13,696,394 of JBBMJY010000015.1, read as the reverse complement.
CATCGGTCTGCACCCATTACCATTGCTGCTGTGATCAAATCTGGTGTATAGTTACTCTTAAAACCAATGGAGTAAATTAGAACTTAACTTAAATATGAACCACATTTGAATCCACTTCAACTTTTATAGCTGTGTGTTTTCTGTAATGTGTTTGTCAGGTGGGTTTCAGACTAACGTGACTCAGTCTGACTTGATTTCTGCCTCTGTTTGATAGTGTGGATCCCACCCGGCTGCTGCTTACCTTCAACGTCTCTGTCAACCTCGGCGACAAATATCACAAGAACACGGCACTGCACTGGGCGGTGCTGGCCGGAAACACCACTGTCATCAGCCTGCTGCTGGATGCCAACGCTAACGTTGATGCACAGAACATCAAGGTAATGCCTTCCTCTCGGCATGGGCCACTGTCCTAGCATACTAGTATTGCCATATTAACTGTTTCTACAGCAAAGAGACGTTCACTAAGACTGGTGGAAATGTAACCAGAGGTTTCAGAGCCTTGTGATGGTCGCTGTGCACAGACTGGTCTTCTGTTCTGTTTTCAGGGGGAAACGCCGCTAGATCTTGCCAAGCAAAGGAAGAATGTTTGGATGATCAATCACTTACAGGAGGCACGGCAGGCCAAAGGCTATGACAGCCCATCCTACCTGAAGAGACTGAAGATGGACAAGGTACACACACACATAGCCGTAAAAACATACACCTTTGTAGTTCACCATGCAACCTCTCTTTTGCTATCTCCGTCCAAACAGACGTGCTCAGACCAGATTTGTTCAGGTTGAACTTCTTTACTGCTGCAGTGCCTCAACATGTCTGGGTTAGTGAGTTAGTCAGTCATTTACTAGTTTTCATGGCCCCAATCAGACAGTGGGACAGGAAGGAGAGGCCTTTTAAATGACCTGTTGCATTTAACGATGCGACTACGAGAAAATACTGGAGCGACGCAGGAAGCCAACTTTTTTACAGTCTGGTCTGACCACAGTGGGTGGTCATTCACATACATCCTGATGATCAAGAACGTCTTCTATTCAAACACTGAACTTGATTGAACTTGAATGCTAGGATATGGGATGTTCAGATATTTGCTTTGTTGCCTGACAGAGCAGGTGACACAGCCAAAACACACAAACATCTGTGGTCGGTAATTTCCCTGGAAGATGATGTGTCATTTTTCTCTGTGTGTTTGTGTCTGTCTCTGAATGTTTCTACAATAATTTTTTTTTTTTTTTTTAAAGTCATGCATGCATAAACCTGTTATTGTTGCAACTTCAGACTGTGTTTTAACTCAGCTAAAATGTGCTGTTGTCTTTCCACTTGTCTGCTGGAACATTATTAGTTACTGAAGGTAAATTTTAGAATTAGAAAGTTTGTCTACAAAGAAAAAAGTATAAAAATTGATGACCTTCCTCCCCACAAAAATTATAACAATTTAGTAGATTGTAGACTGTAATTTGCTTCACATCGAGGTCTGAGGTTTGTCTCAATTTTAGTCCAGATCCCTATTGTCAGGCCCAGTACTGTAGAGAGTAGAGCTTCATAGGCCATTTGTAGAATTGTAAAATACCGCTGACCTTCCTACCTTCCTCTCTGAGTCTACAACTTAAAAGAGCCCAAATATGTAAAACTGCACAGGCCTATAAAAATACATAATTCATATATCTATCTGTTTATCTATAAAGAACATAAAAGCTATAGTTGATGGGTTTTTTTTTTAAGAAATGCACCTTTAACTCACTCTAATTCTTCTCATTCTATTTTAAACAAAGTCCCGCCTGCACTCCAGCTTCAAATGGGAACTCCTGGAAAGTAATGTGTATATATAAGTAATGTATTTTATACCCCAGTGCTGTATGTACTTATTTAGGGTCATGAGCCATTACCATGACTGACATGAGTTATTGATCATATTTTTTATAACAGATTTGAAAACCTTCCATAGCTACAAAATGCTCAGCGGGACTCCTTCCTCCTGGTCCACGTCTCATCTGTATTTTCCATTTCTGCCTTCTCTGTCTTCCTTCATCTCTTTTTGATCTTTCTTTCTTCCTCTGTACAACTTACATCTGTCTCTTACAATCCTCACATCTTTCTCTTCATATCTGTCCCAATACTTTATTCTCTTCCTCCCTCTCAACTTTTTTTTCCATCAATCTCTGTCTTTCCATTTCATATCTATTCCACCTGTCTCTTTCCATTATCTATCCCGCCACCCTCTCCTTCTACAGGAGTTCAGGCAGAAGGTGATGCTGGGAACGCCCTTTGTGGTCATCTGGCTCGTTGGTTTCATCGCTGACCTGGATATCGACTCATGGCTGATCAAGGGCGTCATGTACGCCGGCGTCTGGGTGGCCGTGCAGTTCCTCTCCAAGTAAATTTCACACTTACCTAAACCTCACAAAAAAAACCTGTTAATCTACACATATTAAGATGGCTGTCTATATAAAAGCTGCACATTATCTGGACACCACACACACGAAATATAAAATAAAGAATTTACAGTCCACAGTTTTCACAATAAACACAGTCTCTACTGAACCAACACACAGACTGTATGTACCAGTGTTTTTGTGTGTAAACACACGTAATTGCCAACATTCTTCATGCGGTGACTAACACTCATTCTCTTCCTCCATCTCCCTCACACACACACACACACACACACACACACACACACACACACACACACACACTATACCCCTTGCTTAAACCCCATTACAACTGCCATCTGTTCCTGCTGGTACAGTTTGTTGTCACTGCTGTTAGCTGTGTGACAGCAATAACATACATTAACCAGTGTGTTAGCATTACAATTACTGACATTCTTTGAATATTTACATGGTTAAAAAAAAACAGTAGTGAATATCAGAGCGGCTGAGTCCAGCTGCAGTGTGTCATCAGGTCATGGTTTGGTTTATTTTTGCAGAGCCTCAGGTTTGCATTCATCCATATGAGCTACAGTGAGCAGGTTTCACATCTGCAGGAAGAATGCCTTGATGTACTGAACACATAAGTTATGAGACAAGCAGTGTCTTTAGTGGGAATGATGCACATTAAAGGAAAATTCTGCCTTGGTGTAATGAACTGGAATTACCCTTTAACAGTAATAGTGACTGTTATAGTCAGGTTGTGTCAAGTATGACAGGGTGTCAGGGGGGTTTAAGATGTCTGTGATTGACAGGAAATGCAGTGCAGAGATGATGACAATTTTTAACAAAATAAAACAAAACACAGAACTTTACAGATGAGGCCATTTTAAGAAACACTGCTAACACCGACATTCCTCCTCTTTCCTCTCCTCTCCTCTCCTCTCTCTCCTCTCCTCTCCTCTCCTCTCCTCTCCTCTCCTCTCCTCTCCTCTCCTCTCCTCTCTGTACAGGGCTTTCTTCGACCACTCCATGCACAGCGCTCTCCCTCTGGGAATCTACCTGGCCACCAAGTTCTGGATGTACACCACCTGGTTCTACTGGTTCTGGAATGATATCCTTTTCTGTCGGAGACTGTCTTTTGTTAGGGATAGTTTTTCAATTATTTGCTTTCATGCCAAGAGTTAGAACAGTTTGATACCACTCTAATGTCTGTGCAGTTATAGCTACTGCATGCAGCCAGTTAGCTTAGATTAGCATAAAGACTGGGAATGCGGAAAGAGCTATCCCGGATCTGTTCACAGGTAACAACATAACTTACTAAACGACACCAGAGATGATCTCAGATAGAAAACTGGGCACTGTAACATTTTGTGTAGAAGTTTTTGTGTCCAAAAATGAAATTTCCCAGCTTAAACAGTAAATAATTGTGTTCCTAATTCCCGTGCTGGCAAATGCCACACAGCCTATGTGATGGAAGAAGTTTTGGCATTTAGCTGATACTCGAGGAGTCTTGTCCTGAGGGCAGTGTGAGAGACGGTAAATGATTCAGTGTTTGGCTCAGTGACCTTTCAGACTGCTGAGGATTTCACTGAACAATGACTGTTGAACTATTCCCCAACATTAAGTGCAACATTAGGCCACGAGTCAAGTTATAGTATGGTCCTCTGTGCCTCTTTCCAGCCTCTCAGAGAGACAGAGGGGCTTTTGTGTTCACCTAAAGTCACATTTTATATTTGATTCACCCACAGTCCACTTGTGTGTTAAGCAGAAGTCCAGAGGTTTGAAACATGACACACACTCACTCTTTACTAGAAAAAATATCATTCAAAACTTTGCAGTTCTGTCCCATGTTATTTAAAATGGACTATTTATTCCTGGTCTATTAGAATTCACACAAGTTATGCAATGTAAGACAGGACAGCTTTTCTGAATCTGTTACGTCCACCAGTAGATTTGGCAAATTTTACCTCCAAGCAGGGAGGATATCGAAAGATTACCAGGAAAAGTGCTTGTGTTGCCAGACTGGAACTTTTGTGAGATTTGGTTACAGGCCAGTTTCAGTGGATTAAAGCAGTGAGAAAGGAGAGAATAAAAGTGCCACAAAGCTAAAGTAAAAATGTCGAATAAGTTGTGTTTCTGCATGAAAATGCTGGTTCCTTTTCCATGTCTGCTGTGTGTTGAAATTGTGAGCGAGGAATATAGTGTGTGCAGCGTGGATGCTTTCACTTTTTTTTTTTTTTTTGTTCATGAAAGAATTGCCTTTCTGTGTAGAAGCTGCTAATTGCAGGAGGTGAGCGGGGAGCTCTCCTTTGTGGAAGGCTTTTAATTTTACGCCTCATTGCTTAACTAATGGGACGGGAGAGTAAGATGTCTTTAACCTGAGCTTATTGAAGAAGAAAACTGTGCTCTAAGGATCTTTTCAGTTATTTTAAAATGCTGCTGGAGGTGTGTGTGGAGCATGTTCTTCATGGATGGCGTGTGGTGTTTGCTGCTGTGTGTGTGTTTGTCTTTAATAACACACATGCTGTGGACCTACTCCTTAAGCCAGATTTCCTGTGCATTCACCTTCAAAGAGCAGAGGTGTGATGACGTTACATCCTGTGCATTGTTAAATGTTTGTTTGTACATGGATCATTTACCACGTGGAAAGTTGTCCTTTTGACTGCAGACAGGTCTGGTCTCGCTGTGAGAGACATTTGCTTGAGAAAAACGAGTTCTTCCAGGCTTCTTTTTTGCCCTCCGGCCATCAAGGCTGACATTAAGTCTATGTATCTGCCATAAATCTCTTTTTTTCCAGTAATGGTGTCATTCTCCTGCCTTTTCAGTTCAGAGACATGCTGTTTCATGTCCCTGACAACACACAAGGTTTAGCTTTTCTCCTGCCGGGCTGCAGCCCTGGGCTGTCTGTTGTCGGTTTTGTTCAGTCGCACATTTGGGGTTGTTAGGTGAACAGTTGGTTCTTGTCCAGTTGTCTACATTCATGCAAATTAGAGCACAGTGGCAGCATGTTTTCTAATCGCATACATTTATGCAAATCAGGTGGTATGCATATCACAAGTTCTGTGAGACTGGATGATTTGGTGCTTGTTTTAACTAGTAGTTAATAATACATTTAAAGTTAACCAGTAAGTGGCACTGTTCATGCTCTTGCAACACCAGGAGCCTCATCCAGGTTTTCTCACAGGATAACAGCTCATACTTTTCATACTGTTTTCTGTAAGGCTTTCATATTGGTGCGCTTGGTTTTTACAGCCAAAAGTATATAATTCTTGTTATCGATTCATTTACTGATAATTAGTTTAATCTATGAAATTTCTAAAAAAAATGGGGAAAAACACCTGTGAAATCTTGTCACAGCCCAAGTGTGTCAGTTCATCAGAGGTATTTCATACTTTCTCACTGTACTCCTTGGTAATCACTGTGTGAAGTGGGCGTGATTGTCAGTTTCTGAAATTCCTAACAAAAATTGTTGGCACATTTTGACCATCTGACAGAGCGTCAGTTGAAGCATGGTGATGCTTTTAACCTCCTCTTTTAATCTCCTATCTGTGGTGTCAAGGGAGGAATCAGTTTACTCATTCTTACCCTTCAGAGCCTGGAAACATAAACTGTGGGCTGAGGCCCAGCATGGGTCGCTGTTGAAGCTCCCCCATTTTGTACGTGCCTGCACTTCTAGTGAACCTCTGTTAAACTTGTTGTTTGTAGATGAGAATATAAACCTGTCATTTGTTCCATCATCTGGTTTAAAGTGTCCTGTCCTGATTGTATGGTCAAATAGGAGCAGAGACATTTTCATTCAAGTTAGGTTTTACTGTTTGGCTGACCTTTTCATCCACTGGTTTCTAACACACAAGGAGCTAACGCAAAGATGTTAGCACCTCTTTGTTCTGCCTTCCAGGTTCAAACATCACGTCTGCCATTTCTGACGGTCTTTCTGATGGTGTGAGCTCATTATCCTCCTCAGGCCTGTGGTTGAGATCAGATGAAATGATGAGGGTGTGAGCTGGATGATAATGCTTTTTTTGTCTTTCCCCAGCCCAGATCATATTTTCCTAATTTCTCAGGAGGAAAAGGAGGCAGGACTTTGCTCATAATCATATTTCCAGCAGGTGGGCGTTTGAAAATAAGAGAATGACGATGTTGGAATTAGGAAAGAGTCAGTCCAAAACCGATAAAAGAAGACCTTTTTTTGTAGAAACAAGAAAAACCATTAAGCTTTGTGCTGTATCAGTTTAACCTCTGAAACTTCACTAAATTTCATTAAACACCACAGTGATAACTCTACCTCTGACCCTCATGCTGGGCCTCTGCTGTCAGCTGCGGGAAACCCCATCATACACGCCTCACCACACAGCCCTTCAGGAGATTAAATGGGTGCTAATGGGAAGGTGCTGACTCTCTTTCTCTCCCTGAAGAAGCACTGAAACCCATTTGTCTGAGGAGCTGCATCGATCACTGGCACTACCTCTGCAGTTCCACTGGTCATTGAGTTAGTAGACCAATGAGTTACCCCAGAGAGTATATTACTTATCAGGTCATTTCAGATGGCTGGCCTCTTTCACCCTGTCAGTGCAGAGAAAGTGCTTATCAGTGAAATCCTAACTGTGCTGCAGAGAGAGCCACAAAAGCTATTGGTTCGTCCTCACCAACAAACCACAGCTGTTGTTGGGGCATGTTATTTCTGTGCCTGTGGTGTGTCTCATAGCCACTAGCAGCTATTTTTCCAACAGACCTCTAGGGCTGCAAACCTTAGCTTCCACCTCAGAGGATTTTAGTATTGTCTGTTGTGGTTGTTGGTGTTTCATGGCTGGTGTTCACATCAAGTGTGTGTTGACAATACAGGCCATAGATTCAGTTTAAAATAAAGCATATAGAGTCAACTGTGGAGAAACGCTATGAACAGTAACACCAACTATAGCTATTAGTCAGTAGAAGAGAAGCCTGTTTGTGGAGCTATGCTCGAACATTTGATTCAGAGGATGATTCAAATAAATGGTATTTGATGGATGAGTGACAGCAGTAATGTCACAGTGTAGTGTGAATGTTAGCATGCTTCCATATGTATTGTTGACCTTTATTAAACTTGTGTTAGTAACAGTGCAGGTGTTTCATTTTAAGCCTGGAACATGATCCAGACACATTTAAGTGTCTGCCTGCTTCCATCCCCAAATCTTTTCTTGAAAGAGTAATCTAGTGCTTTAGTATTGTACATCCATAAAGTCAGTGAAAATGACCATGTTGTGTGTCATTGTTTGTTAAGCAGTCGTTTACTGCCTCCCACCTGAAACCTGTGACCTTTCAACATGCAGCAGTGTCTTGATGTTCAAATGCACCACTTTTATTTTGACATATTAGTTGGATCATTCTTCATTTGTATTATTTTCAATCCCTGTGATCTAACATTAATGATGGGCTCATAGTTTCAGGGTCACATATTAGCACACGTGTTGACACTTTCACAGTCTCTCAGTGTCACTTGGCTGGTTTCCTCTGGGATTCAGCTGACTCATGCACACCTGCAGTACTGACTTGGCTACTAATCCCTTACAGGCTTCACTAGGCCAGTCCACAGCTGTCACAGCAGACACTCTTATCTCTCCATCTTTATGCACAAGGTTGTTGAACCTACAGCTTATTTTTATTCAGTCAGGAACAGAGTGTCTGTCTGAAGCTGACTGTTAGAGGAGCTGATTGTGGTTAAAGTTCCAAACAAAAAGGATGCAGTTAAAGCTGTCTGTCTAGGGTCTTCCTTAACCTCACTGTACATCTGCCCTTTGCCACTGTCCACGTGCCCTTCCTGATAAACACCATGGCTCTGTTCTACAACTTTGGAAAATCTTGGAAGTCTGACCCAGGAATCATAAAAGCATCAGAGGAGCAGAAGAAAAAGGTTAGATGTTGAAGAAGTTATCTTATCCGTACTGTGTGATCATTTTGTTTGGTGTTCCCTGTTCTATTTCAAACACTTTCCTATTCCCAGTGTTTATCTCTGTGGTTTATATCACTGTAATAACTATGAATTTAGGTAAAACCTGCAGCACATGCTTTTTTTCCACATTTCTACCTCAGCTGTGAACATTTTAGTGGCTGATTCTCTGGCTTGCTGCCCAGAGTCCTCGTCCCTTTCTCCCCTCGGCCTCTCTGTCCCTCATTATCTCACTCTAATGGGGGGGCATTACTTCTTCCCCAGGCCCCAATTCTCTGTCCTGTGATTGACGATTGTGAAGAGCTAAATTTACTCTGTATTGTTAGCACAGCGCAGGACTCTCCACAGTTCAGGCTAGTCAGCCACCTCAAAGGCTTCCCTTTGCTGCAGAGGATCCCCTTCCACCTCTTGTTTTCCTGTGACATTGGTGTAGGTCAGGGTTTTTGAATCTTTAGTTTATTTGCACAGAGGTAAGCTGTAAAAGCAAGCTGATAAAAGCCACACAAGAGGAACAAGCTTCTTATTTGTGCAGATTACATAAAAGCCAAGCCGCCTAAAGAAGGTATTTTGCTTTATAAACAGAATCCCATATAAATTTAAAAATATATATATATATATAAATCCCATAGTGGCCTTTGTCCCAGTTCACTGTGAATCAGCCAAGTTTCCAGTGTGATCATTCAGCTGGAAATCCTAGCTTCAGCTTGTACGCTGTCAGTCTTTTGTTGCGGTGCCAAATAGACCTCAGCAAGATGAATTTCTCAGTTGTTCATTCCTTCTTCTGCCATGTCTCTGTCTGCTGTTTTTAAAATCCTGCTTTTGTTTCTTGTTTCCTTCCCCCAGACAATCGTGGAGCTGGCAGAGACGGGCAGCCTGGATCTGAGCATATTCTGCAGCACCTGCTTGGTAAAACCCATCTGCTTTCTCTGCACAGAAAATTGGTGATCCATACTGAGGATAATGTCAGTGATAAGACATTTTATTTAAAGTATTTCATGTGTGTGTTTCTGTGCAGATACGGAAGCCCATCAGGTCCAAACACTGCGCCGTTTGCAACCGTTGCATCGCCAAGTTCGACCACCACTGTCCCTGGGTGGGGAACTGTGTTGGTACGTCAGCAGCACCACAGATTTATGAGGATGTCAACAACCACAGCATCACACGGCACTTTCCAACAAACCAGTTGCTCATAATTTTCCTCCTCAGACCGAGAGTTGTGACTTTTTATTGTGTTTTATCAGCTCCAGATTCCACTTTAAGAAGCAACTTGTGACCTCATTAAAGCCTCTTCTCTGAATTTATTCTGGTGCACAACAGAGTGACAAGCTGAGGGAAAACAGGGAGTTGAGGGAATAAAATATCATAATCTAACAGAGGGTGTAGTAGGTAATATCTAGTTGATTGTAAAATAAAAACCTTTATGGATTAAAACCTCAAGCAGGCAGATAAGAAAAATGTCTAAAAAAAAACTACCTGGAAGAATGAGGGACCATCAATGATGACAGAACCTTTTATAACTGGATAAACAAAAATGAAGAGGGAAATAAAATGAACCACCCTTTAGAAAGTCTTGAGGCAAATGTGTGTGTCGAGGCTTGGCGTCTGCAGACTGGAGACAGTGGGGGAAGGAAGGAGTTGGGGGGGTGGGGGGGGGGGTTGTCTCTTTCCACTTCCGTTTGAAAGCAGGTGGTCAGGATGACGCTTTAAAAGTGAGGAAACCGTCTGAACAAACAATAAGTACCTCAGTACTGCTGGGACCAGGGGCCCCTAAAAAAGACTCTAAGTCTTGAAGACATTTTAAACTCAACAGCTAAAATCCTAATATCCTGTGTATCCTATAGTATCCTGTTGTTTTAATGAAGAAATTGTCTTCAATTGTTCTTTGTTGAAGTTCAATCATCCCTGAAATATCAGCAGTTATTTTCTCTTATCTCTACAGCTGTTTAGCTCCTTCATTTGCACACATCTTCATGACTTTGTGTGTTAAATATTAACTCAGTCTTTTTTTTTTTTAGCCATGCTAGCAGCGTGGCTCTGTGGATGTCCATGTCTGTTTGTCCATCCATTCAGCCAACAGCTCCAGACTGACACTGGATAAACAAAGATGGTGAACAAACTGAACGTGGTGAACGTGCTTAGCATGTTAGCATTGGGACTTAAATCACCACTGTGTTCAAATACGGCCTTACAGAGCCACTAGCATGGCTGTGGACTCTTAGCCTGGTCCAAACATTTTTCCTCTTAATGCTCAATAAAAAGTTAAGTTGAACTGAACTTGAAGAAAAGTTTACAAAAGATACAGCTTCTCTTCTCTGCAGCCTGTAGCTGAAAACTCACTGCCTGTGGGCAGGATGAGCATCCACTGTTCAGCAGAGGACTCAGTTGGTGGTCAATTTGGACTCTGGTTGAAGAGCAGAGTCACCTCTTCGTGCACAAACTCACAGAATTCCTGATCTTTCCCCTGCTTCAGTTGGCAGAAGCAGCCACAACGACAAAGCCAGGTGCTGAAAATAGAATGTGACATGTTTCTGTTCCTCTACAGGAAGTGGGAATCACCGTTACTTCATGGGTTATCTGTTCTTCCTGCTCCTCATGATCTGCTGGATGATGTACGGCTGCATCTCCTGTGAGTCAGAAAGCTTTTTTTTTTCATTTACATCCTTAGGCCCCCGCTTTAATCTTTCTGTTCCTCTGCTAACTTCTTCACTCTGTCCTCTTCTCCCTCAGACTGGCGGATCCACTGTGCCACCAGTTACGCTAAGGATGGTTTCTGGCTCTATCTGACCCAGATCGCCTCCTGCTCCCCCTGGATGTTCTGGATGTTCCTCAACAGCATCTTCCACTTCATGTGGGTGGCTGTGCTCATCATGTGTCAGCTCTACCAGGTTTGAAATAACTTTTTATACCCCAGTGATAATAACTGCAATCTGTTTCAACTTCAGTCAATGTTTCTGTCTGTTAGTCTGAAGTTAGTGTGAAATGTCAGGTGACCTCTTTGCCTCCTCCTCTCTCAGATCGCCGCTCTGGGAATCACCACCAATGAGAGGATGAATGCTCGGAGATACAAGCACTTTAAAGTCACAGCCACATCCATCGAAAGCCCATTCAAGTAAACGATCCTCTGTAACCTGTTCACTGCAGAGAGCAGGGGCTGCAGTAATAACATTAAAGGAGCGGTTCACCCAAATAGTGTTATCGAGCCACACAGATTCTTTGGGTTCGTGTGCCGAGGCTTTGAAACACCAGCCTCTGAGATTTTCTCTGCCTCGACCCAGTGAAGGAGAGTGGAATTTCATTTGTGTTGCTCACAGCCTAAAAAATATTGCATTTAATTTTTTTTAACAGCTCTCACTATCTCTCACTGGCAACAATGTCCCTGTTTCTGTCCCAGTTTTCTTGGAGCTGCTTTCTACAGACTCAAGCTACTGACAGTTTGTTCTGTAGGTTATCCAGAGTAATGGGAACACTGTTTACTGAGAGGCTGCTGTTGAGTTTTTGTAAAACGCCGGTTTAAAACAAAACAAAGAGAAAATAGAAAATCTTGAATTTTGGGTGACCTGCTCCCTTAAAGACAGATTTGATTGAAAACATGTTTAGATGGTTTTTCATGTCAATGGATGTTCCTCTCTCTCTGTCTCTCTACAGCCACGGCTGCATCCGAAACCTCATAGATTTCTTCGAGATCCGCTGCTGTGGTCTGATCCGGCCCGTGACGGTGGACTGGACCATGCAGTACACAATAGAATATGACCAGACGTCTGGCTCGGGCTACCAGCTGGTGTAGGGGAGGAAGAAGGAGGATGATGAAGAGGAAAGCGGGGAGAGGGTGGAGGGGGGGATGCAGGGGGGAGTTAAGTGTTGCTTGGTGGATGAAAAGTTTGGAAGGATTACCCTCCCCCTTCTTACCCTCCCCCTCCCCCCCCGGTGTTCATATCGGAGTGATGCTGTTCTCGGGAGCGCTTGCTTTTTTGGACCATCTCTCCCTCACTGATCAAAAGACTGACAAAAGGGGATAAAAAAAAAAAAAATCAGCCAGGACTAGCATGCTGTTACAGGGCAACACCACAGCTACACCCACCCCACCCCCCAACCCCACCCTCTGCTCTCACCACCACCTTTACTACTATTACTACTACTACTACTATTACTCTACGAAATCAGACTTCATTACTGTACCTTCACTGCTATCCAACCCCTCCACCTCGTCTCTTCTCCCAAGCCCTTTGGACGGTGCGTTGCTGCCAGGCACGAGCGGAGAGGAGAGAGGCCGATGGACGCGTGGAATTACAAAATATAAGCTCTTCTGTTTGTACTGGAGACGTGACGCTGCAGAGACGGCAGCACCATGAAGTGGCAGTCTGGTTCTTTTCCCTTCCCACTTTATATCCTTATTTATGGTGTCCCTGTTGATGTGCCCTGTATGTATTTTCTTGTTTTTGCATTGGTTCGGGAACTCTGCTGTTCCTGTTGATAGTTAACTGTGGTGGCCGTGGAAGCTAAAGGAAAGTTGTTGTCGTTGTAATTTTTTTTTTTTTAAAACCATAACTTGTTTCTAATTTTGATGGAGATAAGGGAATGTCTTTTTAAGGTCTTGATTTTGCACCGTGATGAATTTTATGTGGAGCTGATGAGGATTTGCCAATGTTGTTGAACTTATCAGAGGAAAGTGTTGGGTTACAGGTGGAGCCGCTGGAGGAGTCCCACTTCTCCTCTGCTGAAAGCTGCATCTGCTGAAGTTGAAATTTTAGGAGATATAAGAGTGTTTTTTTTCTTGTTATTTTGGTAAGGAATAATCTGAAAACCGTTGCCGTGCAGTATTAAAGCAGGATTAAATGCGGGAATTGGGACTTCTTCAGCCGCCAAACACTGTAGACGTGACAGAAGATATCCTACAGACAATGTGATACAGGTATATTTATTTTAAAACTATTTATAGATAAAGTAACTATCTTCTAGCGCCATCGTTTTTACATTTCACATCATTTTAGCTTGAATAGGTTTTTATGAGAAAAAAAAAATATTAAAGAAGTACCTGTAGCTGTTGAACACGGAAGCCTGAGAACTTCACCATAAAGCTCTATAGACAGGTACAAGCAAGTGTATTTATTAACAGCAGAGATGAGTATAAGAAAAAGAGAACGCCGCCGAAGGACAGATGAGTTTACATGAAAGGTTCATTCCATGTGTGTTTTTCTCAAGAAGCTGTAAAGTCTTATTTGTTTTGTCGTTTGTCTGCCTACAACATTGCACTGATCCTTTTTTTTTTCGTAGTTATTTTTGTTTTTTTTGCTTTGGCCGTTAACTGAACAGAAGGGCCCAGCAGCGCCGCTTCACACCGACGCTTCCATTGTTTACAATGAGGAAGACAAGGGGCCCATCAGACATGGCCGCCTTTGAACACTTCCTGTCTGGACCCCCGCACAGTCGGCTCCGCAGCAGCAGCAGCAGCAGCAGCAGCAGCAGGATGGACAGAGGTGTAAAGAATGTGCATCTGTACATAAACAATATCTTTCTCTGTAACTGTGTTTTTTTTTTCTTTTCATCAGTGTTAGTTGAAGGTGCTCCTGGATTATTTTTTTCTTTTTTTGAGTTTGGGGGATTTCTTCCAACCAAAAGGAAAGAAGAAAATCAAGTGACTATACTCCAAGTGTATGACTGTAGCTTTTAGTGATGTCTGACACTGCTGTCTATAGGCATTTTAATCCCTGAATTTCCCCTGCCAAGAAACTCCACTGCATGTATGATGCTTGGGACAGCTGGGCTCTCACTGCCCCCCGACCCCCAACCGTGTCAATCCCACCCCATCGTCATCACCATGGTGACAGCCCAGCAAGCCACGTGTCTGTAAATAGTGAATGTTAAATATCTGCAAGTAGTTTTCTGCATTACATTCATTTGTCTGTTTTTTTTTTTTTATTAGTTTCTTTCTCTCAGATCCAGTGTGTTTAGTGGAAGTTGTCTTTCAGGTCGCCAGATGTCCAGTCGGGCCCTCCTGTGCAAGTGTGTAATATATTTGAATGTTCCATGCTTGTGGCTTGTGTAGTCATCCTAAAGGGTTGTTTTTTTAATTTGTCATATATTGCTGGGTTTGTTATACCACTGGATGTACAAATTGTAAAGCAAAGACACTAGAGACCTAAGGCAGACGCCAAATTTTTTTTTTTTTTTTGGTTTTCTAAAAAGCTGAAATGTGATCATGCAATAGTTTTAAGGATAGACGGAGGTTATATTATATTAAGGCCTCCGAAACTTTTGGGCCTCATGTTTGCATCATCAGAAGGGGACAGCTATGTCTACATTTCATTCCCGCCACCCCCCAACCCAGTCCCATCTAACCAGTGATGTCACTTCCCCACAGAGACGACGCACAGCAGCTACATTTTGTGAGCTTTAAAGGTCAAACATCACAACTTGGCTGTTGTTAGGCTTCATATCAGCTACACACGCTACCGGTAACCAGCCACTTGTGTTCTAGTAATGCCTTTTAAGTGACTGGAGGTAAATGTGGAGTTCGGTACTCCCGGCTCATCCAGGACATGAGTTCAAAGCCATTTCAGTCCTCACTAGTTCTTCCAGCAGCCTGTTCTGTCTCCCGTCTCACCTCACCATGTGGGATAATAAAAGAAGGAAAAAAAACAAAAAAAAAGATAAAGCACATAATCATCTCCAGTGCCTCTCTGCCCACCTTCAGACATCACTGTAACTCAGCTTCAGATGTAAACATATGGGCATGGTTCAGTTTTAATGGCTTTAATAATAAAATACAGTCAAATGTGGAAGAGTGGTTTGGTTTGTAAATGTTTTTTATTTTGCATCACGAGCACCTATTTCAGCGTCAAAGCATTTAAGGTAGAAAACACAAGTAAAGGGCCTGAAAAAGCTGTTCACGTACAGGACAGAGGGATGTATGAAGGTGAGAAGGTCTGAGGGATCCAGTTCATCACTGAGCGTGAACCAGAGCACCAGCTCCTTGGCCATAACCAAAGCCTTTGGGCCCGAAGTTCTTGGCGTAACACGCTGCGGAGAGAAGAGAGGAAAGAGATTTTCGACACAGGTGCAGCCTCTGATGTTACAAAATGTACATTATTATCATCATCATGACTAACACTGATAAGGCAGGATTCAAATTCATCACTGGTGTGTGTGTGTGTGTGTGTGTGTCTTCAGAGCTCATGATGAGAGTAACAACATCCAGCTGTTGCTCAGACACAGTCAGAATGTCTCTTAGAGGACGGCGAGCCACCTGAGACAGAACCACTGACTGATGGGTTTTAGAGCTGAGAATCAACATTCCTGCTCATCAGTACCAGGTTTCATGATGAGGTTCAGCAAACATCCATCTGAGCCAAGGCTGGGCTAATCATGTATGATTAAAAAAAAGTCCCACAGACTCACATCTAACCTGTCTTTAGAGTTTTCATACACAGCCTGTCTTCTTGGTTTGAGATTTGGGGACACGGCGGATTCATTGCATCACTACGCATGTGTTGCATGGTTGATTTATTCTATCTGGTTTTGCGAGTGCAAGTGTTGGCTAACAAATGTTATTTTACGCTTTATTATTACTGGCTCTCTGTGAAATCTTAGTAACGATAATAATTTTGTCGTAGCGCTGTAATGAAGCTCTACACGTATTTAGTTTCATCTCACCTTTGCAGTAGATTTCTCCGTCTTTCTCGGTTTGGGTGGTCGACTCCAGGCTCTTGCCGCATTTTGCACAGCGGAAACAGTTCTTATGCCACGGCTGTGAAGAGAGAGGAGTTTAATATTACACCTGCAGCCTCAGCTGTTCAAGCCTGTCTTCATGCTTTTGTGTTAAATCTACCATAAACTGTTCTGAAACTGTTTTTGTTTTTGTTTTTTTACAGCTGATAATTGCAGATGTGTCTTGGATCTCGTATCATTTCCTTCATTGTTTGCCATCAAAGCAGCTCCATTCTGCCACAGCCGGGGGGCATTCCTCAGTGTCTTCATTATACAGAAGATTACAGGTTACGCTTGAGCCTGTGAGTGCAGCCTCAAATAGGTTTGGTCCCATTAGGAAACGCCGGATGACATCACTCCCCTTAAACCAGCTCATGTGTGAATCCAGGAAACGGTCCACTCCCCTTTTTTTTTTTTTTTTTTAGAGGAAACACAAATCTGTGCTCCGACAGGTTTTCATGTGAGCAGCTTCTCTGAGACTCTTTCTTCTCCGGAGCTGAACATCCTGTCGACAGATCTCTCTACAGTGTCAGCCTCGGTACTTCATCTACTGTAAATCTGTGCGTCAACAACATGGGGCGCTGTGTGGACCCCGGTGTCCACACAGCGTCACATGATTAACGCCAGCTGGTAGGAAGCTCCCATCCAAACGTTTATGGAATGGCTTCAATCGGAAAAACGGGATTTGTGTTCTCTCATTAGGAGGAGGCCTCACCAAACCTCCCGCATGTGGTTCAGCACTGTAAAAAAAAACCATGTGCGTAGACTGTGGTCCTGTGGCGTTCATCAGTTTGCAGTGATATCTCAGTGAGGCTGAACGCAAACTGCACATTAGAAACTTCAATTATAACCCCAGCAGTTTACACTGCAGCTTAAATCACAGCAACATTCGTTAAGTCTGTGGTGTAAAATCAGATTCCCAGGGACGCCGCCTGTTTGTGGAGACTCTCCCAGCGTTGCCATGGCAATCCACAAATCCTCACCTGAGCCAAGGGTCGTAATTTTTGCCGCTTGGCTCCACAAAGAGTCGACTCAGCTAGTATTTTGGCACATGTCCTGACTGAACCTGCATGACAGTGTAGACTGTGTGGGTCTATACTCTGCTAACACATCCTTCATGCTGCTTTATTTATTATACTGTAAAATAAATATGACCTATGACTCATTCGTCAATAATCATTTGCGATGGGCATTTGTTCACTGTTTGCTTAAACCTGCATTAACAAGCTGTAAACACAACACTGGCCTATGGAAAATGTGTTCGCA
Source organism: Toxotes lorentzi (assembly GCA_037833715.1). Lineage (NCBI taxonomy): Eukaryota > Metazoa > Chordata > Actinopteri > Toxotidae > Toxotes > Toxotes lorentzi. The sequence continues at coordinate 13,679,132 of JBBMJY010000015.1, read as the reverse complement.
AACAGTTTAATGTAATAAAACATGGATTATATTATAATCAGTGATGATTCAGATCAAACTCTGACCTTGCCTGCTCCCATGATCTTCTCAGCTGCATAGACAGAGTCTCCACACCGGGCACATTTCTCTGAACCTCCGAACTTCTGGGCAAATTTGGACGGGTTGGGGTTGGTGGTGGGTCTGTGAGTCTGTGTCCTGGGGGAAAAAAAGGACAAACAGGCCAGAAATAAAACTGTCACGCCCTGCTCCTGTCACTCCTGTCCTGCCGGTGGTGGGAAAGTGAGCAGGGCACCCTGGGGCCCTGGAGTGGTGCTTATTGGAGGGTGACTGCCAGCCCCAGTGGCCCCTGAATGAAGCCCTTTGTGGCCGAGGACAGAGAGGAGGGTGAGCTGGATCCTGCTGGTTACATAATAAACTCTTTCATAACAACAATCACCTGACGTCTGGGGCAGGAATAAACACTCTGCGTACGTGTGTGTGTGTGTGTGTGTGTGTGTGTGTGTGTGGGGGGGGGGTCCTGTTTTTTTTTTAAACAAAAAAAAAAAAAAAACAGTAAAACAATTTGTAATTCTTCGT
>JBBMJY010000015.1:13640192-13678456 GCA_037833715.1 Toxotes lorentzi | reverse complement strand
CACGCCCCACCACAACCAACCCCCCTCCCCCCCCCCCCCCTCCTCCCCCTCCCAACTTCGTTCTTCTCTTTTTTTTTGTTTTTTTGTGTGTGTTTGTTTTTTTTTTGGTGTGGCGGTCCTGTTTGTTTTTTAGGCAAAAAACAAAAACAAACAGTAAAACAATTTGTAATTCTGCGTTGCGAGTGCCCAGAAAGTAAAACCGTCATTTAGCCGCGTCCTGTTGGAGGGCACTGATCCGGATCTGTCAGGTGACATATTAAACTCTTAGATCACTACTCTGAGTTTCAGACCTCAGCTTTGACTTTTCTCCTCCTGAATCTCCACTTTCTACCAAACCAGCTGGGAACGGCTGCAGCCAAGCTGGATTTGATCAACAGGCAGGCAGCCAATATTCCTGTCAAGGTTTCTTTCCTCTCTCGAAGCTCTGTGGTTCAGGCAGTGAGCTGCAGAAAAAAGGCTTAGACATCTTTAAACTAGAGGACTGGAGCCGTGGGGATCTGGCCTGCTGAAATGCTCTTTACTGTAACTGACATCTGACAAGTGTGTGTGTGCATCAGTAATGCAATAATCTTTTATCACTGGCGTTTGTGGCTGTTTAGATCTGACAACCACAGACCTGGTACGAGCTTACTGTCCTGCTCAGGAACCAAAACCTTTAAGCGTTTAGTTACTGGAGAATCTCTCCAGTGATGAGGCTCTAACTGCCAATCATCCAGTAAAATCCAACATAATCAGCTCCTCATGCTGCGGTCGAGTTTAAGTATTGGGGGACTATTTCAAGTTCAGCAGCATGAACACATGCTGCCTGGAGACAATGGCACTGTCAGGCCTCCACCGCAACTTGTAAACATCATTATACACAATGCGCCACTGAACTCAGCGACCTCACTGCGACCACTCACGGCATGCAATTAAATCTGCTGAACGATCCTTTATTTAGACATTTCATTACTCCATCGATGAAACTGCAAAACCGAGTCAGATTTAAAGTAGGTTCATATTTACTCTCAGCACTGTGAGGTTTTCACTGTTAAACCACCTGAATGTGCACATCTTCAGCTGCTCTTCATCATCACATCACATGGATCGAAGGGACGTGAGCACAGCTCAGCAAAGCAACAAACAGGAAGCTCAACACGACAGCATAAAAAGTAACTGCAGACTGCACGACAATATCTGTAATTCTAATAACACACACCCTCGCAGGATCCATAACATCTGCTTCCATGTTTGGCAGAAATGATCCTGTTGATGGTGATTAGTCACAGTCGCACCTTTGTACTCTACACAATCATCTTACAGCCTGGAGATACATTATGTCACAGTCAGCACAAAAGCGTCAGCCCAGCTTACTCTTCGGGTTTGATTCCCAGCCGCTCTCCTCGGTCCATGTTGAGCGTTCCCGCCCCCTGTCCGTAGCCGTAGCCTTTGGGGCCGTACTTCTTCCCGTAGCACGACTTGCAGTAGATCTCCTGGTCATGAATAGCGAGCGTGGTGCTGTCTAAGCCCTTCCTGCAGACCACTGTGGACACACACACACACACAGTATCTTAGAGACAGTATCTTCTTGTGAAACACAGGAGTTTAACACTTTTAACCTAAACTCAGTTTTAACTGCCGTGTCACTGTATTTAAACTGCAAACATGAAATATGTCAACTGTAAATTTTCAGCGGTGAGCTCACGCAGTTGTTTCTTCAGGAAGACAAACTGTCTTCTTAACGACAGACACGAGCTTTAATCCAACCAGGGAAAAGAATCTTGGGAAGCTGCCACCATTCATTTTTCATCTCAAACGCAACAAGTCTCATCTTTTTGAGTCTGTCATCTGCATCTTCTTTGTCAGAGTGATGGTTTTACAAGCGTTTGGAGTTTCTTTGTCACACTGCTCCTGCTCCAACTGCATGTGCACATCATTTAAGCCTATAAAGTAAAAAAAAAGATTAGTATGCAGAGAAGGTAAACGCGTTCAGCAGGGGAGCTATGATTTCTTTATCCAGATTTTCAGAACTGGTTTTCCTCATGTCAAGTGCTGGGTTTATTAGAGTTCAAACTCCAGCAGCACACAGTAGCTGCTGGAAAACATTTTTTCTATCAGGTTTATAGTGAGTAAAAGTGATTTATCTGCACACATGCTGGTTACTGGTGTAAGCTGGATTCTTCACACGCTGGTCTACACTGTGTGACCATCTGAAACTGGTTTAAGATTTCACATGAACGGCTGGAAAAGTGTCTCCGCTCTCATCTCTCTGATGTCGTGGCCAGCTCTTTCAAAACAAAAGCTTTTGTGAGCTCGTTAGAAGATTTCTGTACGTCCAATCAAACGGCTCCGAAATCCTCACATCTCCTCAATTCTCATGGTTTCTCTGAGTTTTTGTCACGAGTACGTCCAGTTCCCTTCCACCCAGTATAGCAACAACATTAAGTCTGCGTTGCCACTGGCATCGAGTTTTAACAAATGACGAAGACAAAGCCACAGTAAGTGGAGTCATATGAGCTGTGTGACCTTCCTGTCTTTCATACACAGAAATGAAATGAAGGTCAGACAATGACAAACTGAGAAACTGGAGGAAAGGGTGAAGCAGAACCAAGGACACCAAGTCCCCTTGCTAATCGTCCCCTCGGCGGGAGTGTGAGACAAAACAGCCTTTGTGAAGGGACCGCTGGAAAAAAAATAAACTCGTCTTCTGTGGCTCAGATTGCTCTGGTCTTCTCCTGATAGCAGCTGAATGAAAGCGTCACAATAATCCTGCTCTCCACACAAGGTCTTCGCTGGAACATCTTCACTGACATTTCAAGGATGGTTCAGGAGCGGGGGACAGAGGCCGCCCACCCATCCAGCAAACCGGCGACCAGAGAGAGGAATGTCAGCGCCAGCTCTCTTTGATGAGCCGTGGAGAGGTGAAACAGCGTTCACCGAGCTGTCTTCTCTCTCAGCCCTGTGCTGGGTTCTATAAATTATCTTCAATGGGCCTTCGCAGCTTAGTTGCACCAGAGTTTACTATATTATGAATACAAATGTGAAGGTTGATGCAGTATCTGCCCTTGGCAGGTCTCACAGTAACATGAGAACAGTTAAGGCTGCTACAAAAGTGTCTTCAGAAAAAAGAACATGTATTTGTCTAAGAGCTAAAGGAAAACTCAGACTTAGCAGTTAGCTCTCACAGATCAACTTTAATGACCTTTTCAATGCAAGAAGTTTCCTAAATGTTTGACTGTTGACAGAGAAACTTGTACAAGAGATGCTTTTCATCATTCAGCTCTCAAATATCAAATATTTTAGCTTCCTTCAGTTAGAGTTTTCAAATCAGTCTCTGTCAGCAGCATCACATGACCGAGTGAATGTAACACAGCAGTCTGTATGGACATACACAGAGACACTGTGGATCAGTCGCACCTGGCTCATACCTCTGCTTAATAAGGTCTGTATCAGCACACAGATAATGATCCAGTGTGTTCATGTCTCTTATAAAGTTAGAGGACTCACTGGAGACAGACAAACAACAGTATGGTCAAAGTCGATGCAGCAGAGGCTGAAATAGCTTGACTCTTTATCAGACCTTCCATGCCTGGTGAAGGCCTTGCTCAGCTGTTTTCACAGGTTGATCTTTGTGTCTTTCACACTTAATCTCACGTTGCACCCGAACAGCAACACTCACTGCAGAGGAAACAGCATTTGTGGAAACTCTTCCCGTCACACTGCACCTCCTCGGCGTGGTAAACTGTCCCACGGCACGCTGCGCATTTGTTGCCTCCTCCCCAGTTTGGCATCGTGTGTGGTCCTAACAGGAGACAGAGAGAAGACATGAGACGGTGAAGCATCTGAGGCAGGGGTACGTTCTGCTCCTCCTCTAATGTGTCCTCATCTGAACTTTGGAAACAAAGGATGACGATGGAGGATGTGCTGTAGTTTCTGAGGAGCACCCACTCAGTCATATTTAAAGCATACAGTTGCTGGCTCCATACTGTAATATCTGCGTCGGCCTCTCTGAACCTGTATTCCTGGATACCTAATCACAGTAGCACAAGAACAATTGAAAACCACTGCCCCAGGACACAACTGCCAAAAAAAACCAACAATGAAAATGAGGTCGGCCTAAACTACAGGGCAGACTAATACCCAGAGGAATGTTTTAGGGCGCCGTGCCTCAGGGCTTTTGTTGTCTGTTGTGCGACGGGCTGAGGCTGCAGGGTGCAAGCACAAACAGCAAAGAATAAATGTGAGTGTGAAGTTGTTCTGTTGTCTGTTGTTCGACACAGAGCCCACATGACGCCTCACATTACAGACTCACTCATTTAACTTTTTAAGACGCGCTCCTTTCCCTGTGTGTCACCACAAAGCAAGCCGGGCTGTGATATCATACTTTCAGAGATTCAAATTAAAAAGCCCTGTGATTCTTAATTAAGAGCAAAAGAAAACACTTAGCGATATGTAAACTATTAATCTTGTCAGTGGTTTGGTCCTCCTCCCAGCTGGATTAGAGGCTATAGAGCGGGTCCAGACACGAGAGGGGATCAAAAGATCCCTAAGGTTACCCTTAAAGTTCCCACAGGGTCTGGGTTTGATGACAGAGTGTGTGTCGAGGTGTGTGAAGTCGGCTGATGCCTGCTCTGATAGAAACTTCATTTATTTAGCCTCTGTACACCAATGATTTTATTGTTGCTGGGTGATTTTCTTAACCTTTTCAGTGTGGAAACTCTGGAATACATTACTGCCTTTCAATAAACTTATATCTGCTATTTAATTCAAGTCCAGTGAAAAAGTCTTTGCTCCTTTCTCTGACTGTTTTTCCTGGTTACATAATCTTATCTGATTCATCACACTGGCACCTCTCTGACCCTTGTCAGTCTATATGGTCAGTCTATATAAATCACATAATAACAAAGCAGTGTTAGCCTGTTATTATTACAAACTTATAGCTTTGATATTATTGTAAAAGTTGTGAATGAATAAGAGCTAGGTTGTTTTCATGCTTGGTGCTCATGAAAAGCTGCTGTTGTCTCAGTGTGAGTGCTGAACAGCTGAGAGCATTTCTCAACCCAACAGCACTGTGTCCACATTGAGTGTAAAAACAACAACTCTCAATATCAGCCTCATTATCAGCCTTTTTCCAATGCAGGTACTGAGCAAAGGTTGCTCTGAAGCTAGTTTAAGAAGGTCTGAAGAACCCCCCCTCCACCCCCGTTCAATAAAGCGATTAAAGACGCCGACATCAGTAACACATGTTCAAGTTCCATTAAACCTGTTTAGATTCAGTAAACCACAGTGAAATGTGAGGTTTTAAGCTAGAATTAAAAAATAATATAATAATTACCTTAACGTAGGTTTTTAAAAAGCTGCTGAAGTCCAGATGTGAAAATGGCTTTGCCTCCAAATGAATGTGTCACACTTTGTAACACACTCCTACTACACTGACGCTGCAGCACCACATACCCCACATATTTACTGTCTGTGTGGGAGGAGGGATTTCGAGGGGCGTGAACTCAACACCGCTGCCTTCACTGGCTATCGGGAATTATCAGTTGGTACTGAAGGCACAAAAACAAAATAAGACTGAATCATTTCTGCATTTTTTACACACCTTTCAAAAACATGGAAGTGAATGTATCACACTCTTGTGCAGTTTACACCAAAGAGTTTTTATTAGCTAGAGTCTCAAATCACCCATATTCCCATGGAAACAAAAGTCAGGTATATAGAATATTTATGAAACAGGTCCATATGACAGATCATTTAAAAAAAAGTATATGAAGAGTGTTGAATTAACCTTTCTATCTATCCATCTATCTGTTTGAAATCACTTATATCAGTAACACTGTAAATGCTGCACTAGTCCAAACTTATTCTACCCCCTGCTGGACACAGAATGTAACTGACGGTTTGCCTTGCAAACATAGATGCAGCACAGACAAGAGCCAAAGCTGTTTAGGTTAACAGACAGTTTGACACTCATCAGTCCAGCACTCTTCAAAGCCTTCACAGACCACATCCTGATAATAATATATATAATATATACAGATCACCTCTCACTGTGACACCAGCAAGCATGGATTCAGCACAATCTCACAACATCACGAAGACTGTGCTGGTTATGAAACCTGTGACCTTCAGTTTCTTGACCTTTCTCATAGCAGCACTACAAGTCTCACCACAGTGAAACTCCACGGGCGCACAGAGGGCAGACTAACGTGATTAATTACATTTAATGAAAAGGTTAAACAGTAAAAGTGACCCCTCGTAAGCAGGGCAGTCTTTAATTACGCCTAATTAAAGGCTTTAACATACACAGAGACGCAGTAAATCTGGTTCTCAGTCAAACCAACTTGTTTTATTTATTAATTAATAAAGTTAGAATATTATCTACAGTGACAGGACCGCAGAGGAAAAACACACACAACAATCCGCAGCTTATTTTCCAGTTATGGAGTGTATTTTCTTGTGAGCACAACAATTCAGTTCTTAAATAAGCTTCATGTTTTAAGGAATAATCTCAGACACAGTGTCTTAAGACCGACCACTGTTAGTCTGTTATTCTACTCAGAATAGATGAAGCCAAGATCAGTACAGATCATATCATGATCACAGCAGCTAAAATGTGTGTGTGTGTGTGTGTGTGTGTGTGTGTGTGTGTGTGTGTGTGTGTGTGTGTCCACAAAGCTCCTGCAGTCAAATGATGCCTCTATCCAAAGACACATGTTCTAAGGAGCTAGTACTGTGCTGAGTTGTTATCTGCAGCTGGAGAAATCGTAGAACAGTCTTACCAAGATTTCTCTGAGGTAGTCTGAGAGGAACCCAGAAAAACCTTTACAGAACCTCAGGCCTCTCACGCTTCAGCTAAAATCCGAGTTCGAGAAAGAGGTTGGGCAAAAAAAAAAAAAAAAATGGAATCTGTGGAACAGGAAAGTGGAAACCATTACTAACCACATGAATTATCCAGACCTGGGACATATTTGCAGAAAAAGCACCTGAACACCTCTCAAGCCTTTTGGGACGTCAGTCTATGGACAGTCCAGAAAAGAAAATAGATGTTCTTTGACAGCCACAGTACTTTATAGTCAAACATGGTAGTTATAGTGTTGCACTGTGATTGTGGGGGGTGCTTTGCAGCCTCAGTGTAACACTATTCACAAACATTAGTCACAATCTTTCCTCAATAGGAACTTTTTTTGTTTTGAGGAACAGATTTTTTTCCCCAACACACCTGGATTTAATAGGCTTGACAATGTCATTCAGAAAGAATTTCTAGGAGCAGACACTAAGCAGCAGTAATAAAAACCAGACTGAAGCAGGTAGAGCTGCCAGTCTCCTGGTCCTTATATGGACACAGAGGTTTGAGGTGAGGACATCCCGAAGTAGAGCTGCGACTGAATGAAAGGAAACAAGCTGAGTGCTTTGCACCAAGAATAGTTGAGGATTTAGAAGGAAAACAAAGATGTTTACTCCTATACAATAATCATAGGATGGATTCTTTTGGATGGTTCTTTTAAAGGATATTGGGTTCACAAAATCAAATGTTTCTCAGATGTGATTCTCTGTTTTAGAGACATTATATAACTTCAGATGTTCATGTTTCCCCCCTGAATGAAGTTCTTTGAAAACCGAGTATGAAAATGATGTGAATCATCTGCTGTGGCCTTCAAAGGCATCAGATCTGAACCCAGCTGAACACCTATGGGACATTTTGGAGAGATGTGTTAGTCAGCTCTCTCCAGCACCATCATCAAAACACCCAATTGAGGTTTTCTTTCAGGTACTTGTCAGTGGCAAAACCGCAGCAGCAAAACTATCTGTGTATATAAAGTTACCTGTCTCATCTGCTGAGGTTTAGTGTTGTAAATGCCTCGCAGGGGCCAAACACGTCTAATGGCTGCTCACTTTCAGTGCTGATATAAAAAACTTTGATTAGATGTTTTAAAGGCATCATTTCACCTTTTAAAACTCTGCCAATGAAGCAGTCTCCTCCCCATTTTATGGCTCATCTGATGATATTATACCTGGAATACATGTCACACATGCTTCAAATTAAAGAGCACACATTACAAAGCTGTTCGGCTTCATACATTTTAATTAAAGTTTGTGAAAGTCGTACAGTAGAAAACCAGCTTGGCCCCTAACTACAGAGCAGAGACAGAGAGGAAACAGGATGAACAGACACAACCACTGAAGCTAGCAGTGCAATTATCATTATTTCCAAAAACAATCAAGCAGCTTTTAACATTCTGCATGTAAAATATTTAATGACACTATGAATACAATGTACAAAAATAATTACAGACACAAAACTGTACATTAATAACCACACATCCACTGGTCAGAGTGGATTATCTGTGCACCCTTTGGCGTGACATAGCTAAGCTCTCCTGAACGATTCCCGTACGAAGCACCCATATTTTGGCTGGGCTGTGCGGAAGAAGGGTTCAGTGGGTCTGTTACCAGAGGCCTGTCAACACAAACCCCTGCACAACCTGAGAAAACCTGGTGATAAGCACCGAACCCCCAGCTGCACCAGCCAACAGCAGATTGTGGTCATACTGGGAATCTCCCAAATGTGTTTGACTGTGTGAATGTGGAATGAAAAAAAAAAAAGACAGCATATGAGCTCAGTCTGCTTTCCCTGGATAAATTAAGCATATTTGTTTTTACAGTACTCTGATATCTCCAGAATCTACTTCTAGTAAAGTCACAAGTATTCAAGTACCTGAGAGCATCGTCCCATGTCACATTGTCCCTTTGAGCTACAGGGTTTGGTGTTTAACCATAAAACACTATGGTTGCAAATTCTCAAAACTCTCAAGTCCAAGAAGTGTTCCTTGAGATACTCTGCAGGCTGTAAACATTTAAGGCTTTTAGTGATATTCTCCTCACAGTAAATGTCTGAGTTGAGCCGAGCGAGGATTGTCTGCTACTGTCGATGTAAACCTGTGATCAGCAGCTGATGCGTTTCCTGTTATACCTTGATAATGTAACAAAACATGTAGGGGCCAACTAAAGACAATCACTTCCAAATTAGATGTACATTCATCAAACGCTTAGTGCTAAAAAAAAAGTTAATGTTCTATTACAGTCTCTGTAATACAACATATATTAGCTAAAATATAAATAGCAGTTGGACTATAATACACAAGTGATGGGGGTTTAAGTAGCTTGATCATATCACTGAGAGGGAAACTTGTCTGAAAACAAAATACAGTAGTGGCTGAGTCCCACCACAGGGGGGCACTGTTACACTGACAATACTGCTTCACTCGTCGGCTCTGAAATCTGGAGCCCAGTAACTGAATCATGAGACACATTTGAACTGTTACCATAAGAAACTATGACAGAATGACATACTCTCCAATTGGTTAAAAACCTACAGTCATTAGCAAAATGTGAGACTCTTTCAGATCCGAGTTCACCTCCGCTCTCAGTCTTTCTCTTAAAATTTATATTCTTGAATTTCAGAAGAAATCTTTCATATTTATTTATTAATCCACGAGAAAAAAAGCACCAATGGCTTGAAACCATTTTTAGGACCAACACCTGAATTGTTTTTTTTTTTTTTTTTTTTAATATAGCATATAAGCCACCTATTCCATCTCCTCACACATCTAACTGGTCGGTGGGTGGCCCACATCCAGTCTCCTCTGTGCGGAGCCTCTTCTTCGGACAGCTGGCACAGCACTGACTACACTTCCCAGAGTGCCCGGGGTCTGGAAGAAAGCCTTAGAGGCATACGCTGTGGTGTCCTTAGGAGTCTGAGGAAGGAGAGAGAGATGTAATTACACGATTTGTATTTTGTACTTTTTGTATTTTCCTTTAAAAAATGTTTTTTTTTTTACATGAATGATCAATCGTGCATGGAAAAAAGAAAAATAAGAGGAATCATCCCAATAACTAACAGCAGGCCCTGCTTCTCTCTTCCAGCTGTTTTCACCAAGGTACATGTGACAGTGCATTTACAGCTTATTACAACAGGACCAGTGACTCGTCCTATTGTTCCGAATGCTGCATTAATTTGCCGTCCGGTGGGTCATCTAAAAAACAACTGATTAAGAAGAGCAGTGGCAGCAGAGCTGTGTTGGGCTTTGCAGCCGACAACATTAATTCCTGTTTAACAGCCGGCAGATTAATAAACTTGAACCGCTGTGACACACGAAAGGTGAGTAAATGAGGGGAAAACTTCCATGAAACAGATGCTGCACTTGCTCTCATGTTAAACTGTGTTGTGGCATTTTGCAGCTGTTTGATACTGAGAAGGTTGTGTATCATTATGAAGGCAAACTATGTCTAAATCAGTTAGCTGTGTCAACATGTCGAAATTCTTACCAGTGGTTCTGGTGTGTTGATGGTGAAGGTCTGTCGTGGTCCTGAGGGTGAGTGTGGAGTGCCTGCCGCTGACCTGGACATCCTGCTTTGTTTTGGAGTGGACGGCGACGGGGCCGGCGACCAGCTGATCTCTGATCCTGCTGCCAGGCTGTAAGGCGCTGCCCCCACCGTGAACATAGTGGGCAGGCTGAAGCTGAGTTTGGTGTGGGACTCAGAGGCCTGCTGTTGTATGCCGCTGGCAACCAGGGGGTAGTGGGGGAGGGCGGTAGAAGGCACCAGGACGTAGGGAACAGCCAGGGTGGGAACACCGCTGGAAGGAAGTGCTAGGCTGGCTGGTGGCTGACCAGCAGGGAGGAAGAAGTTGAGGCTGTTCAGACCTGGAGGAGACAGAGGAGGAGAATATGGTTTCATTTTATCTACGGACTACACAGTGATTAACACCTGTTAGGAAAGAGAAGTCACCTGACCTACACTAAGACATGGAGGAAGAAATCAAGTGCACCCTCTGTCAGCATCACACACAGCTGTCTCAATCAACTGTCTCCTTGTTCTCTGACTTGGGTGAACTGAGTCCTTTGTTCTTATCTGAATGCCTTTAGAGAAATGTTTACTTAATCCGTATTTAATTTTTACCTACTTAACAACAGAATCATTCCATTGTTGATCAGTTTCTTTATAATTTGATTGCTGATTATTGATTATGTCTGACAGACTTCCAAACACCAGGAGTAAATCCCAGCTGAGGAGATGCCTTTCATTATCCCATTAAACTCCAGTGTATACCGAGTCATGTACAGTGGCGGCTGGATTTGGTGAGTCTTCATAAAAGTGTGTTTTATTGCATCTGATATCAGCATATTAAATCTATTGACAGAGCACAGAAACTTGTGCAGTGTTTACCTGCGTTGTTTGGTACATAGAGGTAGTGTGATGGCTGGGCAGGCTCACTGCTGCTGCTGCCACCTGGACTTCCACTGACCGCTCTGGAGAGACCTGCTGGGTGATTCAGAGAGGTCCTGGTGGGACCCCCTGCACAGTCCCCTGCTTCCCTGTGGGGTTCAGCTCTCACCTGGAAGGAAAACAAACACTGAGAATGAATTAAACAGCACTGGACGATGGACAGTTGTCTGCTGGACACTGCTGTGTCCATGTGACACAGACATTTAGCCTTATTCCTCCAAAATGTCCCTCCCTGCAATCCATCTTAAATAACATCTTAAATCAAAATAGATTACCATTCATGGCTCAGCAACCAGAATCACTGTCCTGATTAACAGTCTCCTCATCTAATAACATCTGAGTTCACTTGTGCTGAGTATTTTTCCTGATGTAAAGCGCAGCTCTTACAGTGCACTCTCTTAATCTACCTCCCTAAAAGACCATCTTACCATGAAAAATGAGACTTTTCCAGTTACTAGGATGATGTAGCCTGATTAACTGCTGAGCTTTTCCAATTATAAAATATCCTATACATCACTAGTATAAGTCTGTGACTACACCAGCGATGAGTTACCCTAATGAGAAAGCATGTAGCATTTCAGATTCGATTTTTAATTTAAAGGTCTGCTCTCCTCAATTACTGGATCTTCTGACTGTAAACACAAAACTGCACAGAGACTATTATAAGATCTGTAAATGTATCAGCTCACCTTATCACATTCCTCTAACCCAGATCTTCCCTTCTTTTTCACCACTGTCTCCTCCTCTTCCCTCTTTCTCTTCCTCCCCTCCTCAGACTCCAACCTGGGTGACCTCTGACCTTCAGGCATCTGGTCGGGCTTGTCTGACGGCCTGTACAACATGACCAGCGACGGCTGAGACAGGCTGGGCAGGTAGGCCAAGCAGTGGGGAGCAGAAGAGGAGGTGAAGAGGTGCTCGGGGTGGAGGGGAGGCGCTCGTGGGGTAGACTGAGGAGTGGACGGAGGAAGCTGGCTACTGCTGCTGCTGCTTCTGTGGGTGTGGGTCTGCATCGCTGCACTGGGACGATTACTGAAGAGAGAAGGCAACAAAATTAGTTTTCGATTTTTAGTTTTATTTGAATTAAAACTTTAATTCTCATCTTTTTTTTTTTTTAAACAACAACGAGGATTGCAGGAAAGCATTCAGCCCTGTGAACTGTTCCCAGAGAGGATCTGAACAGGGACTTCATGGACTCTTTAAGCACCAGTCTAGTCTGTGCTTCCTCTAGCCGAAACACAGGTGAACTTCCTGAAAGTTCCTGTGGGGCCTCCAGGGCCTGGAAACCTCTCTGCTCTGATCTTGGTTCCTGATGTGCAGATTTCTAACTGGCCCCCACCTCCCAGCCATAAACCTCCAACAGTTATCCTGTGGACTACCACTGCCCCTGGTGGATTTTAACCCGGCTTCACATGTAAAATCTCCCCTTTCAACACGCATTTCCACGTCCTATTATCTCACTCGCCTGAAAAACACTTACCGGCCACAGCCCTGGGGCAGCTGTGGTTTGGTCACAAGCAGGCCAACCATAGAAATCACATAAACTCCTGTGTCCTGTATCTGAGGAGGCCAAGATATACATCCACGGGAGACAATAACTGTTCATGTCCACAGCAGGCAGCTCCCGTTACATGTAGCCCCCCCTCTCTTTCCTGACAACACTTAGCAAAAAGAGCTTCTGTGGTGGATGAGATGACTCTAAACCAAGTGAAGGCTTCAGGTTCAGTATTAACTCACTCAGAGCTGTTTCCAAACTGCAGTCGACACACCACGCTGTTGCCCGTTGTCTTTCTGGAATAATCCACAGGCTGATTTGGCAAACCTGAGGAGTGAGGAATTAATATGGTTTATCAAACAGGAACATACCAATGTTTAAGTGACTACAAGCAGGCATAGACATAATTGTTCATTGTAAAAATCCGAGCGCCTCTTACACGTTGGTTCTCGTCGCGGGCTGCTGGGGGCGGAGCTGACCTGCCGTTGGACAGCCACAGAGGTCGGTGTGATGTTGAAGGAGGCGTGGCGTGCCATCCTGGCTTTTCTGGGGTCCTGGACCGGCGTTGGCTGCGTGGCCTCAGGTGGAGTGACAGCTGCCACGTTCACAGCGTTTTCTGTAGGTGAAGGTCTGAGTTAGCATGACAGCAATGACATGCAGTTACAGTATGTGTCTGAAAGAACGTTATCAATAAATCAGGTATTTTGTAGATGTTTTATTCAAACAGCAGGAGGACTGCAGCGATGTGGTTTAGGTGAGCACCAGGTCGACTTCAAAGTGTCTCCACCTTCAGAAATACGTTAGAATCACGTGGTTTTCAGAACGCCTCTTTAATTCTTACCAACATTTCCGGCGTTGTTGAACTCGACCGGGCCGAGCCACTTGAAGGCCGGCTTCCTGCCTCTCTCCTCACCGACGTGCACCTTCTTGATGAGGCCCAGGCTGGTCAGGACGTTGGCGATATCGTACAGTCGCCGCACCTTAGCTGAAGAAACAGGGATGTTACGTTTGAATAAAGCAGGAGAAATAGGATTTCTATTACAGGACATGCAGAAGTTTGTGGTCTCACATAACAAACTTCTGTGCTGTCATTAAAACACACAACACACGCTTGCGGTTGTGTTGAGTTTCTTACTTTTGTACTTGCTGTGACTTGACGAGTCCTGACTCTCCTCGATGAGGATCTTTGCTGCTGCGTCCAGAGTAACAGTCTGAGTTTTGGATACCAGGAACAGCATGACAAACTTCTGGCTCATGATACGCAGAGATTTGTCTTTCCTGTTGCCACCAGCTGTAAACACCACGAGTACAGGCAGCGTGTCAGACTAGTAAAGGAGTCATCAGGGTTTAGACTGCCATCTTTAAATGCCTTAAGCAAAATACCAGCATGACATAACTCTCAAAGAAGGCATTTACAAACTTTACAAACTTTTCATTTATAAACTAATACAGATCTGGATTTTCCAGTTTCACGGACAAATCAGCACAGTGGCATTAATTATACCTCCGTGATATACCTTCACCTTCATTAGGCCTGAAATTAAGAACCTGGCTGTTTATTTTTAGCAGAAAGATTTGATGTTTTGAATAATGATGAAATGGTTTAACACACAGCCTCTTCTCAAGGTTTGATGCTTTAACGAGCTTATGTTAAATATCATTAATACACTTACATTTCATCTCAGACCAGTATTACACTTTATGATAGGTTTGATTACAAACCATGAGATAGTACACGCTTCAGTGTGAAGCTGGTGCCTCAGTAACACCTTTTCTGTTGTAGGTGTTTGTTGTCCTGCAGCTCAGCGGTGGTGACAGTCACATATTACATGTATTATCATATCGCCCGAGGTCATCACACTCAAGCGGCCACAACAACGCCAGCAGAAATCAACGCCTTAATGAACATTAAAGCTTGTCACCAGGCTGTAAACTACTCCTTTGTCATAAGCGACACCATTATCCAGCCACATTTCCCAGTCAACACACACACACAACCACTTAATGAAAAGCTGTGTGTGCATGTGTGGAGGTAGGATTGCTATGGAAACCAGGCTATTCGTTTATGACTGAAGGGGAAGGATCATTTAGCTGTAGGGTTCATTTGGTGGCAGCTGCTCCTGAAATGAAACCTACACTTAAATTCTAACACATGCAGCATTTAACTGGTGCTCTTATTCTGTAAGTCTTATTCTCTGTTCGTTACCATTGCCAGCGTCCCCGTCCCCTCCGTCATCCTCGCGTCCTGGCCCGGGCCTGGCCTCAGCAGCCAGCTCCATCTGCAGGTGGTAGCCCTGCTGCCGGCCCATTCGTTGCAGCTCCTCCAGCGTTGCCTCCAGCTGCTGACGTCCATACCAGGTGTAGCTGTTTTTAGCTATGCGGCCGACAATCGTTAGAGACTCCAGCACGTTGACGATGTCGTAGATACGCCGCCGCTCCACTCCTGACAACGAGAGCGAGGACAGAGAAATCACCCACGCATTCTCCAGAAATACTTGAATAAGAACTCACCAAATAATCAGGGCTGATTTAAATACAGAGTGATGTATGTTTCAATGTAAAAGATCTCCATAGCAACCGCCCCTAAATCCAATAATATTAAAGCTTTATAATGCTTATGAAATGCATGTTAGCTGCTTCCATTATCATCTCACTCCCATTAGGTGCTTACAATAACAGCCCAGTCATGAGCTGGGACCAGTCGTAGTCATCTATCTCCCCTGTCAAAAATCTCTTTAGCTCCCACATTACTGGCTCCTACCCAGACTGGTTGCCACCTCGTCCAGTGAGATCCAGATGGGGTTGTGTGGCGGCGGGTAATCAGGGTACAGGGCCAGGAACTTTTGGCACAGCAGACCCAGGCTCTTCTGCTTCCTGCTCGGCTTTTTCTCCACCTCATCCTCTTCGTCCACAGCTTCAAACTGGACAGATACAGACATAAACAGACGAATGGTGTTTTTAAATCACTCATTTAGAGACATTTACGTCATCTGAGGGGACTTCGGTGCTCTTCTGCATCGCCCCCACCCATGCTTACAGTACTAACGCACAGCTTACTTGAGGCCCTTAAATTGCTTTCCTGAATTAATTCTCAGACTCCCTCAAAAGACATGAAGGCTGGAAAAACTTTCACATGTCGGATTAAACAAACAACTGTATCACAAAAGCTCAGGGCGATTTAGGCTCCATCTGCCGCTTTTATACAAAATTACTTCATCAGGCATAAATAAGGGATTTCATTTGTGCTTTGGAAAACTCCCTATCTCGAGAGCTCAGCTGCTAATATAAGTAAAGTGAGGGTAAAAAGTGTTTACTCTGTGGACTTTACAGATTGTGGAAATTCTGGCTTCCTTTGAGAGCATTTCCCTGATCAAGCCAATAAACAATAACTGCAATCTAACCACTTTGTCCCCAGCAGACTAAACAGAAATAGTAAGAATTGTTTTGACTTCAAGAACTAAATTAGAACTTATTAAATTCCTTATTAACTATTTTAGAGACATTTTGAAAGTATGTGTTTTATAACAATAGTTTTGCAGATGCCAAAATTCACCCACCTGACAAGAGTCTTCCACCTCCATATCCTCCGTCACAGTATCTGGACTTGCTGGCTTGTCCTTCTCATTCTCTATGGGTCTAAACAGCACCTTCTTCATCTCTCTGTCTCTGATGTCCGGACTCGCCGCACTGATTAGAATCTTCAGATTGGACGTGGGTGTCCAGGGCTCTGCCAGGACCGTGTGTTTGATGGGGGTGATGTGGGCCAGGTCAGGGGTGGCACCTTTTCTGTTTGCCAGCAAAGCAGGGATGGGGGGCTCTACAGATTTCAGTGGCGTGGATCTCCTCCTTTCTGTGCAGATGTTCTCCTGTGATGGAGACAGATGTGTGTTTAAAAGACAAATTTACCCTGGATAAAATTCAAGGGCTCCTTAATCTCCATTACAGGCTTCTACTTAGTGTCAAATATTGACACAACTGCAGAGAGACCTAAGGCGTGCTGATGAGTTTGGGTTTAAAAAAATTTAAAAAAAAACTTGAAATAAAAAAAAAAATCAAGTATTTTCAAGCAAATGCACTGATTTTTAAACACTCCAAGGCCTTGTTTATCCCCACTCTCTCATGTAAACCTAGCTGTTGAAAGCCAAAAGCCTCCCTAGCTGAGTCCATATCTTCTAACTTTATCTCTGTCTCGAGATGCCACCACATTACTCTGCTTTTGTCTCCTCATAGCCTAACCGTGCAGCCCTCCTTCAGTTGCATTATATCAAACTTTTTAACAGTTAACAAATGCTCAGACCGCACCTAAGATCAAGCAGTAATCCATCCCACCTTTTGTTCACTCTGGCCTCCATTCTCCTCCGACCCCACTGCGAAACTTTTCCTTGGACTTGTGAGGTCTTTCAATGCGAGACATTCAACTTCCATCTGGGAAAACTGCAGTCCAAGAAGCACAGATGCACAGAAAGTCAAATACGGATTACCCGACCGACACTGCAGCGGGTTGCATGGTGAAGTTAGAGAAGTTTCAGACAGTACGGAAAACTTAGACGAGTGGGCAGCTGAATTTGGCGCAAAGAACATCAGCTAACTAGCTCTTAGCAAGCTAATAACCAATCTTACTTCTTTAGCACTTTGGTTTATAGCTAACATAACGTAACTCAGTCATTTGCAGTAAATGGAGCAAGTTTAGGGGCGAATGTATTGTCACATGACCTTAATTAATTACGTTAATTCTAAGTTGTAACATGAGATGAGCGCTGTTAACTTAGTAAAGGGCAAATTCACTAAAATTGCTCCAAAGTGATACATTAGCTCTGGCTGATATTATTAAGGAGAATAAATACATGTATTCCTCTGACTTGTTTATAGTTTATAATCGTTTTTAATTAGCCACTTAGCTAAGATTACTAGCTCAGCTGACCTGCATACCACAACTTGGTGTTACAGCAAGCAGGAACCCACTGGAGGGAAATCACCCTTCCTCACCTTTCTCTGCTGTTGAATGAATGAAATGTTCCAGTGTGGCTCTGAATCCGGATTCACAGACTTGTCAGCGCGTAGTTTCTTCAGGCCAACATAGCAAATAATTTCCCTCTTCGAAATAAGCGGGCAGTCCTCCCTTGAGCCTGAACCTCTGCTGCTGTCCGGTTAGCGGACACTCTGTACTGTCCCGGGGAGACCTCTGCATCACCCGCTCAAGCTTGTTTTCTGGCGCTCTCAGGCATCGGGCTCGCTCCAGCCAATCAGCGCCCGCATGATCAGGTCCGTCATTGAGCTTCAGCCAATCAGCGTTACCGTGCTCGGGTACGCGCCTCAGCTTCTTCCAATGGGCACGAACTACGACCACGCCTCTAAGAGTGTGTTGGCGGGGCAACCGGCGCGTTCTGTCCAAGCCTCCGCGGGGAGTGAAAGAAGAGAGGAGAAAGAGGTCTCACTCTACAGCTGTTTTCGGGAACAGAACAGGCCAGAAATGGAGCTTTAAACATGTTAATCTGAAAATAGATAGGTATAAAATTAATGTCCAATGCTTTTGCTTACAGGGTAGTCTAGCAAGCAGAGACGAGAAGGCGGTAAAGACAGCTGAACTCCATTAAACGGATCGGTAACATGTTAGAATATGTAATAACTCTGTAATAGTTTGATATTACCTAAATCATTTTAATCTCAACTTCCGTGAATGCCCGCTAACCCGCTTCAGTTCACTTTTAGACAAGTGAAAAATATTAATACATTCTGAGTACTGAAAATTTAGCTGTATTGAAACGAGTGACTCCTCGCTTCTAAAGACGATCTTTGTCTTTCAGCTGAGGTCTGGGCTTGTCCCCCCTGTTTCTTCTCCCACGGTGACACCAGCGTCAAGCAGCAGCACAGTCCCGCACCTAGAAAAGCGCTATTAATACGTCTAACCTAATCACCCAAGCTTTTGTCTCTGCTGCTGGCTATAATTAGCACTGCGGCTGAAACAGACAGATGGGAGGTGGAGAGGGGAGGAGGCAACGCCAGTGGCGCAAATATCACCTGGACCACAGCGCGAAAAGTTGTGGTGAAGGGGGGGGGCACTTTCTAGCAGACAGGGACCCGCCCTGTATGCAAACAGTCGTCGGACCGGCCCCGAGTGCTTGCATAATGGCCCTCAATACACCAAATCTGCTATTCAGAGCTGAGCACTAATTTAAAGTAGACTACAGTAAATCTGTGATCCACTTTATAAGGAACCTTTAGTCATCAGACCATTTGTTTCCTGTGTAATGCTGACACATGACACTTTCACCTCTTCATGCTTCGGAAAATCCTTCAAATGAAACGATCAGAGAAGGAAAAGTCAGTGTCACTTTGGTTGGCCAGTAGAAGGTGGAAAGGCCTGGAAATGACTGCTTTATAACATAGTTACAGCTGTGTGCATGTGAAACTTCAGAAACCTCAGATTTTCATACTGAGGTCCAAGTTGTGATTAGGAAATTACTTCGCACAACACAAGTCAAATGTGACACACTGGGTTCCCAGACTCATGATAACATTCCAGGAATGGCTCATTTCCAGTTGCTGATACTGGCCCAGATTACCGCTAAGAGGAGCTGGTTCCTGGCCCAGATCAGCCCAGGTTGCCCCCCCAGTACAGATCTGGCAGAAATACATGAAGCAAACACTTTTCATATTTAGTTCTCCACTTGGCTAACTACAGTGTCACAGACAAGTGACTGTAGCGTTTTAATATTTTTTAATGTTATAATTCAGAGCAAAGATTCTGTTTGCAGCATGCTTTGTGCAAATGTTTTATGTTATGTAAGTAATTTGAACATCAAATCAAATGACACCATGGTGTTTCGTTGCCGATGTGGAAATAGCAGCTCTGGTAGTCAGCACCTCTGAAACACAGGTTTGGGTATAGATGGGGATGTTCTGTGTGAGTAGTGTGATTATGGTAGAGAGGAAGAGATGCTTGTTTGCACACAGGCCATGTTTTGTTAAACCCTAGCTGTTAAATCTAATGTTTATCTCTCTTTGCATTTCAGCATTTGAGCTCACTAAGCTTGTTGTGTCATTAAACTCCCCATTACCCACTTAAATGACATTCTTTGTTTCAGTCCAACTGGGGCCCCCGAACTACCCACATTTAACAGCCCGAATGGAAAGAAACCTTTAAACTGAATGAAGTGTTAACAGGTTTGTTTGCTGTCCAGAGTTATGGACTTGGCATTTCTGCAGCATTCTGTTTCATTTTTAACAGCATTGCACTTCCCATCTATGACCGTAGCTCTTTGCTCCTTCACAGATCAGTCTCCCAGGCCAGCGTATGTTTGGAAAAGGTCTGGACCAGCTTTTAGCTGGGTAAGAAGGCTTGTACTTCCCACACTCACCGAGCACTTCACTGAGGACGGGCAGACCTGTTGGTGCTGACATAGAGGCTACGGTAACCTGGATAACAACTCTTTACCACTGCGGTGAGCAGAAAGGCATCAGTGAGTACAGACTCCACAACCAGTCATATCAAACCAGACCTCAGACACCTTTGCATTCTTTCCTTTTATACTTCCTATGCCCTGGTATAATAAATTTTCCCTTTAAACACAAAAACGCTTACTACTGTCATTATAAAGAGCAAAACACTAAATCACAGGCTCATTATTGAGAATACAGACACATCAACACAGGTTTCAGTACCTCTGAGTAGATGTGAATTACTGCTGCTCTACAGTTCACCTACAGCTCAGATATTATAGAAAGAATCAAACAATGTTTGCAGTTTATTTCTCTTTTATTACAGTTAAAAAGTTAGAATGTATTGAATGTAATAATTTGATAAAAGGGCATTCTATACTAATGTCACTAACTGACAGGATCTGTGGAGTGGATCCAAATAATTTTGGGAATGCATTGATCCACACAGACTGAGATCGTGTTTCAGCTCAATAATGCTGAAATTCTATTTGTCCTTGTCTTCCTCTCTTTGCCCCCTGCTCACTTCTCTCTGTACTTTTATGACTCCGACATGTGTGGTGCTTTTTCTTGCCTCTGTTTCGCTGCTTGGTTGTTGGATACTGACCTTTTCTCTAACTGGTCCCCTGGATAACTGTGTCGACTCACACCGAGCATAGTGCAGACATTTTACAGCATCCATGGTGTCTTCCATCTGACACTGACACTTAGTAAAGGCTTCAGACACAGTCTTAAGACGGCTTCCCAAATGTGGCTAACTCTTTATCACAGTTCTCTCTCCCCCACTGATGTTCTCACTGCTGCCAGAAATTCTGCCAAACTCTGTCTGTCCTCTCCATTGCGGCTCGTTTGCTGCTGGACCACAATATCTTCATCAGCTGTCTGAAAAGCTATGTTGGCATCAGTGACGTGGCTCTGGATTGGCTGCAGTTGAATGACTCCTAATCCAGAAGTAATTATACCCGGCCCCAGCACTAGTAGCATCAACAATCTCCAAGAGGCCGATAGCCTAGGTGTTGTTTTTGACTCAGAGATGTCATTTGACAGTCAGGTGACTGACGTTGTGCAGTCCTCTAAAAACGATCATACCTGGTTTTATCTCCTCCAGACTGGACTATTACAACGCCCTTTATTCTGGAATCAGCAGGCGAAACATCCAAAGACCACAGCTGAGACAGAAACACTGCTGCCAGGCTTTTAACATGTTTTCAGAGAACATCACACTAATCCTTGCTGCCCTTCACTGGTTACCTGTAAGTTTTAGAATTGATTTGAAGGTTTTGCTGCTTGTTTTGAATGAAAGCCTTGAATGGTCAGGCTCTTGCCTGCGTTTGTGATCTCACTCGCTATGATCATCACTTGTAATTGTTTTAATTAATTTAATACATTTCTTGCTTTAGATTCATGTTTTTGATTTCTTAAGTGATGTACAGTAAATTCCTTGAATTTACTGTACATCACTTTGGAACTGTGTAACAGTATAGATAAAGTTATTATTGTTATAAATTTGAATTGATGTCAGTCATCATGGCTAAAAGCCCAGGACCATCTAAAAGATATAAATCAATTCTAACTGAAAAGGAAGATGCATTAGTGCATGGGTAAATGCTCCCTGATTTAGCTAATGTTCTCATCCAGAGCCACTTCAGTGAGTACAGACGTAAAAGAAACAACAATTTGTTGTTCACAAACATGACAAGCCAGGAAGAGGAGAATGGAGGTCAAAGGTCATATCGACCTGACCAATTTCCTGTTCCTTTAGAACGCATGAGAAGTATCTGTAGCCTGCCAATTTAAAATCATAAATTTTGATTTCAGGAATGAGACCTGGTTGAAGATTACAGGTGCAGCTCCATCACCTTCCCTGCATAACCCCTGTGCTCAGGCCTTTACCTACCACCTCACCTCGTCTTCCTGCTTACAGGCTCCAGACCACCCACCTGGAGTGTCCCTCTCTGCTTTCCTCCAGCCCCTCTGCAGCACACGTTAGTGCTCCCTTACAGATGGACTCCATTCTTTTCTGTGTTTCTGCTCCCTCACCCCACCCACCACCTCACCTTCCCCACCCACTTGAACACCTTTTCCAATGTCCCCACCATCTCATCAGTACATTGCCATGTGTTGACTCCATGTTTCTGGGGCTGCTGTAAATTCCATAAAAAGTACTCTTGAAACTTTCTGTTGTACATCTACTTTCCCTCTGTTTCCTTCCTTCTTTTCTGTTCTCAGCCAAACAACAAGTAAAACCACATTTTAGTTTAATTTTTTTGTTTCATTTCCCTGTTTCTAACCGTATTAGTGCTTGTTTATAACTCCTGATGTGGACTTGATCCTTTTGACCTTTAGAAAAAATGGTTCCTCTGATGACACTGAAAGACACGGAATGAGTGAGAGGAAGTGAGCTGAAGTCTTGGTCGATTGTGTGTTGGGGGTTGGGCATACTGTCTGTGAAGCTATGAATCTGTGTTTGGAGGTGTCGTGTATTTATGGAGTTTATGGGATTATTCTGGGATGTGTCATTTGATGTTTGTGTGTGGGTGTACCTTAGGGCTGTAGGGCTGAGTTTATGTGCTGGGGTCCTTGATTGTGTGATTATTTGCATGTGTTTGTGTTCTCAGCTGGGCAGGTTGTGACTTGTCCATGTCAGGTTGTGTGGGAGTAAGCTGAAGCTGCTTTGGCCCCAACAGTCAAGTGTGACTCCCCTCCTCCTCCACTCACCGGTCTCTAACACTCAAAAGTCACAGCGCGGCTTTGTTCACCACTCGGCTCTGATTGGCCAGAGAAGGCTTAGAGCGTCCTAAGATACCAATCAGTCAGATAGTGCTGGGAGGTTTCCGTGTTGTTTTTCCTTGGCATATACTGGATACATATCTCTAAATGTATCAGGTATTTCCTCAGGCTAACAAGCTAACAGGCTAACAAACACTAAGTCCACTGAGCGTGGAGATTTTTATTGTCAACTGACTATATGTGCAGGACCTACAGACAGATCGAAATACTGTTTCTCCCTCACCAAGTGAGAGGTGCCATTAGATGGAGAGAGTTTTTGTCATGTCAGGTTTGGGCTCAGTTCGTATCAAACTTGCAGCAGTATCAATAGAAATGATTAGTTAGTTTATTTTTGACCTGCACCTCTGTCAAAGGGTTTGATCCATTTTGTTGATTTCTCATCAAATAAAAAGTGACATTCAACTGAGAAGAGAATTGAAACATTTATATTTGGTTTTTTTTGTTTGAGGGAATTGGAGTTTGGTGAGAACATTCACTTTAAATCTTTTTCATCTGCAGTACAGAAACAATCCTGTCAACTACTGTTCTGTGCACAAAAAGAGAAAGTAAGATAAACACTTCCATTGCAGGATGAACAGCAGTCACACTGCTTACAGCTCAGCCACACTGTAACCATGGCAGTGGTGGAAGAACTATTTCATTCACCTAAAAATAGTCATAATACTGAAGTACAGAAATACAAGTTTATCTCATTAGAAGTAAAAGTCATGTAATCAAAACACTGTTTGGTATTTTAATGTGTAACAATGCATCATGTTTGATCAGAAATGTGTTTTGTATTTAAATTTTCTTAAAGTACTTAAAGATTTCACATCCTTAAAGTACAGGTATTTAGTAACTTTCCACAACTTAAATAGAACAAAACATTTTGGGGAAAAATCTTATAAATGAATCCAATGAAAAGTATCTTTACACCTTTATTTTTAGATGAAAGGTATAAATCCAGAGGATTAATGTGGAAGTACTCTTGAAGTTTTTGCCCAGTGTACATTCATTCCTTGCCTGTATCTATCCTCTATGCAGGCATCTGCCCAGTCATGTTAGGTGCAACAGGTAACGTATGTAACTTACAGTGAGTATGTACATTACAATGTGATGACAACAGAGAACACACACCATAAGTAGCTGCATGCTGTGTTTTCAAGGTCAAAGGGCATTATACTTCCCATTCATAAATATTCAGTGTTTGTATATGAATCACTGATGGTTGCTAACATTAGTAATACACAATGCAGCTGATCAGTAAGGAGCAATGTGACTATGCTGATTTTTAATTTCATTTTTCCTAAACTGAAGTTGTGTTCATCCAACAGAAGGTCAGGGAAGTGAGTCAATCAGTCCTGATTAATGGTGCACTTCACAGAGTGACCCTCCTGCCCCCCTCCACCCCTTTGCTCATGAAGCAGACCGAAGATCAATAGCTCGTAGGAACCTCTGAGGATGTTTTGATGTCCACTTGTTTAGATTTCATGAAGGTTGAGATTTGGTGAAGCCACCTTGAATGCTGTTGTACTGTTTGTGATTTGAACAGGACAGAAAGCTTCCTTCATCCTTTCTCCACCATTGTTGCCCACACTGTGACACTGTTTAATATAAACTGCTCAACTTGTTTCTGTTATGATGGAGAATGTAGTGAAGGAATAAAGCAGAGATGACCATATAATAATCACACATAATTCTGGGATGATTGGAAAAACCCACACTTTAAGACTACCCTTCCTGCTGCAAAACAAACCCCTCCTCATGCGTTAACCCTCTTTTGGAATCGACTTTCAGATCCCAAACAACAAACCCCAGATGTAAATCTACTGATTATTCCTATTGTGAATCTTAAACAAACAAACTTTAAACAAACGTGGAGATGAGTATTGATTGGAGGAATGCTGGAGTGATTGGCTCTGCAGTATCACTGCACTATGAAATTGGAAAAGATGCTGTAGACGTGCAGAGGGAAGATAAAACGACTTCTAATTTTTATTAGAGTCCTACCAGGCTCATTTCATCTGTTTTCAGTCAATATTCTGTTATACTAACCACGAAGGGGCTTCTGCACAAGCTCAGCAATGGATCATTTCATCAGATACACACTGTAGAGATTTCACAGTACTGCTGATGCTGTGCACCTAAGGTGAAGCAATTACCTATAAGATAATAGTTAATTGGCTAAACTTTACAAATATGTAGTTGTGTGAAAACACAACCTTACCTTACTCTCTTTTTTTTTTTGGCACAGTTCTGGACCGAGGTATGTATGTCCCTGGTATAAAAATCTTGTTAGTGTTTATATTCATGGGCCTGTTGCATCCCGAAACCTTAGAAATTCACATAAACATACCCACAATGCAAATCAGTAAAGGCTGCAAATGTTAGTTTTTACTACCCTGGCACTGGACGCGTTTTCATATCTATTTTTCTTTGTAAAAATGAAAACAGAAGGAGGCCGGTGGCTGGATACATTACACACTATGAATCAGCACAGATAAATAGTCTGAGTGGAAAATAAACTTGTTTATATCTGAGAGGTGTTCTCTATCAAAGTCCCCCCAGTTTGAATGGGAATGATACGGCTTCATATTCGCCCGGCAAGCAGGACGCAAACAATATCAGAGGAAAACAATTTGGTGCAATTTGGCATCAAGCTGGCCAGCCAGCTGCTTGTAAGGGTTCTCATGTGAGATGTATGGGTGATGGAGGGAGCTGGAAGCATGCGGGAGGCTGAACTCAGTGAATTTAGCCCAACGCTGCTGTGGAATGGTTCGTCAGCTGAGGGCCCCATTTCTCAACGCATTCACTCAGCGGGGTCTTTATGCTGAATCCCAAACACCAGCGGCTGCTGCAGGTGTGGTCTGGTTCTCGCTAACGTGGTTAAATGTTATGTTTATTAATTTGTTTTGCTGATGTGTTTTGGTGAATTATACAGACTCTTCACAGAATCCTGCTTTCCTCTCATGTCCAGTAGTGGGACCTGTGTGTGTGTGTGTGACATGAGCATGGCAGCTTCAGTGAGAGATATTCCACAGAGGTTAATTGAAAATCACTAACCTGACTTTTGATGTGTAGAGCTGAGGATAGTTGTTAATAAGTGGTGCAGTCGAGTGGCTCTCTCTCGTTTATGTTGGCACGGCTCTACCCGTGACAGTTTCATGACAGCTATCATACATAAAAGGGACAGATGTTACTGATGTAAATGAAGGCAGATATTAAACCACAGCTGATATGGAAGATTAAAATTGGAGATGTAGTCACATGCAGCTCCTCACATCACCTCTGTTCAGCAGCAGAGACGACACCAGCAGCCTTTGAACACCTTTTCATTTAAGCTGCATGCAAAGTGAGGGCTTGAGCCCTGCACATAAAAATGTAATGCACCCCAAAATTTTATAGGAACACAAAGTCTCCAGCGTGTGCACAGTACAAATCTATAATGTAGGTAAAGCTGTATTACAAAGTACTACAAATGAAAAGCTTGTGATTTTCTAGCACCTAATAGAATAAAATTTTGGAGCATTTGTTCTTGCTGCTGAGCTTATCTGGTGTTTAACAGGAGGATGACGGCTTTTGTGAACTGCTCTTGTTAATAACTGTGCTATAATAATGCTATAATAGCTGTGCTGCAATATTATACAACATACTACATGTTTATTGAATTCCTAACTGTGAAGTTTAATCACTGAGCTCATTCAGTGTTGAAAGTACTTGATGTTTATATACCACTGAATCTATAACACTGAAATATTTTACTTTGAAATCCACCTGTCTGTAGTTATGTGGTGGGAATTACCCTCAACTTTCCAGTAAGTCATTTCAAATGATATACATACAATATACAATAAATACAGTACAATGTTGTTTATGTTATCAAAGCATTCAGCAGAGGTTTAATTTCAAAATGAGATATTACTTTCTTTGATTCCCCAGGATTCTTTTTGATCTTCTATACTCCTGATCTGGCTCAAGTTTAACTAAATAAATAGCATGATGTAATTAAGATAGTAGAAAGTAGTAGAAAGTTTGATAAATATGGGCCCAGTAAACTAAAGAAATAGCACAGCTTCAAGACTGAGACGAGCTGTACTATTATTTACACAGTTGTGATTTATCTATCACCGGAGCATAAAGAGTATTTGTTGGTGTTTATGGGGGGGAAATGAAGACTTATTTTATTGTAGGTGGAGGAAATCGAGCACAGAGTAAATAGCTTCACTTCTGTCTGTGCTGATCAAATAACTTTGGAAAAACAAAAGATCAGACATTGTGGGCTCATCAACAGGATCAGGGATTCCAGTAATCCTTTTAACCAATCAAGACCTCACACTGCAGTGAGTAGAGCATTGTGCGTGGGCATAGTTACGTACTGAGCATAACTTAGACCTCTGTCGCTGATAGATGTCCTCTGGCATCAGAGGGCCGTCGGAGACTCGTGGCACATGGATGAACAAACCTCTGGTTCGTATACAGGTGTACGCCCTTGAGGCTTTGCGGTTCCTCAAGTCACGTAGGCACTTCCATCAGCCTCTGTCCCCCCATGACAGTAGTATCCTCTGGGCCTTAGCAGTGCTTTAGGTTTCTGTCACCTTTGACCATCAGTCTTCAGCCGAGCTGTCAGAGAGATATGATTTAACGACGAGCTTCACGGAGGGAGGGCGAATGAGAAACAGAGGTTGAGCTGAGGTGGATGTTTGTGCTTCTAGCACACTTTCTAATAACTTATGATCTCATTAAAATGCAGGACAGCATTCTGGAGGATTTATGTATATACACCTAATGCCTCATACCTGCTCGGCAGTCTATAAAAAGTACGGCTGTTTACCTATAAACAGGATGTAGCTCTGCCTTGTGCTATTTAGGGTCAAGGTAGAAGGATGGGAGGAAAACAGAGCAAGCACTCATAGAGACAAAAAACAGGGAGGGGAGAGAGGAGAATAAATATGTCATAGGAACAGGGTGACAGCAGAGGCCTTGTACCAAACCCAAGGATGACTTGTGCAAAATCAGACTCTTGACCTCTGCAGTTTTGGCCATTTAAGTGAATCATGTTGCCGTAGCAATGTTTCTATGTGAAATGGCACTAAAACTCTGAAGCTATAGCCTTAAAGGATTAACTGAACATGCTGATGGCGACAACCCAAGAGGAAAATGTCATTTATCATTCATAACATATTGATCTTCAGTTATCAGTGCATGTGCCTGCATTTGCCTCATTTCTTTGTCGAAACACTCAGATGTCGACTCCTAAACTTCCTCTCCTCTTCTTCATTGGCTGTGTTTCAAATGAATGTGAAGCTGTAACAGTGTGTCAGTGCTTTGTGCCTAATTTTTCTCCCCTGTTGTTTTTATTTATTTAGAATGGATCTGTTTCAGTCCATTACCCCGACCTTCAGTACTGTTACTGTGGTGCTTTGTGGCTCCAGATGGTGCAACAACTCAGCTATGACAGATAAGGTCTTTTATATTGTTTTTTATTTGAATTTCTTAAACATGTTAAATGTGTAAATATAACCTCTTGGAAAAAGATGGACCCTGAGATGTCATCGGCCTTTCAGAGGTGGAAGTCCCTCCTGTCAGTGGTTGGACTCTTGCTGGTTGGTTCTGCTCGTGGTGGCCCTCATTCAGAGAACGTGATCACAGTAATGCGGCTCCAAACACTCAGCGTTTGGTGCTTTTATTTCTGTGCTATGGGGTACAGTAGTCAGTCCTAGATAAGTAGATTATCATTATATTTTTAGAATAATGCAGCCACCTCTATGAGGGATGTGGGGTGCAACACTGCCATCTTATGTCCAGCTGTGTAGCTGCATGTCCCCAGACCCCCACCCAGCACCCATGGTCTGCTGGTTCTGTAGATGTCAGTAAACTTAAGGATGGTGGTGTGCTGTTGCAAACTTAGTCAAAGAGGATTTATATCCTGCACAAGGATACAGCCCTGCTATATATGTCCCTTGATAATGACATTATCTTTACATGAAACTGCAGTGGACATGTCCTCCTGGTCTTACACAAAGCACAGCCCCCCATGAGACTGCTCCCTGCTCCTGTTACAATCTCCAAATTGTTATCTCTCTTGAACCTTAAGGATGCCTGCAGGCCCGGATGAGCCTAGGTTTTGCTGTTTTATGTTACCTTGGGGAAAACACTCTCTGAGGTCTGTCTTTATGAGACGCAGATGTGTATTAGAGCCTTCCCTAATCCAGTTAGTGTCATTCACAGTCTACTCCAATCACTGTCTAAAACGTGTTTGATAGTAGATGGTTGAAAGTTGCTGGTTGCTTGATCAGGGCTTCAAAATGGCCAAAATTGTCACTTTTATTGCCAAGACAAAAAGGTGAAAACCAAAGACTGAAATATCTCCTCTACCAAAGTATTCAGACCCTTGACTCAGTGCTTTGTAGAAGCAGCAGTGACACACTAGGATCTGGGTAGTTTATCTTCCTGGTAGATCCTCTCAAGATCTGTCAGGCTGGATGAAAGTTTCTGTGAACCTCCATCTTCAGGTCTTACCACCGATGTTCTGGTTTTAAGTCTGGGCTTTGGCTGGGCCACTCAAGGACAGTCAGAGACTTGTCTGAAAGCTACTCCAGCGTTGCCTTGGCTGTCTGACAGGTGAGCAGTTGCCTCAGTCTCAGGTCATATACTCTCTGGAGCAGGTTTTCTTCTTCTCTGTGTTTGGCTGCATTCATCCTTCCCTCAGACCCTCGGACCTGTCTCCCTGTCCCGGCTTGGAGTTCTGACCAGAGGGTTCAGTTTTTGTATTTGACATAGGTTGAGTAGAATCTGAAAATGAAATGATGTAAAAAAAAAAAAAAAAAAAAAACTTTAAAAAAATTGAGGACGCAGTGACAGTGTAGTGTATATTTAAACTTCAACTGTATTAACATGTTTAAATTTAGGGCTGTGAAAACAAAACAACCCTCAGTTCACCAGCAGAGCTGATAGCTTTGGGACTGACACAGTGATTCAAATTCAGCCAGGAAACAAGAAAAAAAACTTAAGCATCTATGGCAATGTGGAATCGCATACTGTACAAACCTGGTAACACAAGAACGTCCACATTACAAATCAGCAGAGGCCACAGATTGTTTGTCATTACCACATTGGCTCCAGGCACATTTTCAAATCCATTTCTCTGTGTAAACATTAAAAACATGAGGAGACCAGAAGCCGTATTACTGAGACATGATACACAACATGAATCATCACTGATAAATAAACCTGTTTATATCTGAGAGGTGCCTCCCTCAGTGTGACTGAGAATGATTGCGCTTCATATTCTCATCCGCCGCGTGATACGAGCGGATTCCACCGACAATACAAGAAGAGAGCAATTTGGTGCAATTTGGCGTTGAGCCTCGCCAGCCAGCTGCTTGTTAGGATTCACGTGTGTGATGTGTGAGGGACTGAGAGAGTTGGAATCCTGCAGGAGGCTGAACTGGGTGAAGTAGAGTTTTGTCACTGAGGCACAACTATAAGGTCTGAATTATCAGTCTACTTAAGGCTATGTCTATTTACTGGGCCGCTCCTGCAGAGAGGAAAGTGTCAGAGGATCACAATAATGATTACTCTTCATTGCATTGTTTAGTGACACGAATATGTAATGAGCATTGGGGAAAAAAATACCATAGTCGCAATCAGTTTCTGTATTGCACATATTCCCTCCAGGTTGACTGTGGAGCCAAACCAGTAGGAAGGTGGAGCTGGGAGTTTTTTTTTTTTGGTCACTTTAATATGAGAGAATTTCTCAAACAGCCTCTAAAGTCAAAGGTTCTTCCTCTCCCCCTGTTTTCTCAGCCAGGCTCTGACAGCAGTCAGTAGGTGATGGCTGACCAAACCTCATCATACTGTCCAATCACTCCATTAAATCTCCCTCCCCAGCTCTGGACAGGTTAAAACAACATCCACCTCACCACTGCAGTCCTTCAGCTAAGTTGCTAAGTTGATCTTAATAGTAAATGCTTTTACTCTGTTAAAAGCTGAATCAACGTTGATTCGGTTCAAATGGGTGAGAGTGAGTGTGCAGGAAACATTAACACACAGAGAGAGGTTTTATGTGCACTACAGAGCACAAATATTCATCCAGAATCACCTCTGGCAAAAAAAAGTTAATGCTTTCATCTCATGTTGTTGCTACAGTTCAGGTTTGTGTGTGTGTGTGTGTGTATAAGTGCTTGTATGGACATGAGCAGTGCAGCTATGGTGAATGATATTCTGCTGAGGTTAACTGAAGCATGCTGACCTCACCTTTGATGTGTAGAACTGAGAATAGACATTAATAAGTGGAGTAGCTGAGCGGCTCTCTGGTTTATGTTGGCACAGCTCTGCCTGTGACAGTCTCCAGGTTTGCAGGTATCGTACACAAGATCTGCAGCAGATTTCATTAAATCCAGCTGAACTTTAATCCTAGAGTCAGTATATAATTAATGTAAATCAGAGATTTAACCACAGCTGATTTTGAAGCAGCTGCAGAGACAGAACTTCCACTAGCTGAGAGTTTGACCCTTGCATCGTTTAATGCATCTCAGTTGCATCCCAGCTCCTCCCTGTCTGGTAAATGTCCACATCCAGTTTGAAACCAACTGTTTTCTCAGAGCTAGGTGGACGAAGCAGCTTTGTAAAATAGATGGTTAGGAAATGGAGCTGACACCAATCAGTCATGATGATACCACAGATGTTAAACATCTAATGCTGCTGCTTCTGGCAGGTGTCGCACATGGCATTCAGTCATAACCTGAGGGCACAACTACAGAATATGAGCGGGAAGCAGGCTGGGAGCTTGTTGGGTGTGTATTTGGGTGGGGGAGTTGGGAGGGAGACGGAGGAGCGATGGCGTCAGGAGAATTAGTAAAGATTCTTATCGTGCCTCCTCTGGCTATATCGACGGTGAGCTGAGCACCAACACGAAGACGGCGAGATGAAAGGTTGTGATGAAATGAGTGTGGCGTGTGTTTGTGAAGAGCTGGCGCTGGAACAGGAAGATGACGAAAAAGGACCTAAGCATGAAATCAGATGTTTGACCGGGGGAAAAAGGAAGAGAAGGGTGAAAAATGATGGAGTCAAACTGAGGAGAGGGGGCGGAAAACCAGACGAAAGAGGGAGAGAGGAAAGGCTTTGGTATATTCACCACAGCTAAACCTAGACCTTTCACTTGTCAGGAGCAAGATCAGAAATCCTCTTAACATTTGCTCCTTGGCTCACAGATTAGGGAGGTCACAAAGCTTCGTGAAAGCCAAGAGGACCTGCAGCGTCAGGTGATGATGCTCTGTGGGCGAGGGACTTCTTTCACACAGTCTCTGTTTGTGCTTTGTCATTTGATACATGGTTAATGTAAAAATATAAATTATAGCCACATCGAAGTGAACTCACAAGCCTTTATGTTCACCTTTGGAGCAGCTCTGACTCAGTTAGATGTTACTATAACTTACATACAGGCAAATGTTTGATGTCTAGTTATTCTTCTTTAAGCAGAGATCATTCATGGAGACCTTGAGTTGACAGAAACACACTGAAATCTGCCACATTCACCCATGTACATGTTCCTGGAGGTTATAAAGCTTCAGGTGAATGAGATCTCCTCTCCAGCATTTATAATTAAGACTGCACATTTGTAGGTCCTGGAGTCTTGGCGGAGCCTGTCAGCATCTATACCCCAGGACAGTGGCATCCTCTGGGGCTTAGAAGTGCCAGAGGTGCTTACGACCTTCAGCCATCTGTCTTTGGCCAGGCTGGTATGATTTAACTACCAGCTCCATGAAGAGAAGAGAGAAAGGTTCAGCTAAGGCAGAGTCTTCAGCATTTCACGTCAGTGTTTAAAATGTTATTGTGCTTCTGGTAAAAGTTTTGGTTTATAATGAAGTAACTGAGCTGCTTTGTGACACAGATGTAGAAAAGAAGAAAAACAGACAAAACCAGGGAAGAAGTATTCAGCCTGTAGAAAGGCACACTTTCTAATAACTTACGAGTAAATGAAACTGCCCTGTGCTATTTAGGGTCAAGTTACAGAGACAAGAGGAAAACAGAGCACAGAGTTATAGAGAAAGGAGAGGGAGACGGGGAATAAAGTGGAGACAGAAGAGAAAATAAGAGTAGAACCTTATAGAAATAAAATACCTTCGCCTCAGTGAGGATATTCAACCATAATGAGGAGTTTAAGCACAATAGTGTGCACATACTCTACATAAACTCATCATAAAACCTGAAGACAAATCTTGCTGAGTCATAGAAATGTTCCAGTTTTCCTGCGATGGTGTGATGTGGTGTATGTGTTAGCGTCTCCACCTGTCTTTTCGAGTGCCAAGAGAGACGGCGTAGGAGGAGGCTGAGAGGGTGAAGGGGCTCAGCGTGGCCTGTCTCTCTCTGAGGAGCCTGTAGGAGCCCAGATGATTAAAGCAGCTGACACAAGAGCAACACAGGCTGCGTCTCAGTGTCAGTTACTCCACAGCTGCTGCAAACAAGAAGGAAGAGAGGAGACAGAAATGGAAGAGAAAATAATATCTAGCTATCTGTAGTACTCAGTATATTTCATTTTTAGTATATGTCACTGCCCGCAGTTGTCTTTCTTCTTTCCCGTTTGTATATTATGCTGTGCTCATATCTGTGTGCTGAAAAGTGAAGGCATAAAATGTAATTTCTTCATTAATATTGCATAAACCTACAGTTTTGTGATATCACCAATTGAGCACAGAGACACAAATGGCGCCACAATTCAATCCACTGTTTAACACCCGAATGCCATAAACTTCATCTCCTCTTCTTCACTGGCAGGGTTTCAAATGAATATGACACCCTAACAGTGTCTGAGTGTTTCTTGTCTGTTTCCTTTTGCCGGTAGTTTTTATTTATTTATGTGGAGTGGCTTTGTTTCAGTCCATTACTCTGACCTTCAGCACCTTTCTGCCCTGCTTTATGTTTTGCAGATGGTACAGCAGCTCAGCTATGACAGGCAAGGTCATGGTTTTATATTGTTTTAAACATGTTCGATGTGTAAATATGACTCCTGTCAGCCTGATGGGAGTTCTGTCCATTTGGACTGCATTTGTGCCAGAGACGCATGTTGTTTATTATGTTCCGGGAGTCACAAGAGACAAAGCAGCCGACTGCAAAAATATCCTCTTATCCCTTAGTATTGATCACGCAACAAAGATGCTGGATTTCCCATAATGCATATAATTTAAAGATGAGACTGAGCGTCGCTTTGACATGAAGCTCTTGTGCTGTGTTTCCCAAATCAACAGAAGGAGGACAGACCTAGTGCCTGCAGGCTTTTATACATTTATTGTCTTGCGCCATTTTCTTGAAAATCTATCACATCGAGGTTTCTATTAATAAATAATTAATAATTATTAATAAAAAAAAAAAGTAAAGTATCTTTAAAAAAATAAATAAAAATGTTTGATGCAAGTCCAGTTTCAGGGAAGATATGTCAGCAAAGACAAATTCAAACCCACGCCCTCGTTTAAGTATCTGCTCACCTGTCACCCAACACGGTTCAGCCTGCTGTGAACTGTTTTAGTTTCAACATATCAACACTGAGCACTGAGGATTCATGAGCACGGGGTCCAATACCAGAATCAAGATGGAATATAAAAGCCACTAAATATTATAAGAAGTTAAAAAGAAAACAGTTGTAAACCACAGCAGAGTAGCAGTTAATAAGGTTTGGTTACAAAGGATCCTGTCTGTCATTGTCATCTCTGCATCACATGCACATTCCTGCTGGTTTCACTGTAAGACACACACATGCACAAACATTCCCCAACATGTGAGCAAAACAGGCACATGCAACATGCACACGGACACAAAGATGTCTTGCCTACACACATATATGCACACCATGGTGTCACTACACAAATGGATAATTACTGCTTGTGATTAAGTGTTCTTAAAGCTTCCAGACATAGTTTAACAGAGTAAAATGAGTATTAGACTCATTAAAATAAAAAAAAATACTGCACAGATGTGGATGGATGTGTTATTGTGAAAAGGGCTTTTATTTTGTGGAACCTGTAACCTGAATGAAAAGCTAGTTAGCTGGACACCCTAATCATTGTTGATGACATGTTGCTAATACAAAACCTGCTAGGCAAGCAAATTCAAGCTGCAGGCAAAAGGTGCATAAAGAAAACAATCTGTTCTAAATACCATGCAGATGTCATGAATGGTACCTGATAATTTCGTTATCCAAATAACCATGATTAAATGCATTTTAGAGTGGGGATTCACAGGTGTAGGTAAAGTTGCATCCATGTTGAATACATTTCACAAACAGTAAAATAACCTGCCAGATATTAAATTAGTTATATTATTGGCTGATGAGATCCAGTGTGTTGATTTACATGATTTTTTGTGGACAGTCTAAATGGTCATTGTCAAGTTTTAAGAACGCGAACAAGACTGATGGCTTCACAAGTTCGTGTTGCAATCACCACAAAAACAAACACATACTTCCATCCCATCATGTCTTTCCTACAGTCACCACCCCTGAGTTTTCTCTCTTTTGCTCATTTTTTTAAGCTGATGCGAAATGGGAGGCGATACACGACAGAAGTTGTAAAAACCGGGCAAATATTTGAAATGAAAGGTAGCAATATATAGATGAGTCCAAATATTTCCTCCTAACTTCCCCGAACAGCCTACAGAACCAGTTTTGACTTTCTGGGTCTGGACTATATAAGCCACATTTAGCAGATGGGATGTAGGACAGCAGCTCCTCAGAGATCCATTCAGAAGTGAAGCCAGAGGTGCACTGCAGGGCACAGACTCACAAACACAGAGACAACATGAAAGCTGTTGCAGCATTCTTGCTGGTGCTGTGTTACCTGGCTGCCAGTGATGGTAAGTCACTGTTAGATTCATTTTTTTAAAAAACCATAGAATACATTTTTCAATGAAGCACTTAAAGATGAAATTAATTTGTTCTTTATCTTATTTCTATTTTTGGTTCCTCACTTAAACAACGACTTTGTCCTCACAGCATGGAGCTGCAGGGAGGCGCCGCGCCTCTATGATGTCGCACAGATCGATGCTGGACAGGGAAAAGTGGCTGCAAGAAACAAGCGCAATCAGGTGTTTCTCCTGAGTGAATCGAGTTGGTACAGACTGGGCACGGTCAGCCTCAAGCACGTCTCAGTCGGACCTGCAGGAACGTGGGGAACTAGTCCCACAAACAAGGTCTACAAATTCGTGGCTGGCAACTTTAGACCAGCCAGTGGTAACTTTTATTGTTATTTCCATATGAGTAAATGCAGACTGTGTGGGCTTACCTGGTCATCATCACTGATTTTGTCAAGTATACTGTATAATATAATAGTGCCAGTGCAGCACAGTACTCCACAGTGCATGGTTACAACTGCTTGATGACTAAATGACCTGTACATGTGTTGGACTGGTCTTCAGGTCTATGCAGCAAGTGGATGCTGGAGGTGATGGTCATGTTGTTGGTATAACAAGTTACATCTCTCACACCTACTGTATGAGAGATAGTTATGCTTCGAGCTTCAGAGGAGTGGGTAGCCTAACCTGGACTTACCTGTCATGGAAGCTGAGGTACTACAGCTGCAGCCCAAAGTTCGGGTGCTGGGCAGTCGACACGAGTTCCCGGGCTCTGCAGTGTCAGTGAAATCTCATAATGTCATTAACCCTATTCACTCATGGATCATGACAACACCGCCACGTATGTATGATTCTTTTGATATAACATCACACCAAGTACCTGCATCGCTAGTGGCTGGACATACGTGTCAGAGCTCATCTTGAAAATGATAGAGGTGGCAACTGATGGAAGCGTTTTTGGTTTGGTGTGGCTACAAATGGCAGAGTGTATCAAAGGTAAGTCCTTACAGTCTGGCAATAATATATACTTTATTGTATATTATTAGAATAACTACAACTGCACAGTATTCCTAACAGGTCTTCTTGAACCTGGGATATCAAGTGTGAATAACATGAAGTGTTGCCTCTAAATGCAGCACTTCATTTGTATCTATTCATAAATGCATGTACATAAACAAAATGAAATAAATCTACAATGATCTTAAAGGGATATCTTCATTAGAACTGCACTGTTAAGATGATGCGTTCACAGATTTGTCTCTCAACAGAAGTGGCATCTCCAGTATTCGCCCGCAAGGCAGATCTTGGGTCGCTGTCTCAATGTACATGCCCATCAGCCACCTGAGCTACGAGCTGGGCCAGCTTTGGGTTGTGACCAACTCTGGCATGCTGTTGCAGTTCTCACATTAATGTCATCAGCGTGGCAGACGTTTAGTGTGCACCAGTCTCTGTCAGGGAGGATGTCTCGGCTGTCGTCCCTGTAAAGTCCTGTTGTTTCCTCTGATCATTCAGTGCACACAATTAATAACTAGCTTTTGATTTCTTTTTCCCTCAGGGTAAAAGCTTGGGTTTTTATTAGACTTCTGTGGGAAACTGTGAAAACTTAAGGCTGCAAGATTCTTAGATATTGTGATTCTCTCTTAAATGATTCAGCTTCAATGTTCAAAACTCTGACCAGAATTTAAAGAATGGCAGAACCGTTGTCATCGAACGCCTTGTAAATCTGTGCTTTCAAACACAAGTAAGGGGAAAAAGAGATATACAAAATATCACGGCCATCACGTGTGACTGGACTCGATGTCAGAACATTGAGCCCGGGCCATCACGTGTGACTGGACTGACACAGCATTTCAGTGGTTTCAGAGGTGAACTCTATCATATGAAAGGGATTCACGTAGATGCAAAGCATCAGCAGGACCATCATCTTCATTTTCTCAATTTATCACAGATAAACTGTTTATATTTACTTTGAATGAATGTCATAGATGAGAAGAGATGGTCAGGATCAGACTTAATAAGATTAACAATCAATGTGAGGGTTAAACATTAGTTAGACATATTGGAAAGTGGTCAATACCTTGTCCTTTGTACTGTAAGTGATTTCATTCTGATTTGTGAATATGTTAATTGACAATTGTATGCATATATTTGTGTGTATATTTATATGTGTCTGTGTGTGTGTGTGTGTGTGTGTGTGTGTGTGTGTGTGTGTGTGTGTGTGTGTGTGTGTATGCGTGACAATCATTCTGCATATTTTGATTGGCTGACTGAGAGACAAAGACAGAAGAGATTGGTCTCTTTATAGGTAGACAGGAGGAGATAACAGGGGCAGTTGCCAGGCAATCAAAGGTTTCCAAGCTTGATGATGGGAATCTGCTAATTACACACACACACACACACACACACACACACACACACACACACACACACACACACACACACACACACACACACA
>JBBMJY010000015.1:13607895-13640092 GCA_037833715.1 Toxotes lorentzi | reverse complement strand
CACACACACACACACACACACACACACACACACACACACACACACACACACACACACACACACACACACAAAACCCATTATTACCCCTCAATTGGACCTGACTGGCATATTTGGAGAGGCAGAAATCATTAGTGACCACTTTTTTTGTTCCCTCTAGTGGTGTGATTTTGTCAGGGCAACGGAGACTGTGAGGCTGGAGTAGGTCAGGCAGGTGTGTGGAGAGGTGTGTGTGTGTGTGTGTGTGTGTATGTGTGTGTGTGAGTGTGTGAGACCTCCATGTTCAGGTGTGGATCTGGGAAAATCCAATCTTGTTGAAAAATACAATTCCACATCTTTGTATATATCAAGGTGGTCTCCATGGAAACCACATGCGCTCAAAGAAGACTAGTGAATACCTTATCAAACTGTTATTTGAATAGTAAAGTGATGTTGATGTCCTGTGAGTCAACATGTGTCCCTTTGTGCATTTTTACATTATTTTCCTTTGTTAGGGGAAAATTGACTGATGTCACAATTCTCGAAACAGAATGCACTCTTTTACATGTTTTCTACACTGTGGAACTGGTACTGTTACTTAAGTAAATTATCTGAATACTTAACATTGTTGATTTACAGAGAACCTACATGATAATAAGTAGATTATCCTATTGAACTTTTGTGTAATCCACATGAAGAACAAAATCTTTCTGAGGGGGATTTGGGACTCTCCTGAACCACCTCCAGGATGCTCATCGTGAATATAAACACAGTGTTTCTGATGGTATTCTTCTCCCATGAATAACAGACCCACTCCAGCTCTCAAGAACCTTGGTGACCATCTCTAGCTGGTTCCCCACATGCTTCAGCAGGCTGCATGGAGCACCCTCCCCACACGCCTCCACTAAGCGGGGATCTTGTGTGCGACACCGCCATCTCGTGTCCGGCCGCGCAGCTGCACTCACGCCGCTGAGCGCTCAGACGGGCTGGGCGCTCTGAGGTCTGCAGGCTGCTGCCGCCTTCTCTCAGCCTGAGCACAGCTTTTTCTCCCGCAGATACCCGGACTGACAGTCGTCCCCTCCGCTCTTTAGGAACATCTCTCAGGAGACCTAAACCAGCTTTTTACGCCGCTGTGGTTCCTTCCAAAAACCTGCCTTGGTCTGCGTGTGTGAATGAAGAGCTGCGGTAAAGAGAGAGAGAGAGAGAGAGAGAGAGAGACTCCCTTCTTCAGCTGCTGGATACCAGGTGAGGCAATTTGTCATCAATTTGCTTTGAGAGACGTGTGATTTCTCCACTTAGCTTTGTGTTGCTGTTTTTTTTTAAGCGAGAAGCTTGTTGGAATGAACAAAAGATGCACAACATGGATTGTTCCAGAGGGACTGCACTTGATCTGAGTGTGGCTGGTTGTTGTGCGTAAATACATAAACCACTTCTGCAAGGTGCTGTCAGATCAACAAAGCGGTTTACTGCTTTTTATTTACGAAGCCAGACTTAAATGCATGTCCACAGACTGACACCAGCAAGTGACACAGCTGTGAGTTACAGCTGGTGAGAATCATAAAGCAAACAACAGGAATTTGCCTCTCTCTCTCTGTTCCGTTTCAAAAACCTCATTTCATATCACTCTGATCAGTTACTGAGATACCTGCTGATATTTAAACCAGCCATATCCCCATTTAATTAAAATTAAAACTTCATATTATCATGCAAAGAAGTAAAGCTGGTGCAAATTGAGTCAAAGAGGATTTAACTCTCCACCAGGCTGCATCCCCCGTATCAACCTGTGCTTGGTGTCTGCTTCCCTTGATAATGACAAACTTTATGTGAAGCCGCTGTGCACAGGCACTCCTGGACTTCCGGACAGCACAGCCAGCTCCATCCATCACCCTGCCCTCTGCTCCCTTTATAACGTCTGGAAGGTGCCTCCAGGATGCGGGTGCTCCCAGGTTTTACCATTTATGTCACAGAAATATTACCTTGGGGGGTGCATTGTCAGAGGTCTTGTTTTTATGAGACACAGATGTGGATTAGGGCTCATCCTAATCTATTTAGTATCAGTCACAGCCCACTCTCATGAATGCCTGGATCATTTTTAATAATAGATGGCTGAATAGATTCACTGGCTCGCAGCATCGATTTCTCTCTGTATGAGGCTGTAAAGAGTCCTCTGATAAGAAACCAGTCGGGCCATATTTTCCTTTACCAAAAAATCCATAGTAACAATACTGCAAATTCGAAACTGGATGGTAATGAAAATTATAGTAAGCCCAAGTCTCTGTAGGGGTATGGTGATGCCACAGAAGATAAAAAAGAATCATGAGGTAAGTGTAAACTAAGTGGAAACTCTTGGGAAATTATGGAGATTTTTCATCTTAGTTGGAAGAGATTCAATTCAGATTTTCCTAAAAGTTACCCAGGGGCATATTCCTTAAGCTTCTTTTTCATTTCACAGGTTGCAAGAAACTGTAGCTCTGGTCATGTTATACCCTCTATATTTTCGTTTTTTTCCCCACAGAATAATAACAATAATAACTGAATTGAAAAAAACACACCCAAGTCAAGTGCACCAATCATTTCCTTGATTGTGTAACAAGTGAGATGCTGTGGCATCTGGTGTCCTTATCCCACAGGACCAGTGTGAGGCTGGAGCTGGCTGTAGGCCCATTGATGGTGATAACCCCCTGCATTCATTCAACCAGAAGCTGCAGAATTGAGAGGGCTCAGGATTCCATCCCCAGGGAATACTAATAACCTTACTAGAGAGATTTGTCTAAGCCTTGCTCACCAGCAGCCCAGTAGGCAGGCGTGATGGCGTGCCAGGACTCTGCAGTCATGTTGGGGGGTAGATATAGTCTGGTGGGGTAAATGGGGACTGCTTAAGTAAGCACTTTAATTATCCCAGGAGAAGTCATTAACTGGTGAATGCTGCTCTGAAGACCCGAAGGTAGACCGTGAGCTGCCAAGTCAGGGTTTTCCTCAGTGCTTTTAGCAGAACTTGGGTCCAGTGTATTTGGACCGTATTTGGCCTTCATTTAGAATGAACACATCTGTGCATACTGTGTATTGTATGTATGAAGGGCTGCAACCAACAGTCATTTTCATTATTGATTAATTGGCAGGGAAATTCATTGATCTTTTACCATCAACAGTGTGTGATTTTCCGACTAGTTGCTGATCAATCTTTTGTTGATGGTTTGCAGCTCTACAGGTACATTTATCAGTCAGATCTGTTGTGTTATCCTGCAGATACTTCACCGTTCTCTGCTTTGTTTGAACAAATTACAACTAACAAGTCATTTGTTCAAACTAATTTGAATGCAAGCTACTTAACCACTTCTTTTTAAACTGTGTTGTAGAATTGACATTTAATTATCTGTGCTGCTGCCGTCTGACTGATTTAACAAGCTAATGCTACTGTTTGTTTTTATCTGATTGTTCATTTAGCTCAGCTTTCTTGTTTTCTCTGTTTTAAATTAGCAGAAGTCAGGGTGACAGGGCAGTGGGTCAGATGATCAGTGCCCCCTGCTGTACGAGGCACAGCACAGACTAATTGGCCTACGCTGAATTTTCCAATTAAATCGAGTCTTTGCAGATCAAGTATTCAGTTTTTTTCCCCACATTCAAGCAGTTTCTGATTTCACATAAAAGTTGCTTTTCTAAACAAAATAGATTTTTTAATTAATGTTTTGGCTCAAACCTCAGCCATTTCTTTATATTTGGAGAGACACAAATCAATCTTGCTGGTTTTGTATCAAGATTTATTTGCTGCGGTTTCTGTCTTGAGCTTGTCTCAGCCCTGTTTGGATGTGGTCTTGGCTTTGAGCTCTAGTGGAGCTGCTTGTTGAATTGACTTGGATGTGACTGAGGTCATCTTCTCTTCTTTCTCTGCCTTTTTGGCTTTTAATTTGTAACATTTGTAACATAGATTGTCTTCTTTACTCACTCTTTCATCAGATAGTTTCAGGTTGATTGCGAGCAGTCAGCTGTGCTGCATGAAGCCTACAGTGAGCCCCGAAAGGCTCGACCCCCATCTCCAGCCTCTGTCCCCCCCGTTCTGCTCTCCATTACCACTGTTGCACCCACTGTCTGCTCCTTCCAGCCTTCTGCGCAGCTTTGATCGTACTTCCATTCAGTCTCTACCACTGTCGCTCTCTTCTTTGTCTTTGTTTTCCTTCTTTACTCTTGGGCTGTTTTTTTCACGCCCCCCCCCCCCCCTGTCTGTCCTTGTTTCCCTTCCTTCCTTCTCTTTCATGTCACAGCTTTCATTTTACAGCTTCTCTACATGCCCTTGGGTCGTGTCTGCACTGGATCACGAGGGTAGCATTTCACTGAGATCAATGACGGCTGAAGATATTTCATTTAAAGTGTCGGATTAAATTAGGAACGAACCCCCGTAGACGAGGGTTTAACGGCCTTGATAGAGAGAGGCGACATGCTCTCCCATCAGCATAGATTAGCTCATTTGCTGTTACAGGGGGGAGACTTGTTTGATTAATCGGACCCTAAGTAGTACCTGGAGGAACGCCATCTGATGCTCTCATGGATTAATACTTAGTTTTTCTCAAAACCGACTAATCAATAGCTGAACATTCTTCTGCCACGTCATGCATTGACCAGCAAGTGAATCTGAGCTAAACCATAAAAATCTGCTCTGTTTGAAAACTGCTTGCCAATGCTCAAAGAGTCGACTGCGAAGCAGTTCTGACACCAGCAAAAACTTAAGTGTTAAAGGCTGTTAGAAAAAAAAAGGAGGACAGAAGACAAAAGCTGCCTGTAATCAAAACACAGAGACAAGAGCGCGGCAAACAAACGGCTGTTTCTTCTGTTTTCTGGAGAGAGGAGAAGCTCACTGTGTCTCCATACAGAGAGAATAGGGAATAATGAGAGACACAGAAGAGGCTTTGGGGCTGGGGTGGGGGGGTTATTTGTCACCAGTGGGTGTTCAGGGCAGAGAGCTCCACGACACTGATGGCCTCTGAAGCTGCTCTTTGAGGATGCTGAATGAACTTGTCATGACGGAGAAATTCTGAGTTTGGTGTTGAAAATGAAGATTTAGACTTGTTGAAATGAGGACTTTCACTTTGGGGAGGCTGCTGTGGGAGGAGATGGGT
Organism: Toxotes lorentzi; assembly: GCA_037833715.1. Taxonomy (NCBI): domain Eukaryota; kingdom Metazoa; phylum Chordata; class Actinopteri; family Toxotidae; genus Toxotes; species Toxotes lorentzi. The sequence goes on along the minus strand of JBBMJY010000015.1, from coordinate 13,635,005 downwards.
AAGCGACAAAACAGGTGGTTGAGACAAATCAGATTCCTCGAGCACTTAGTGTTTTAGGTTTTGGCTGTGTCTCAGCCATTTCTGGTGGTGTTTAAAATAAAAAAAAAAAAATCTCAAATTGCAGTCACATAATAACATATTCTTCTCAGCGTTTTCTGTCAGTGAAACTAAGTATATATTGGAATGATTGCTGGGGTGGCTATCACTGCTCATGCTAAGTACACAGTTTTTTCCATGTGTTAGGTGCACAGTAAAAAAAATGTCATTCATTTACATGAAAGGAATTATATTTATGTGGAATTCAGTGGTATAAAAATCCAGGTGAACACAGAAGCTAATGAAGATGCAGCTTTTCAAAATAAAGGAACTGTGCACAGCACATCAGTTGCTCCTTTGAATTTTCTCTTCATATTATTGTCTACATTTCTGAAAGGTGCTTGATGCAGAGAATCTAATCTACTACAGCAAACAGTGTCTTTTTAAAGCACACACAGAACATGAGCTTTTGAAATGCGCAGGGACAGATGGGTTTTTTTGGGGGGAACGGTTGCTGGAAATTGAAAACCATGAGCCGTGCTAATGCAAAAACATCACTGACAATTACTTTGACACTGTCTGCATACTGGCCATGATCACTCCGGGTTTTTAGCCATGCTTAGCGGTGTGGTTCTAGGGATGGCAGCCTCGGTCCGTCCAGTACTTTGCTGAAATATCTCCACAACTACTGGATGGATTGCCATGAAATTTTGTACTCTAATTTTCCCCAGAGGATCAGTCCGACTCTCTTTTGTGACTTTTCCTTTAGCAACCAGCCACCATGTGTTTGATATTTGTGGTTTTGAGTGAAATTCAAATTATTGGATGGATTACCATGAAATTTGGTACAGACGTTCATGTTCCCCTCATGCTGAATTGTAATAACTTTGGTGATCCGGACTTTTCATCTGGCAACATCATCAGGTTAAAATTTCAGTTTGTCCAATGCTTTGGTTTATACGAAATGCTGGCAAAGGTAATGATATTCTGGTCATTCCCAGCTGTGCTTTGTATTTCGTGCTAATTAGTGAATGTTTGTATGTTTACAGGCTGATATAAGTGGTATGTTACACTTTCCATACATGTATCATGTGCGTGTTATCTCAAAGCTCACAAAGCTGCTAGCGTGGCTGTAGACTGTCCCATTATGAGAGGACTTCAGTAGTTGGATATATTCTGGAGCAGGACTTCTAGGTAGGAAGCTAATAGTGAAAGAGGTATGTTGAGGTCCCCTGAATTCCCCTTAAAGTTACCTGGCTTTAACTCCAGGGTAAGTGTGTGACAGATTCCTGATAGAAAGGGCTTCAGACTGAGATTAATGAAGAGTAGCTCAGTCTGCTTGTTTGATGATACTCAACCTTTCTAACAGCTGCTCCAACAACCCACAATCGCACCAGTGCCTTGCTGACACCTGACTTAGTCCTACTTTCCCTGTCTCAGCCTCCATTGCCCAGTGTCTCTTTTAACTTTTCATGGTCCAGAGAATGTCAACAGAGTGCACATTTTTTCTTCGCCAGCAACATCCCACTTCATCTTCACACAGTCCCACACATTGTCAGTCTGCTGAATATGGAGCTTTTGAGTGCAGACATGCTCTTGGAGTGTCGGTGAGCTTCACGAGGATAGCTGAGGAGTGGGAGAGTGGCTTGTTCTTTCTCCTTCTAGCTACATTTTCTCAGCTGATCCAGGGATTCAAACTGCCAGCTTTAAACTCCACTTACTCTTTTTAAAACAAGTAAAAGGGGTAGGGGTTTGGTGCTCTGCGGCCGGTGGCCTCCGCTGTAACTTAGATTAGCTGTAGGTGTAACATATATTTATTTCTGTTTAGGTTTAAATTGTCAATCAAATGCTCTGAATTCCTCCATCATTCAATGGGAAACGGCTGTTTTGATCCAAACCAGCTGATCCCTGAAATAATCTCATCTTAATTCATTACTGCTGTGAAAGAGTGCTGACTACAGGCTCGACAGCGGCGTTGCATTCCTTCTGATTATCAGAGCTGACAGCAGGATCTTTACTTTGATGCCTGAAATACCAGTGATGTGGCAGGAACAAGCTACAGTTGAACAGCTACAAGATGAGAACAGACTTGAAGCTTGAACCTGTAGCAGAGGAAGTGATAACCAAAGTCTGCATGTACTTCCTCTCATGTGTATTATGTGTATCAATGGGCCAAATGGGCCTTTTCTTTCAGTCCTGGCTCACGCTAATGTGTTAATATAAAACATTGCTGCTGTGCACCACACAAATGGTATCAATCTGCATTTTTATGTCATTTGCTGCGAGATTGATAACCCGTCAGCGTGAACGTGGCAGGCTGAGAGCTAGGTAAGGAGAAATATCCGAGCTTGGTTCTTATTTACACGAGGCTCATTCATCTCCCCACTCGTTTTAAGCTTGAGTTTGACATTGAAATGTGTGTGTATTAAACACAGAGAAAGGAGAAGTGGAAATGTATGGTACCGTTTTTTTTTTTTTTTTGTGCTGCCTCTCAGGAGTGTATCAGAAGTGATGAATGGCATGGAGGTTTAATGATCTTGTAGCAGAAAGGCGAGAACTGAAGCAGGCACATTACATGCTAAATGCAGGGAGATGAAGATAGACTTCTGCCAGCAGTCGCATGAAAAGCCACCACCTCAATTAAGATGAGTTAAAGGAGCCTGATAAAGGAGAAGTTACACTTTTAGGAACCCTGTACAACCACACACAAAATAACACAAACCCTCCCTCATGATTACATCTGATTTTTTATTTTTTTATTCCAAACACATACCAGTAGCAAAATGTGACACATTAGCTGTGCCTCCCACAGGGTTTGTCACTCCCAGCTTGCTTTCTGACACACATATACATCCATACACCTCTTTTAGGAAGTTAAGGGAGCTAATTTACATTTTACAGGGCTCCTTTTGTCTCTGTTTGCCCTGTGTCTTCAACATAAAGCACTGTGCTGCTCTCTCCAGGCACAACTACCCGACATCATAGGCTTTTATGACACATCAGCTGGGAGCTTCAGTCCCAATTAGAATTACATCTCCATTTGGATCCCGAACTTGGTTGTTGGTGGCGTTCAAACACATTTCATTAACCTAGTTGCCTCCCTGTGCTGTCTGTCTTTCTCAGCATGTAAAGGTAGCAAAGCCCGGAGACGTCTGGAAGCACTAATCCTCTCCCACTTTATTTGTCTGTTGCACAATGCAACATGTTATTATGAAAGTAGAAATCTTCTCTGTGCCCCTCAGGAGTCCTCAGAGCTCAGGGTTCGGGATTGTGTTTAGCATTGTTTGTATGTGCAAGTTTTTATATGAAATTAGTGTTTGGATTCACTTCTGCTTAGGCAACTAGCTGTGCGTGAGTGTGTGTGTGTGTGTCACTGTACTTGCATAACCGGTAGTTGTGTATGTGTGCATGCGTGTCTTGGCGAAGATTTGGCGGCAGCCCCGGCCAGGGAATGTTGCTGACACAAAGGGAAGGCAACCGCTTTTTCTCCTTGTACAACAATCAGCATGGCATCAATCGTACCATCAAAGCAGTGGTGGGTTAGATGTAGGGGTTAGCCGCGGGTAAACCGAACGGGGGCTCCGATGAGTCATGAGGTTTCGGTGGGGTTATGTGAGTTCACTGTAGCTTAGTGATGCCACATGTTCATGTTTCGACGTACATTTCAAAGGGTGAGCCGTGCTGTAGGTGCCAGAGGATGCGAACCACTCGATCGGCGTTAAGAATTGAACAGCTGGAGGCCAAATAGGCAACCGCTGATTTCAGTGCACGGTATCACACACACTCAGCCTGTGATGTGGTGTTTTCTGCAGTAAAGAAGGCTACATGTTTTCTCTACAGAGTAAATGGGGTAGATGAAATGTAGATTGTCACCCATGAGGCGAGGATTGATGGGAAACTTGACTTATTTTTAGTGAGGGTCTCTGAGGGAGGCAACATATAAAAAGCATTCCTCTGTAACATTAGACACAATGAACATTTCATTCTCAAAGGAAAGATGAGTTTTCTGAGTGAAACTGAACGTGTGTGAGGGTGTAAGTGATGAGAGCGATTTAAATCACGTCCTCAAAAATCTGATTGGATTTGGTTTGGATAGCTCGAAAGTGAGTGTGGCTTAGCAAATCCTGCAGCCAGATAGAAGAAAAAAGAAAAAAAAGAGAACTGTAGGGAGGAGACTTAACTCTAATATCGTTCTGATAACTATCACAACTCAACAGCCAATGGTCCAGTGTTCTTATATATGCTGGGCTGATTAACTGGTTACTCCAAATCACAGATGAAAGGCTAAATTAAAGGGCACGCTCCTGTGTTCAAGCTGATTTTTTAAACTATCTTTGGATTATCACAAGAGACTAACAATGATAGCTAACTAACTAATTTCAGTTTCAGTGTCTCATTAATAGTGAGATGAGCTGCATCAGGATTCAGCTCAGCAGGTGATTGATAGATCAACACGTCCCAAACAAAGGGGAACAAAGCACTGAAAGGTTAAAGGATGCATACCAGAAAACTGAAGAGTCAGTGCTTCTGCTCCAGGGATACACACCTGTCCCAAATTCTGCATGACATTAGAAAAAAATCCATATGGCTGTCAAAACACAGATCTGTTTAAGTAACTTCTGTTAACACTCCCAGCTTCTTTGTGTATGTGAGTGTGTGTGGCTCGCCCTCGTCTTGATATCTAGCTACCTTCCCTCTGTTCACAACAATCCTAAACTAAAAGAACCATCTCCACTAAGCAGTTTCCCGGGGGACATCCTGTACCCATGGCGAAATTATAATTAGGCTACATTTATTCACAACAGCGACAAATGCATAGGTATATGCTTTGTTGACATTGGTTTCGGAGGATTTGATTTCGCTGTGTCTATCAAAAGTTATCTAGAACTGTCCACTTGGGTAATGTGGCTGTATTTGCGCAAAAGATGTGGAAATGGCACAAACACAGCATTTCTATGAGGCCCAGGGGCAGCAACTCATGCATACAAAATGAACTCTAGTTTGTTTATTATTTCCCCTCTCATTTCACTGGTGTTGCTGCTAATATCCTCTGGGCCTAGATGACACTGCAAAGCCTTTAATCACTGACTGAAACACACAAATGCATACACACACACGCGCACACTCATTCACACATATCACACGGCAAACATCTCGTCCAATTACTGATTCAGCATCAATTATTTTCCCAGACTCTGGGCTCGTCCAAAGATACTCATTGCAATTAGGCTGGTCGGCTTTGTTAGTGTTGGGTTTGAGAGTGTATGTATGCAATTGCCTTGCACTACAGGATGGCAGATTTTGCATTCACTGACAGTCTGATGATGGAGTTTGAGGGTGTTGTCATGTTGGAATTGCCATGCATGTCTTTTCGTGGCCACTCAGACGGGTGGTCAGTCATTGATCTGTGTGTTATAAGTTCAAAAGTTGCACTGAGACCTAGTTTATGTAATTTATTGGATTTGTGGGATGTTAGAGATGCTTTAGCGGATAGTAGCTGGCGTTTTTTGACAATATGGAGACCTCATGTCTTCTTTTGGTGGCTCATGAATGCACCACCCCATGAGAATGATGTATAAATGCATGACTCAGCTGAACTAGTGTGGATAGTGATGTGACAAAAGCCCCATTTTGAAGGGATTAACATAACAGGGGGAGGTGAGGGCTAAAATGTTGACTGTGCTTCTTGGTAATTTAACACACAAACATTTAAATATAATATATGAAATACTGAAGAGAAGCAAGAGAAATGCATGGTGCCACCACTGCTTTCCCACTGTTGCATCTTTGTTGGCATTTGTTTGGTTCTTGCTGGTTCTTTGCGTGTTTTATAGCAAGGGGAAAAATAACTGTGTGGTGACAGCTTACTGTAATGGAAAGCGTCTCACTCAACCACCCGGTCCCAACAGCAAAATTAAAAAAAACCCCAAAAAGAACTAAGAGGCAAGTGAGTGATTTCCAAAACCCACTAAAGACAGAACCACAGAGGCCTGCGGGGGCAATAGGAGCTAAATGACATCAGCAACCAGCAGCAAGGGGAGCTCTCCATGTTACATTTACATTTTTATGTTTACACGGTCTGCATGACTCACAGTTTGAGACGAGCCAGTAGTCACCTGATTGTCAGTCACATTCCTCACAGCTGAGTGCATAAAATGTCATCACTGGAATATGTGATATTAGGTTTCCATTCACCGTGTCTAACCAGCGCTCGTCATAGCAGTGGATTGATCTGTGCGTTCAGGGACTTCAACCATCCGTGAAAGTGCACCGTAGGAAGAAACAGCCTGAAAGAAAGAGAGGAAAACATTTACAGCCAGGAGCTTAGACATGTTCAGTCTTTGTGAGGGCCGTTAATGCAAAGATAAGACAGCACCACACAGAACAGCCTCAGGTCCTCAAAGTATAGTACATTTATTAGACCACCACTCCAACACCAACTCACAAATCCATTTGTATACTGATGATTTCAGCAACGAGTTCCTAGATTACATATATTAAAAGAAACCAAGTTCAACCGTTCAGGCTCAGTTAAAGCTCCAGCACGTCATCAGTGTTTCTCACTTACTTACACCCAATGTAACATCTACAGTCTGTTTCCATGCTTTACACTCTGATGCCCCTGAAGCTGCTGAACAACTCCGACCTTTATATCTACGACACCGTCTCTAAGACGCAAATATGGAGCTGATATATTTATCCAGGTCACCAGATACAGTCTGTCTAACCAGGTCAGTGTCCTCACAATAAATAGGACATAAGTAAAATATAGATAGACAGAGAGAGAAAGAAAAGGGGTTAGTAAGAAATGATTTGATCACTGCTGGAGTTCTGTACCATTGTTTATTAGCTCCCTGACCAAAGAAACATATCAGCAGGCCAGATTGTTTAGTGCTGGCATGTACCCACTTGGCAGAGGCTCCCTCTACATCACCCCCCGTCTCCCTCCCTCTGTTCCCTCTCTGCTGTCCTCAGTTCATGTGCGGTCTTATATAGTGGTTTACAGGGAAACCGTGGTGTGTTAAGAAACCAAACAGCTCATAATTGCTTCATTATCCATTGTTAGAGGCAATTATAATAAAGGAATCAATCAAAGGGTCTTTTGAAAAGGAAGGAGAGCAAAGTACTAATGTGATGCTCGGTTAACAGTTCTATTTCCTTTATAACTACAATAAAGGTCTTGAGTTAGGGCTTTACTTCTGAGGCCACATAAGTTTATGCAAAAGTTGTTTTATGGAGAATTTTACATTAACATCACACACACACACACACACACACACACACACACACACACACACACACACACACACACACTAGCAGCCATATTGGGGTCCTCAGCATCACATCAGCACTGTTTGCATTGCCTGAAATCCAGCCAAAAATTAAACAAGAGTCTGTAGTGATGCTATCAGCTCTGTGAGGCTGCACTATAAAGCAGAACAGCGCTTTAAACGAATGCTAACGTTTATCAGGGATAATATTCACACATGTTCACCATCGTAGTTTAGTGAGTCAGCATAAGAACGCTTGCTTCATTTTCTCAGGTTTTTTAGGTCTTCTGCTAAGGTTTCTCCCTTCACCCCAGTAGTTGAATGGAATTTCATTTTATTTCTGGAGCTCACAGCACAAAAAAAAACATCTGTAGAAACAGCTGCATTGTGTCTTTCCATAGTTTCAGTTACAGTTTTTACTGGAACTGTTTTGTTTCGGAAGAAATAGTCCCAATGAAAACCGTCCACATTGAGGTCTGTGGATTATCCTGAGTTACCGGGACATTGTTTCTGGAAAGACACTTTGCTGTCTGTGCAAATTTGTTGAAATGTCATTTTTCAGTTCTTGTAGCAGCACAGCTTAAAGGCCATTCATGTCCGCTGTAGAGAAGCAGGGGTCTCGAGGCAGGGGCGGGTGGGATTCAAAGGTTTTGCATAATTGGAACTGTCTGTGTGGGTATATGCCACTTGTAGTGAGCGAGAAAAGACTGGATGTTTAAGAGTTTTGATTATCTCACGAGGAATTCAGAGTCTAACCCAAAAGAGAATCTATTCATAACTGGTTGTTTGATGTTTATTGGGCATCTGAGTCAGGATCTGTCAACATGAGCAATAAAATGAATGTTTATATTTAATTTCCTTTGTCAAAAAAGATGCAGTGACCTTGGATACCAGTACATAACCTGTACCTACATCCTGGGGATATGCAGTAATGTGTTGTATCGTCTTTGGAAAGTAGTAGTTTGTGTTCCTTTGTGGAACCTTTGTGGAAGAACCACTCATTGAATGTGGATCATCCTTGAGAAAAACCCCCCTCATTTTGAAATGGAGGATGGCTCATTATCCTGGAAAAAAGCATTCTCAGGAACCATGTAATTGCAGCCTTTATGCAGTTTACTAATGCCAGCCTTGGCCAGAGGTGACCCGACATTTGCCCGGACATTCCTCTTCATCATGAATCATCATCACAGGGATCTGTAAAGTTCCTCTTCAAACCTAATGCTTGATTCTCTGTTCTACGTCCTCTCCTTGATTTCTACCTCCTGTCCCTTTGTACTCTCTTACTCCTACTCAGCCTTCCACCGAGCTGGATATTATATTCACTGGTATTGATTTGTATGTGCATCTGAGGAGCATAGTTCAATTTGGCAAAAAAGCCTGAACATATTGTAATGACTGTATCACTGACCCTGCAGGCCCTGTTAGGGTCACTGCTTGATCATTAACTTCGTTTTTAACACACTGCAAGAACAACAGAGTGTTGGAACATCTTTGATGCATAATGTATTAAAGTCAGAGCAGCTGTCAGTCACGTTAGCTGTAGCCTTCTTGTCCAGCTTTCATGTACTTTTTAATTTTTCATTTATGGCATTTAATTGATGCTCTTATCTGCAGAGAGAGTGAGCCAGTGGGGGTTCAGTTAATTAATAAGGCTTCTCAAGGATACAGCTATCAGATCTGTAACCTTTTAGTTGTGCGATGGTCTCCGTACCCTTTATGTTATCCTGATGCTCATTTAGAGGAGAATATGTGAGTGATCTTCTTCTCAGGGGGGCATTTATTGTAACTTTATGCCTCTATACTGCGGAGTCATGTGGAGTTGGAGGTATAACGGGAGTGTTTTTGTAAAAGGAATTTTTTATGTCTTTTCAAGTCAACAATAAGACAGCAAAACAAGGGTTGGGTTGGGCTCTAAAAGTCAGCTTCACTATAGATGTTGGTAAAATACCCAGATTCACTGAGCTTCTTTAAGCAAAACCAAAAACCAAAAGTGTTTCAATGCAACAGTTCTGACTATAATATTTGGAGAAAGTAGCTCATGAAACATAAGGTGTTTCATGATCAAGGTGTTTCATAAGGTGTGCAAAGTAAGTTTAGATTCAACAGAGGATTTTGTGTGTAGACTCTACCTGCCAACATCGCTGTACGTCCCTACTGATTAACCATGGGCCTCATCTGGCAAAGACACCCAGCGAGGCAGTTTGTCGTGACCTCAGGTCTGCAGCCATGTTTGCCCAGCCACAATGTGTGTTGGCATGTTGGGCTGAGCACCATATGTGACAGGATGTTTGTAACGGTGGCCGCAAAGCTCTTGTGAGCTATCTGTGGACGCTATTTATAAGGCAGGGCTGTCATTTGGACGCATGTTAGAGGTAGTTGGCATCAAGGGGTGGAGAGATGAAGGCAATTTGTCCTGTTTCCGTTCACTCATGCCACTCTGTTTTTTTCCACTTGAAAAACGTGAACAGCAGCCACATCTTCTTAAGAGCCAGTCCAACCTGAGGCCTAGGGATCAGAGTGGTCCAAAGTAAAAGCTTTGCTCTTAACTTTCAAGTCCAGGTCCACTCCTCTCTTGGGGCATCGTTGCAGTGCCAGAGTGGGATTCAGCAGGTACTCTTCCACCAACAAAGGGTTGAGTGCTTTGTTTTTAATGCTAATATACCTCAGAGAGCTTTGGCAGTATTGGCTCCATGTGTTTTTTGCCGTGTGGCCCCCTTGTGTATTGGAGCTGACTGGTTCAATATGTGCTCTCTCGCCCTGAAGTGCGTCAAAGCTGTAGGAAACGTCGTAAAGCTTCCACGGCTAATGTGCACTGATTTTCCAGTGAGACGAGAGTAATAATGACATTATCACCTGTCAGTCACGGAGACTCTGTCGCTCATTTTCTGGTTTTCACGGCTCTGTGTTTTGTGGAATGGTTGAACTTTTCCCTCTTTTATGGTGCTGGAAACACCTGCCACGTTAAGAGTCTGTTTTTCCCGGCACTTTGTGAGCTGTTGGTAGAAAAGTTGGCCAGCAAGGGATTACAAACACACATGAAATGTGTGCTTTACAGCAGCGTGTTTGCTTAACGTTTTAAATTGTGAAACCTGGGAATGACAGAAACCAACCTAAGAATTATGTTTTTTTGGGTTTGTGTTGCTCAGTGTTTAAGACACTGAACTCAATTTTATTCTATTTTAGTACGGGCTTGGAGAATACAAGTTTATAACAGAAAGCCCCCCCCCCTTTTTTTTTTTTTTTTAATAAAAAAAAGAATCTATCTCTAGCAGGTTTCCCATACTGTCACCCTTAAAGTAAAATCTTTTGAAGAGATGTGACAGGAGAGTGAATATTGAACTTATATTCAACAGGTGGCCAGAAACATGACTAAAATAAATTTTAATGCAGCTCTGTGTCTGCTGAATGTGTACCTAGGCAACTGTTTGCCAACACATTTGCCAAATCAACTTTATAAGGCAATAATATGCCAATGTTGTGTTTACAGCTTCTTGTAAAGTAGCCAAGGGACAAAATAAATTGAATAATTCAGATTTAAACTAATTTTTATGAGACAATTTCAAGTGGAAAAGATTAGATTAGAGATTTCTATGCTGCACATTGCTCAGCAGGAAGTGTGGCTCTAGCTAACACTATCCATTTATCTTTCCCTTCCTCTCATAAGGAAAAAAAACATGCAATCACGGCACAGTAAGGTGCTTTGGATGAAAGTATCCACCACATGGCACAGGGGAGGTATGTGTGGCCGGTCTCTGAGTCCTGCTGAAAGCCTCATTTATTGCAGCTCATTACTATGAGACAGTTGAGAGAAGAGACAATACTCCATCAGCAAATCAAAGCCCACATGACAAGGCATTTTCATCATCACCGTGTCCCTGGATATATTATCTGCCTGTCTTAATGCATCGTTCTGCCTTTTCATTTCAAACGGCTGCTAACTGTAACCTTGAGAACCATATGGAATGCAGCAGCTTTTGCATGCAAGTAGATTTTCACACCTGGCAGAGGAGAAGGTGTGTGTGGATTTACACTGAGTCATGAAATGTTAATAAGGGAAAGAAAGTGTGTATGTGTATGTGGTGTGTGTGGGTGTGTGTGTATGTGGTGTGTGTGTGTTTGACAGAGAGTTTGGTACTCTATAGCCCAAAGTAAGGTAAGCTTTTTGAAAGTCTGGAGGTTGCTATGAGACACAGTGATGTAATCGCTACTAGTGAGTAATTTGCAATGAGAATGACTTCATCTGTATCTTTATGGATTGGTTTGTGAGAGCTGGCTGGTACCACTGATGGCACACAGAGAGAAAAAACACTGCTGATGTGGTTGATGTGCCGTGTGCAGCACACAAGCCATGAGAGAGCAGTTACTCTCATTTAATGTATGTATGTTTCAACTTTCTTACTTTATGTTTATTGAGTAGATAGTTGCATTTTGGGAAATAAGCCCAATCATATGCTTTTCTTGAAGTAAATAGACACTGAGTACATTTACTTGAGCTAGACACAGGTAGAAGTATAGTGCTGATGTTTTTAATTAGCTTCAGACCGTAGTAAACACAACTGCTAAGCGAAGGAATGGTCTTGTGATAGGGTGACTTCATGCTTTGGGAGAGCACACAGAGGACCACATGTTGAATACTGTCGCCAGTGTCATGTGTGCTTCCTTTACAGGATCCTGGATCAAGAGAAGCAACATTCAAGCGACATTTTTGGGAAATACACTCAACCACGTTCCTGCAGAGAGTTAGATGAGGAGACTGATACTTTTATATTTGGACGCTAAATGTAGTATGAAGCTACAGCCAGGAGATGGTTAGCTTCCAGTGCTTTGTGCTTCCAGTCTCTCTGCTGTCATCTCCTGGATGTAGCTTCCTATTCAGCATGAAGATATGACAGTGGTATTGATCTTCTCCTCTAATTCTCGCCAAGAAAACAAATAGGCATATTTCCCATTGTGTTAAACTATTCCTTTAATGCTATAAGGCTTTCATTAAATCAAACCCCATTTTTCATACTACTATTACTTTCATACTTGTGGTTGGCACTTTTTCAGCAGCAGCCCTTCAGTGGAAATATAAGACCCTGGATTCAAATGCATGAGGAGTTCACAGGTAACAAGGCATGAATGTAATCCAGTGTTGCTGGATTTTCTCATTGTTATCCATTGTGCCATGTCAGAGCTAGTTTGTGTCATTCTAATCCAACATTTCCTTTTGCTGCTGCTTCACATTAAAAGCATTAAACTGGCAAAGCATAGGGTGGCTTTTATTGTGAAGCAGTGACAGGAAATGCAGGTTATAGGTGTAGTGTGTAGGTTAGTGCTGACCATGATCGCTCATCAAAAACACGTCAACAAAACAAAGCATGATCATTTACAGCATTTTAGCTGAGCTGGTGAAATTATTTTTGACTGACTTCTTAATTAGTTTGTTTGGCTTCACTGGAAAAGGATACGCTTAAGTTACTCCTCTGTTCACGCTGCTCATAGGATTCTGATACCTGTACTATGAGATGTCATCAAATCTACCATGATGGAAATCTTAAGGATTGACGTTAAGCACACATTACACTGGTGACTATACTGAACATGTGGTCTTCTGGTAGTGGGATGCTCTTCCAAACCATGAAGTCACCTCATCACAAGGTCAGAACACTTCCTCTGTTTAGCTATTGTGTTTACTTCAGTCTGAAGCTAATTAAAAGCATCAGCACCACAATTATACCTCTCTGTCTAGTTCAAGTGAAAGCACAAGTGATTGTTCATAACAATGTGTTGCAATTTCAATTTTCACAATTGATTATCATTAAATGATAAATACGTGCATAACTGAAACAAACATTTTGAACTGCACTGTTGTGAGAAAGCCAAAATGTGTGGTGACTTTGTTTTAGATCACTCATTGTGATTAACAGTAAAGTAGCAGGTGTACATTTTCCAGTAGTGTAATCAGGATTGTCATTTGAGCCTGGCTCTTGCAGCCTTAACGATTCTTCCTGATGAAATAAAAATGCTTACATGAGTGAGCCGGTGCATCCTGGTGGTATCACGGTCTGCAGACTGCAAAGCCTCAGCGTACAGGATGACATCACAGCGGCAGAGCCTGTTACGCCGTCATGCCCCAGACATGTCATGGGATTATATGAGTAATGTGAATTACTTAGCAGTGATATTGTGTTCTCATGCTCCAGGAGCAGGCATTAATTCCCTGTAATTGCATTAAGTGTGATTTGCATAATAAAAAAAAACAAAAAACAGATTGGATTATTTTTACAATTATATATGTCTTTATACAACATTTTGAATGAATTCATTACAACGTACAGCCGTTTTCAGACTTTATAATATTAGTATTTGCAGCTGCAATCTCCTGATTTCTTCCAGCGGACCTCCAAGGGAAGTTTATCTTAACCAGGGATTTGTTACTTGGTAACTGTTGTATCACTATGTTGGTTAAAACATAAAATTACACACATTTTACATGTTAACAGTTACATCTGAAAGCCATGTCAACGCAATTTGTGTCAAGTGCTTTGAGGATTGTTCAGCTCTGATCTGAAGAAACCAGCAGTCTCTTAACTTTGTCTCTTACTCTGACAAACTGACAGACTTGTCTTCCTTTTCTCAGAGGAATTTCTTGCCTGTTTTTTTTTTTTTAAAGTCTATCCAATTACCGCTGTCATATTTACCCATAATTTGACAAATATAGATTGTTTAAAGCCTTTTATTCCCAAATTGTTGAATTGAAAAGTCTTGTCTGTCCTCATCGGCACCAGCTCAGTGAGCTGCCTCTGTGGTTATCAAGTTAAAGTAGCTGCACCTTCCTTTACTCAAGCTAAAGAACCACTACTAGTTATTTGCCTGATATTCACCCCAATCCAAAAGTGTGACACATTTCATGACTTGCCATCAGAAGCAAACTTGATTCATGCGTTCTCTGCTGCGCTTCCTTTATTCTCTCACAGTTTTTCCCAAGGACGTTTACGGTCCTTTGTGGGCTTTCCACTAAACATATTACTAATGTCTGCAGCCACAGAGGAGCTTTTAATGGATTTCTCAGCACGTCACTGCTGAGATTGGAGGCCTGTGTGTCGTTAGTAATGCACCACAGGAGCCAGGACACTGAAATCAAATCCACTGATGAAAGCGAAACATTTAGTTATACACTTAGAAGACATTATCTTTTAACTGTGACCTGCATTGTCTATATGTCTGACTCCTGGTGTTTGGTTTCAAGAAGCGTCTCATTGATTTCTCCCTTATCTCTCATTTCTAAAGTACATTTTTTACATATGTATAGATAAAATGTGCATGTAAGAAATGCTTCTGCTCTTCCTCCCAAATTTCCCAAACCCAGCCTCCATGCTTGCAGTGCCACTGAAAATCCATACAGACTTTGTGCCTATGGGAGGTTGGAGCCACTACAGACACACACATATGAGGATCTGTTTACAGCCTGCCAAGAGCCCTGAAGGCGGGCCACTGCCTGTTAATAATGCCAGTCTGCTGCATATATACGTGAGCAAATTTGTGTCTATAAGTGTAAATTTAGTGTAAAGTTTGAGAGAGTGTGTATAGGTATGTGGGATCTGCGCTTCCTTGTAGGGTATCTGCGCAGGTGTATGTTTGTGCGCGTCCATGCACAGGTGTGCCCTGTGCTCCTAGAGGGATGAGAGGGCAGCTCTCCAAAGTGTGATAACTCGCTCAAGGCTGTGACTTTGAACAAGGGCGCCACCCCTGCCACCGAAGGAAGCTCATTCATCATAACACAGGCAGACACACAGACAGACAGAGAGACGAGCACGAGCTGATGACATGTCATGCCTGCAGTGAGTGGATCTGCCTATTTGTGGAGCTGACATGTACATGTTGTCCCAGAGCTACCAGCCTCCACTGGAGAGCTGTCCTTAAAATGACACACATTTATCCGCTCAGCATGAGGACAATTGACTGGAGAATTAGGCCAGACACCGTCTCAGATGCTGGCTGAGGCATTGCTAAGTTTAGATACAAATAAGATAATTGTTCCTTAAATGTGTCAGGAGCTGCTGTTTTTCCACTGTTGGGACCAATTTGATCTTGGGTCTTTGGTTTTTTTTTTCTTTTTTAAAGCAAGCTCAAGGAAAGACATCTTTTTGTAGAAAGACAAAGCCTCATTTTTCCCTAAGAAGCCATTAAAACAAGCCAGTCAAGCATGGACGGTGAATTGAAGATGGGATGCAGAAATGTGACAGACCACTTTCAACATCCCAATGTCCTCCTTTGGAAAGCAAATGGTTTTGTCCCGTGTCTGTGAGCCTTGGAAAACATACAGGAAAGCAACCGATTATTAAATCCGCCGGCTGAGGCTCGGAGAGCGTTCTCTGATCCTATTTCCCTCTGGAGATTGATGTGTGCAGACCGAGAGCTGCCTTACCATGCTGGCAAGATTTACTGATTTTTTTGTGGTAATAAAAAACATCTTCAGTATGGTTTTGCCCTTTATTATGCACACCATTGAGCCAATCACCAAGGCTGTAGGTTGCACTAATAAATGTCAGAGCTTGAAATTAGGTTTTGGACACGCCTCTGCGCTGTACAATAGAGCTTGTGAAAAAGGTCAGGTATGAGCAATCAAATCAGAATTTCAGCTGAGTAATTACAGAGTTTAGAAGATATTTCTGGCAAAGACCAAAAAGCAGTTGAGTTAGGAGTGTCCTGCATCTCAAACACTGTCCTGGTCTGATGCTAAAACAGTTGGCCGGTTCTTAGGAGGGGAGACGAGGGATGGAGGAATGAGACTTTGGACAGAAAAGATGTAACAGAATCACCATGGTTACTGCCAATCTCAATGATCTTTTTGTTTCTACCTCCTTTCCCTCTTCCTCGCTGTCTGCCTCTCTCCACCCGTTTGTCTGACTCTTCCTCCCCTCGCTCGGTGGGCGTGACGTCTGGAGCTCATCGAGCGTTGCCGATGATTTACGCTGTGACACGCCGCCGTTGACGGATAGCCGCATTACTGCCAGACGTGTCACACAAGACGAACGGCGACGGTGGCAGTGAAGGGATAGGGTCTGGGTGTTGAGGGGTGTGGAGAGGCGGGGAGTTGTCTTTCAGAGTGGATGGGTATGATTTGTGCTGGGGTTGGAGGTTGTGTCTGTAGTTAGGGTGCTGCAGCTGGTGCAAAAAATAGGGGCTAAATTGGGAAGACCTGTCATCACTTCCACAGCGTACTCCCAGTCCTGCACTGGTTAGGCTTTTTAATATCAATGATTAGATTTGAAAACAGTGGGGGGGATGTCACACTGTGGGCAGGCAGATTTTCTTGATGATGCAGTCATCAGGGCATGTTGAAATAACCTGCGTAGATGGTGGCTCTAACCCCCTTCTTGTCAAAGAGAGTTTGCATCATCAGAAAACCCCCATGAGTACAGCCCTCTGTGTATGATGAATGTGCACAATCATTCATCTGCTATCAAAAGAATTAGTATTTTATCTCCTGAAATCTAAGCTATAACCATCCAGCGAGAGCATTATGTATGGGATTTGATGCCGTGCAATATTGGCTCCAGCAGCTCCGCAGCCGTTCAGTTTCCTGTTTGAAATTGGGGAAATTGAATCACAGCCCAAATGTTCACAAACTGAATTTGAAACTCCTGCACTGGATCACAACACTATGCTAATTTGTGAGTGTTTATCCCAAGAAGGTCATTAAACTGAATAGCTCATATGCAAATAAGCATGACTGAAATCTCTGTTTTTTTGTGAAACTCCACTGATGACAGCGTGCCGAAATTCAAATTTCCTCCTGCTGTCATCCACGGGGACGCTGCTACAGAACAGGGAACCGTTCACAAGTACAGTGTCTTGCTCTCGGAGTCATCAGCACGGCTGACATTTGCTGCCACAGGGGCTTGAACCTGCACTTTCACTTGAAGGACGTTAAGTGTAATTGCCACGCCATCCTGCTGCCCTCTGTTCCTACTTTAAAATCACAGGATGCTTCTGCCACACACCACAGGCAGCTCCTCTGGCAGCTGCACTGACCTCTGGTCCTCGAACACACGGCTCCTATCACACAGTTGGATGTTCATCTCTGATACGCCTGTGAGGTCACCATTTGCCAGGTCAGAGGGCATTAGTCCTATGTGTGCAGTGGGAGATTGAAGCCCCCCCCCCCTCACCCTCTGCAGGATCATCAGATGGACTCCTGCCGAGAGTGTGGCTGGAATTAGCATTGATCTGACTCGCTCATGTGCTCGCATTTATTTATGGACATGAGTGTGTTTCGTATTAGTCTCAGCATGGCCTGATAGACTGGATCAGGACGGGCAGCAAAGTTGGAAGGCAGATGGAGGACAAATGTTGAGGGATTTTGGGAATAAATGGATAATCTGGAAGAGAATAGTAAGCAACATGTTGGCTAATAGTACTTTGTTGGCACTGGACAGCTCTCTACTTTTGTTTGCTCAGTTTTACTTTCTAACCAGTGCACTGAGGATTGTGGGGGTTATCTTAGCTCAGGCATGCTGCTAAAAAGTACAACTTTGCCACTAGTAATTGATTTGAGTGACAAAAAGGTCAAAAAGGGTTAAAATTGATAGATGGAGGAGGGATTAGTGAGTTAGGACAGACAGGCCTTCTTTTAACTGTTTGTTCCATGAATGGCTGGTCTGTGTTGGAGGATTTTTATTTTTCACAGTGCCTCCCTCCTGTGAAGTCAGCCTGACGCTGAGCCCGATGTCCCGCCAGCTCAGACACGAGATTGGATTCTTCTCCAAACAAACAGCTCCGATAAGACAGAGGTCCTGAAACACTTCCTTCCACAGATAGACTCAGTGTGTTTGTGGCTGAAGAATTGTGGTATAAACAACAGATAAGAGAGAGTGAGAGTAGGCTTTGTTTCAACATGTTTTTCAGATTTTACCGAGCAGTAGCTGAACTCCTTATTATAACAACCAAAGTAAAGTGAGTGACGTTTCCTTATCTGGCACAGTATATGCTTAGGAGGATGTATTGTCTGTCACTGGTTGATGCCCATTTGTACCAAGCAAAGCTCCCTCATGGAGAAGAAAACCACTGGCTGTTTGACAAACTTCCTGGGTTTTTCTCGTGATTAAACGCTGTTTGAACTGTTGATTATTTGATAAAGCATCAAAATCTTGGCTCATTCAGCCCTGAGTGTGCTGTCGAGGCTTGGCTCTATCCACACACAATATTTTGGTCGGAGTCCCTTTCAGATCACTGTGAGCAGGGCTGGGGTCTTGCCAAGAAATGTCAATACTACACTGGCACAATCATAGATTGGTCTCATTTCACTGGAACTCTCTGGAAAACTGTTGATTACAGCAGCGTCACAGCCATCACACCCCTGCATCTGTGCACAGATGACTGTTAAAATGTGAAAGTAAAGAGAGCAACTGAAAGAAACGGGGTAAAACCTGTCAAGTAGGCTTGCTAAGTTTGGCTCGTTTCTCTGTGTGTTCGTGTCGTTTTAAACAGATTATGCCAGAGCCCAGGGCGAGACAAAGTGTTTGTGGATAAGCAGAGTTTTTGGAGATTACATTTAAATTTTATGCATGAAGCTGTGGCTTTTACTCGCCTTGCTGTTCTGAATGATGAGGGTTTACAACCTCTCTCAAGGACGCATGGCTGCTGGGAAGCAGGCACTGGCCATGGTGGACAAGAAGCTGGTAACCTTAGAAGATTCTGCCCCTTACGATTTATGTCCAGTGACAATGTTCAATACCACTGAAGCAATTAATTAAGTGGACCCTTTATGCAGGGAGGAGGAAAGTTTGGGTGTGGAGGCATTTAGTGACTTTCACCCAGAAAACCAGAGTTTGCGTCCTACCTCTGTCTCGGCTCGTCAAACCAAGAGAGAGTCACTGATGACCCTGATGGAAGCAGTCCGCTGAACTCTTCTTTATTCAGAAGCTGTTGCTGGAGTTTTTACCTCGTAAGAGTCTTTCCTTCCTCCTTCAACTTCAGAAGAAGTTGAGGTTGTGCCAGAAATCAGTAGTCATCCTAACCATACCGTAACTAGTTTTGCAGAATTGTATGCTATTGATTTTCCTTTTTGGAGATAGGGTTATCCTTTATTTATCTGCAAACGTCTCCAGGTGATGTAACCAATAAATAGTTGAGTTTTTTTTAGTCGACCTTGGTGTCAACAACGTTGATTGCAGCACTCTGTGCTGAATGATTCCTGTTTTCACACCTGCAATCAACGGAGGTGAGATTGTCAGAATTTTCACAATTTCTGACCCTTGAGAATTGATTTTGATTTGCTCCATCTGAGCCTCTCCTCATTCCTTTACTGCACGCACACACAAGGAGGCGACTTGATTGGACCTATAACAGTGATTTATCCCCAACATGCATTTAAATTGTCAGCTGCAGCTTTCACCAGCCTATACGTCTGGAACGGAAATGTCAAGGCTCTCTCCTTGCCCCTCTTCTATCCCCTCTCTCAGGTTTGACTCGGAGCGAATGGCTGTGGATCGTCTGAAATGGAGAACTAATTGGATTGTCATATTTCCACATGGGAATACAAGTGAGTGAGAAAAGGGCTTCACGCGCTGGCCTTGTTTGACTCCCTTTTTCTCCTCCTCAATCCCCTTCTTTGCTCAATGAGATTTTTTTTCCATGCGACTAGCCGGAGCTTAAGCCCTAATCGCCTCTGCAGTACATGAAAAGAAGCTGCCTATCGCTCCTTTGGTTTGCTTCTCCCTCCAATTTCTAGCAGATCAATTCTCTTCCTCATCCTAACACCAAACCCCCTCTGCTCTACACTATCAGGAAAAGCTGCTGTTGCATGTGGAAAACAACTGTACCGTAAGTCATCTTTTACAGCTGCCTGGAGGGCCATATAATCCCACCACCGCCCTTCTCACACAAACACACACACATAGACAAATGGACAGTGGAAGGTCAGGTCAGCAAAGCAACAGCAAAAGAGAGTTGGGGGTGCTGCCATGATAACAAACATCCAAGTCCTCTGGGACTCAGGCCAGCACTGGTGTAAATGCTGTGTTAAAGGGACAGGGAAAGTCAGGAGAGCAATGAAAGTGGCTGCATAACTGAGATGTTGCATTCGCTGTCAAGGTGTTCACAGGCCAGAAATTTTGGATCAGATCCGAAAGGGAACCGTGGACTACATGCATAAATAAATTAAAAGAGAACCTATCCCAAAATAACCTGAGAACATTGAGCCCCGGCCCAGACCTGCAAATAATTAGACCCAATTCAAAATGCGGTTGAGCCGAACAGACCCAAATGAAGGAATAATGCCGCCGCTGGCAGCAGTGTGATGTACGACAAATGAATGAGCAGCTGTGGTTGTAAACGGTAGCGGCACTTGTCATTTTACTCTGAACTCTCACTCTCTGTCTTCCTTTGAAATCTCAGTTTTCTTTTGGCGATGATTTGTGGTGCACCACTTGCTTAGAAGTGAGAGCGAGATTTCTTTGGGCCACTCAGCTATCAGATAAATTGACCCATGATTTGCAGTAATACATCAGGACCTACACTGAATCGTTGCAGCAGGACAGAAGACCCTATCCCTAACTGAAATGACATGACAGACACCTCATTTACTGTGAAGAGAAATGAAATCCTAATTTATTTTGATTATAATCATTGTAAATTACTGACAGGACATTGGGGGTTGCTTTCATTTGTGTCAGAGATATTAGGTTGGATCTAAATTCTTCCTCTGGCAACACAGTGTCTGTGTTTTTTTGATTCTCCGAATGAAAATAGGTGGATAGTAGCACTTGTAGGTTCATTAATGGCACCTTTTCTAACCCTCACAGCATTTTCAATATGCTGAAAGGGTTGTTTGTATTAAGAATACCCCTTTCAGGTCAAGGATGGCCAACATGTTGAGCGGTTGAGCACCTAGGCTTCATTTTTGCTTACCACATATTGTGCCTTTTGCCTTTTGAGGATTATCAGGTATCCCCTCCCTGCAGCAGCACTGTAGGTGGGAGTGTGGTGGGAGGACATAACATTACAGGGACGACAGCTGGGGTGAGTCTCATCCTGTGTGAGTGAAAGGAGTCCTGGTAAGCCAGACCTGACAGTGGTTGCCAGTGAAGGTTCATGGGGTGTGGGTGCACGAGAATGGAGCGATTATGAGGTCTGGAGTGGGGGAAGGTGGAGGGTGTTATGCCTGCCTCCCCACAGGGCCTGTTATCAGACAGGAACATGGCTGCTTCAAGAGCTGGGAGATAAAGATTAGGACACCTTAAGTGAGGAGGACCACTGCATGAGGCAGGAAAAATCTAACCAGTTGAAGTGTCCTTGAGCACAACACCAAATGCTCTTCAGTGTCGGAATCTCGTTGTTTGAAAATGACCTTTGACCCCTA
Organism: Toxotes lorentzi; assembly: GCA_037833715.1. Lineage (NCBI taxonomy): Eukaryota > Metazoa > Chordata > Actinopteri > Toxotidae > Toxotes > Toxotes lorentzi. The sequence continues at coordinate 13,613,351 of JBBMJY010000015.1, read as the reverse complement.
TGGAGAAGGATGCAAGGAGCTGATTATCAGAAAACATATCACTCAGAAAGAAAACAGGGAAGAGATGTGTACCTCTCTATGGGTTTCACAGTCTTCATTGTTTGTTGTAAAATGATTAATTAAATTATTTGCTGTTAACTTAAATTCGCTGGGAGCTGTCAGTACAATGTGCAGATTTTTTTTTTTGCCTGATGTATTGCCTTCAATTTTGTCAGTTATCAAGTAAAGCTACCAAACATTTTGCAGTTGACAGCTTCACATTTACACTTTGAGCCCAGTGAGTTTTAAAACAGAAGAATTATGGCGGGGACAACAAGAATCAATTCTTTATTTTTCCTTATTTGACTTGTGTCAGTGAAAGACAAATGCAGCCACTTAAGATTCACAGAACTGCAAAATGACTCAGCCTGATCTGAACTGAGGCCAAACAGTCAATAGCTTGATGCAAAGCAAAGCACAAAGTTAGAAATTGAATATATTTTAAGTTAGCCGGGGCTTATGGGACTACATCATTACATGTGCAAATTAAGGAAGCTAATTTCAGCAGGCACAAATGAGTCCCAGTTCTACCTTTAAGTTTAGGGCACACTTTGGAGTGAGAGAGGGATGTCTGACTGTGATCAGCGAATAAAGCACTGCAAACTGCATATCAGACTCTCTGAAGGGTTTGTTATAGCTACATGATTTTCTTTGTAACTGTGTACAGAGAAACTTCTGGAAAAAACAATCAAATTAACCCCTGAGTTACTTTTATGCATTATATGTGAGTGTGTGGAAAAAATGGCACTGATTTTAGCAAAGCTGGCCTTGCTGAATGAGAGTTGAGAGCTGAGTTTCTTGGTTCAGTCCCCGGGTTCTGTCATCACATTAATGTCTAATAATATATCCATAACATACTGTGTATTTAAACATGGCTTGTGTATCCTCAGGGATAAATCAGGTGAACATGCTGTATTGGCAGTTCAGTGTGAGAGAGACAGCGGTTCTCTAATGTCCACAGGCCATAGACATGGGTCCTGGCGCTGCACACAGACCTAATCAATGTGCTCATGGCTCCCTGCCTGCTGGCTAATGAACAGCTAATGCGCTCCTCTCCTGCTGTTCTGAAAAGCACCCACTTTGAAATTGCCACAGTGATGATTAACTCCTCCATATTGCATGAGTTAGGATGTAAACGAATTTACTCTACCCTTGTGCACCCGTCTCTCTCTCTCTCTCTCTCTCTCTCTCTCTCTCTCTCCCTCCCTCCTCTTGATCTGCTCAGGCTTAATTTTTTCAAACAGCCACGATACTTTGGGTAGCGGATGTAATTTTTCTTCCCTGCAGACTTATGGGGACTGTCCTGCTGTGCTTAGTGCAAGAGGAGTTTGCATTTGTAGCAGTGCCTCCATTCCCCTTCCCTCTGGAAGATATAAGCCCAGAGTACAAGCCCCTGTGTTCAGTTTCTTGAACAAGCTCCTTGGCTGTTTTGACACTTTCATCAGTGCTGTTTTCCAGCCGCTGCACTTGTTTTAGCATCACTGCAAACAGACTGAACACTGACTCAGCAGAGCATCAGTGCACTGCTTTTAAATGTTTTCGCCTCCAAACAACCCTCTGAATAAACATATACAACCGCATTGTTTATCCAGTAGGCTAATTAGCTAATTGTTTAACCCCATGCAACTCTGAGTGGTGTACTCAGCAATTCAAGTTGTTCATTAATTCTGCCTTTGTGCTTTTTCCCCCCTCTCTGTAATCCACATTTCTATGTCACTGCCAACGCTATGATAATTGTAGCGCAAGATAATTGTTTACATACTGCAGGACACATGATCTGACAATAGAGCAGGGCTTGGATTCTGTGTCATGGAGGAAAAAAAGTCATTTTCTTGTGGAAGCCAGGTCCTCAGGCGACCTTTGAGAAAAGCAAAGAGTTCATGGAGCTGCACAGCTTATTGGATTGATGACAGATGATTCATTATTGACTGCAGCATGTGATCTTTTCTCTCTCTCTCTCTCTCTGTGTGTGCTCAGGCTATGTAACAGTGGCAGCCCCAGACAACAAAGGCAATGTTACAAGTTTTGCTTTCTGAAGAAACTGGCACAGTGGCACAATGCTGTTCTGTTTGGATAAGAGGGTTTGTCATGACTGCAGTGTTTCAAACAGCTTATGTCCTGTTAAACAGGAGTGGACTGAGCAGTTTGGCCACTGGGCCTCTTTACTGGGGGTCACAGATTGCATCGATATCTAGTTTGTCTCATTCCATTGTTAACAGGTAGATCATCTATTTTTAACTTTATTGGTATTGCCTTCAACAACATAAATACAAAATTTGTTCAGACAAGTTGATGTCGCCTACTAGCTGGCACTTCACTTAACATTACAGCAGCAAGATACTGTACAGAAATGTATTTGCCACTTGAATTTGCCACAAAATTGACATTATTACCAGTCATCACAATGACTAAGTTTCAACAGTTCCTCAAGTCTAAGATAAAAGATTGATACCACTCTCATGTTCATGTTCACTCTCATGTTTAATATGAATCTGGATCCAGCAGCCTGTTTTTAGGACTGGAACTGGGGAAGTGATTAGCTTGTCTGCGTTCAAACTAAATCTGCCTACCAGCACCTCTGAAGCTCACTTATTAACAGTAGTATTGATCATTGATCTACCATTTGGCATGAAAGCAAATAAAGTGTATTTCCCAGAATGTGACAATATTCATTTAAAGGCAGTGGTGTGACTGTGGATGAACTGTTGCTGTGGATGAACATTTTGCAGGATTAGAAGCACAACCTGAAAGTCTATGTAAACTATATTCAGTTTTCAGAGTTCATTTTTGACTCGTGCTAAATCAGGGTTTTGGTGCATCTGACTATGTAAATAAAATGTTCATTGTTAATAATGCATATTCTGTATTCTGCAGACCGTATTCTGCAGTCATCACTATGCAGGATAACATGAGCGATAGTGCTGCCCGCTTCACTATAATAATCCTACTGATTCACAGGGCATCATGCTGTGTGTGTTTATTAGTATGTGATAATGTTTTTCAGCACTCATAACCAAACCTGAGGATGGACCAGTATGAGTTTGGGTAAATTAGCCTGGAGGCAGCATATGCGCCTGGGACTGTGGGATTCCTAAATGGTGTTTCCATAGCAACAGTGATTTCCCTTCACCGCAGGTGATTATTCTGTGGTGGTCCACCCGGCCGTGGCCTACCTATGGTGGGAGGTTCAGCAGGGACAGTGAGGTTGTCGGTAGTCATTCATTCTTCCATTAACCTTTGTTTGGACAGACACTCTCATTTACACACAGCAACACAAGCAGAGATAATACATAATAAATGTATTATAGAATAAAAACAAGTCAATAAGAATCTAGAGCTATAGAAGTGCTTGGAATGAAAACCAGGCATCAATATAAAAGTAGAAATTTAGAGCTAAACACAAGCAAAGATTAGAATTTTAAAATGCAGGTCGGCTCTCTGTTTATTGAGCTTTAATCAAAGCTATATACTCAGTATCAGAAGTCAGATTACTCATTTTAATTCAACGGCAGATCCAGCTGAACCAAAACGTTCAAGGCTTTTTAGTTTCAGTTAATCAAAATGTGTGATCAGACAGTGTTCTGCCATCAGTGAAGAGTGCTGAAGGTGGAACTCACCTTTACCCAAACAACTGGGACACCTCCTTAGTTTTAATGACCTGATAGAGGGAAGAAGAATATCTATGGATTAATGTGTTCATTATGCTTTGGCTCAGAGCCACAGCAGATGAATTACTCACAAACAAGGACGTTCAATGGACTGGATTTGGACTTGATTGGAGGAAGTGTGCTAGACACCTGAAATACTTCACACAGCGTGTAGTTATTAGACTGCCAATGGCTGTCAGGAGCAGCTGAGTGATTGGCTTTGGTTCCTTGTAAACAACACTGTACATTGGCCCAGTCTCTGATTGCAGACCGGTGGGATTGCCAGCAGGAGTGAATGCATTTCCTACATCCCGCTGGACATCTCACCTCTCTGGGTTTAATCCAAACATGAGTATGAAAAGCAACCTCTGAGTCCCAAATGAGATCTTTAAGCCACAGATAAGCACATTGCGGAAATGAATTTCCACTTATTGCTTCCGCCTCTCACCATAAATAGTTACAGTGTGCTGTCATATGGACAATGAAATCTATGTAGTATAAATAGTGCACATTCACATTTTAGTCTACTTAAAACAGACCCATGGTCTCGAAAGTGATCATGGGGGGATGGGTTTGTCTCCCTATTATTTATTTATCTATCCACCCCAGTATAGTTGAGAATACATAAGTATGTGCTCCTTTTATTGACCCACTGAACAGATCTATCTCTTGTCAAGAAAGAGTCTTTCCTCTTCCATTAATCATCTCACGTTTATCTGGCCCTGTTTATAAAATAAAAGCTTCACCTCCAGCAGCAACATGCTGCTGCCACACTGATACACGAGTACTAATCATCTGTTGATATGATGTTATATATAATAACATATCAGTCAGAGGCACAAAACCAGTATTTTTAATACTTTCAACATTTTGCTGCTAATACTTAAGTGATTTTTAATGCAGTAGTCATATTAACATGCAACATGCAAGCTCCAGAGCCTAGACCAGGGTTCAAACCTGGAACCCTCTTGCTGTGAGGCATAAGTGCTAACCACTGCACCACTGTGCATGTTCTCCCTGTGTTTTCTCCGGGTACTCTGGCTTCCTCCCACAATCCCAAAAAAACATTTTGGCTACTCCAAATTGACCGTAGGTGTGAGTGTGTGCGTGTGTGGTTGTCTGTCTTTGTGTGTCAGCCCTGGGATTGACTGGCGACCACTCCAGGGTGTACCCCGCCTCTCTCCCATAGTCAGCTGGGATAGGCTCCAGCTCCCTGCGACCTTGACGGATTAAGCTAGAAAATGGATGGATGGATGGATGGATGGAGTATATTTACTTTGCTGTATTGGTACTTTTACTAAAGTGACAGATCTGAATACTTATTCCCCTCTGACTGTACATTTTACACTGTTCTCTATACACTTACTGTATAGCTAGCTAAACAGCATGATCACATGACTTGATGTTGATTACAGTAATAAACCTAGTAATAGAAGCAGAATAGTCATTAAAATGATCATCAAGGTCAGTCATTTTTCCTCTGGTAAAATATTGTCATCTGGTCAATGCAGGCAGCACAGAGAGACAGGAAGAGGGAGAGGCATGCTGAATCCAGTGGTCAGACAGGGACATGCTCTGGGGACACAGATGATCAGGTGAGAAAGTGGAATGTGAACTGTAATGGAATTTAGTCGAGCACATAGACAGTAAGAGTAAGTATCTTATTAATGGACTACAGGTAACTGAATCTTGTATATGAATTACTGAGGTTACATGGACAACAGTACTCCAGTATTAAGACAAAACCAGTCATGCCTTCAGCATCATATA
>JBBMJY010000015.1:13586454-13607795 GCA_037833715.1 Toxotes lorentzi | reverse complement strand
GTTACAATCCTCTGTGAGGGAGTAGTGGTCATTTCTTTCCTAAGCTGCAGGAATTCATTCAGTGAGTAGTTGTATGCATTTACTGCTTCAAGGTTGAGAGTTTTCAACTTTAGAGATATGGCTCATCTGCGAAATGTCACCAAAATACACACAAAGTAACCACACTGCTCGCCTCATTCACTGCTGCTCACTGTTATATAATTAACTGAAACTGGCAGCTATTTTTGTATATGTAGTGGCTCAGCAGGTCACTTGCTCACAACACCGTGTCGACAGGTTTAACAGAGCTCTGAGGGACATTTTGACAGCTGTCATTCCAGGAGAGAAAATCTGGGTTTACAGCTGGTAACTATTAAACAAAATGGATTTGTCCCAGTCAGGTCAGGACATTAATTACTTTAATTTCAGGGTATGGATAATGTATTGTTTTAGGCTACGAGAAAACATATTTATGTTTATGTAGAAATCTTTCAAAACTAAAAATGTTATTGTTATTTATTTGGCAAATAACAAACAGAAACAACTAAATAGTCCTTTTTCACACATAATAACCGGAAAAAAAGGAAAATCAAGCATAACATTCAACCACTAAAACTATTTTTTCTGTTCGGTAAATCACTATAATTTGACATCTTAATCAAGAAATAATAATGTGCTTTACTATTTTTTTCAGTCTTTTTGTAAAACAGAAAATCTGAAAATCCATGGATAAAAATAATAATTATATTTCAGCATTAAAAATATCATTTCGGTTAAAGAGCTTCTACATACTGGTGTATTAACCATTACGGAAACATAAAAAATGATTTTGTTCATTAATTTAGGGCAGCTGTGGCATACCTTACATTGGGTGGTGGTCTAATAAATTTGTTTAGCATTGTAGCTGACTGTAGCACATAAAGTGATCCTTGTATTCATCATGCATTTGTTTCACATTATTCCTGCAGACAACTTAAACACCACACAGTCAAACGACATAAACACATTGTGAATTAAAGCTACTTTTCCTTTGCCAGCTTCTTTCCAGTCTATCCCTTAAACTGTCACACGGCAGAGAAGAGAGCTAAATTAGATGTTTCCCAACTATTCCTCTTGAGAATGAACTTCAGGATTTTTTTCAGTAAGCAGTATAAAGTAGGACTCACGTTGTGGATACATCTGTACCCCCATATTTTCAACTGTACGCTCCCAGGCAATGTATTTAAAGTTCGCATTCAGGCTTTAGGAGTTGCCGAGAGGTTCTGCTCATGGACATCCATTCATCATGTCGGCCATGTCTGTCACTACCTGTTTATTATTGTTGCTTTCTACATGCAGTATGGTGAAGCTCGGCTTCCCCACAGACTCATTCATCACGGACCTCCTTTGTGCCTCTCTGCGTCTAGGTGATCTTTTCAAAAAGAGAGGACCTCGGAAATGGTTAGCGGTGTTGTTGTTGTTGGAGTTGGTTCTGTTCTGACAGGTGACTGCACAGAATGATAGTTGATTATTCTGAGCTTTTTGGGCTCTCTGAAGTGGGTCAGCCTTCTCTGGAATTGATGGACTGGCCTCTGTTATGTTAACAAGAAACAGTGGTCCAAAACAGCAGCAATACATGTCACTTCTCCCTGCACAGTGCACACTCCCATTTTTCTTCTGTGATGATAAGGATTCACCACACGATCAGAGCTGATAACATGTTGGCGTGGATCCACACAGTTGTTAGAAATATTGACTCAGACATGCGTCAAAACATAGGACCCCGTCTGATCCAGTTAGACTGGATTTGGACCTAATCACATAAAGGGGGAGTCAGGATTCACCCTGGACATCTAGCCAATAATAACAGTTATTATAACAGTAACCATAGTAGCCTACTTATGAGAATAGTTATAATGAAGCTTATTTTTTCCGCTCCTTCTAAAACAAAAAAGAAATGTAAACCACAATGATTTAGGGTCATGAAATGACTGTAAAGGAAGCCTTAAAAATTTTGTGGAGTAAAAATGACCACACTTGTTTTTTTTTTTCCTCCAGTGAGAGCAGCTACTTTAAGATGCTCTTCAGTGGAGTTGTGTTTCCATCTGGGACTGCAGTGGTTTTCAGTGTGTGAAGTCAAGAGTTCACATTGCACCCGACCTGCCTTCACTAGTTGGGTCTCCTGGCCAGTAACGGTAACAATCTCTCGTCACCTGCCCATCAAGGCTGCTCACTTCCTCCCCTCTTCTCCGCGTTATTTGCTGTCGAGCAGAGCGATGACGTCTCCTCGCCTCCTAATTGGTCTTTTTCCTGCCAACGTCCCGGAATGGTTGACTTCATCACTTGGCACGCCTCGATGTGACTTCTCCCTATTCCACTTGTGGTCAGTTCTGAGACCGACCACATCTCTGCAACTTTGATCTTTATTTTTTACTTTTTTGTTGTTGTTTTTCTCCCATCAATCCAAGGGCTTTGCTCGAAAATGAGACCGGAAAGCAATTTAGAGAGGTTGGAAACGTTCCAAGGGCAGGACGACTCTGTCTGCACGCCTGTGTTTGAGTGCTAACGTAGATGTGCAGCTAACGTACTGTAGTACAGAAAGACAACAGCTGTTTGTCTTTTCTGAGTACAGGAAAGTCTGATTAAAGACTTCAAATTTGTGAGTCTTTGAGTCAGTGTTATTCCATAAAGGACCAATCATTAGTTTTCACTGTGCACTCTTAGTTATTTTGTAGGAGTAGGTTCAGATTTGTTCAGGACTAATGGAAGGAAGGTGTAGGAGGATAAATTATTGTTTCAGCTGTGTGCGTGGTACAGTGGTGTTTGCATGTTCAGAGCAAACTGAACCCTTCTCATCTTCGATTTGGTTTGTAGAGAAAGTTCAGTAGGTTCCATATTTCTTCCTGTACCTTTGCCTCAGAACAAACCATTCAGAGAGGAAGCTGGAAATGAATGGTTCCTGCCATTTTACATGCTGTTGACATTAGGCCGGGATTGTCAGGAAGGAATCGTTTGAATTGTTTCACCTCTTTGCTAGTTTCATGGTCACTGATTAAAAGCTGAAGTTTAGATGTGGGAGGCTTCTGTTTGAATTTATACCCAGTGAAAGCACCGTTTGTGGCTCCCTTTTACTGCACTGCTTGGTTTTATTTGAAGCAGCTGTGCTTATCGCTATAATCAGCTTGTAAACCAGAGATGGAGATGTCTTGGCAGTTTGGCGTGATGGGAATTGTGTGGGTGATTTACTGACAAATGTCAAACACCTTTGGTCATTATTGCATATAATTTGATGAGAACATGCACAGTAAATAAATCAAGTGTGTGCTTTATATTGTCTTTGTGTGTGTGTGTGTATGCCAGTGTGCAGAGATTTACATATGCTCTATCTTTGTGCATGAAGCTGTGTGTGTGTGTGTGTGTTCTTACAGCATTTGCTCCCATTTTTCAGGACAGATATAAAACTAAAACAAGATAAAAATGTACCTTTGAAAATAAGAATTAAAACTATGAACAAAATGTGAATTATGTTCAGAGACCACATCGTTTTTGAGACTACATTTATTAACAGCATCAGAGTTGTCAGGAAGTTCACATCCAGAGTCCTGTCTGTGGTTAGATTTAGGTAACAAAAGCACTAAGGTCAGGATAGGATTGTGGTTTTTGTTAAATGTAAATAAACACGTTGTGTCTGAAATCACAGTGAACTGTCTCTGTTTATTGTATGTGTTTACAATAAATGTAATCCAGTTGCATTTAGGTTTGAACAGAAACTGCTGTTGAAATTTAGTTGGAGAGAAATGTAATTTCTAGTAGACAGAGCTGCACACAGTCATGTCACAGACTTACACACATACATTAAATACAACTGAATACACTAGAGCAGATAATTGAACAACTGTCTATTTAAACAGTGTGTGAAGAGCAGTAGCTTGGGTCAAGGGCTCAATTTCCAGTTCTGACCATGAGTCGAGTAGTGCTTGTTTTGATGCTATGGTAATGTCGCAGTGATGGGAACAATGTGACAAAGTGATGCCATGTTGGTTGTGTCCTTGATTACGGCCTGTGTCCTCTTCCTGCAGCAGCTGGTAGAAATCTCTTCCAGGTATGGCAGCTGTCTGCCGGTAACCCTGGATGCCCACTTCCAATCCTTCAGAGATGTGTTACCAAACCATGCTAGGTTACCTGCTGTGAGAATATTTTCTATAGTGCAGCAGTAAATGTTCACCAAGATATCTGAAGACATATCAAACCACCTAAGGGTAGAAGAAAGAAGGTGAAGCTTTCACTTTAACTGGTATGTAACACTATCAGTGGCTGTGGGCGTAATGGTAAGATTAATTTTTAATGTATCTGATATTGTTTGTGTTGCTACAGGAAGGAATGAGTGCAGGATAAATGGATGCTGTTAACCATCATAACCTGTTGTTGACCTAGCAACTAAACTGAACATCATGGAACCACCCAGCAACCCCTGCAAAAGCCCTGAACTGCAAGGAACCAACTAACACTGCGACTCATTTCAGTCATGCCTTTAACTCCAATTAGTACACTTCAGCTAATTCCAGCAAGTCACATTGCCTTTGACTTAGCACTTGACTGAAACTAGATAAAAACAACAAGCAAATGTATCTAAAATGAATACTTTTTCAGTTTTCGTTAACAGACAAAGACTAACACCAAATCAAGATAGTTGAAGTTTCCCAGATTAACGCTGCTTCACACACACGTTTACTTTACAATGTGCACAGTTTCATTAAGTCAAATCCAGCTCTGATACAGACTGAGGGGACTTCTCATGCATAAAACAAAGTTACCATTGTTTATTTCCATATTCATTATTCATATTCATTCATTTTATTTCTCAGATATTCCCAGGTCAGTGCTGGCCTTCCTTCCTCCTTTTGTGGAGCTCTGTGTTTACAAATTAAGATGTTTTCTCCTCACTGCAGGTCAGTGTTGGAATCAATAAACGACGCCTTGCTGTTTGCTTGGTGTAGCATCAAGCATTGTACTCGCTTTATTTTGATGTACTGTATGGGGATGTTGCTCTCTGGATGCTTCTAATGGTCCTTTTGTTGTTGGCAGAGGATGAGCGTCCTCGCAGCAAAGGGCTGACACTGGTGCATGCAATATGCATGAAGCTGACGGACAATGAAGGAGGATGTGGACATGTGTAGTGCATTTTGAATACAAATGCTTAGGGAGAGTGTGGACTGGATGTGGAGCACTTAGCAGACCACCCAAAGCTATTGGAGTGGATTATATCTACTGAGATAAAAGTGTGGGCTTATATCTAAGTATCATAATGAATTTAGTAACGCTTTATTGATGTTACACATGACACCTGTTAAGGAGTTCCCAAATATTGATTCAAGATGCTCTTGTAGGGCTGACACCATTAACTAAGCCATAACTTGTTCAGATTAATTCAAATGCAAACAGAGTTGTAGAATGAAAGTTGTTCCTGAGTGACAAGCAAGGAGATGGTAAAGCAGTTGCATTTCAGTGTCAACACTCAGCACAGCCTTTATCTACAATTTGCCCCTTTTATTTGCGTGAAAGCAGTGATGTATGCACAGTGACATGGATCAGAACCCTCCCCTCAGTCAGCCTGTGTTTCCTGTCCTGATATTTTCCCTCATAAAGCATAAAGCTTGAGTACATCTCTTGACCCCTCTGCTCCATATTAAAGCTCCACTCCTTTCCTTGTCTGCAGAAGTCCACAGACGTTTGGGCTGTTGGAAGTTGGACTATTTGAATGTTGGACTGCAAGGCTGCGTGTATGTGTGCACAGCAAACAATGATCTATGTTAATGATGTGGCTGTCTATACTCTTTACAGTGATTTGAGTGCAGTTTGTGTTTTAATTATAATGTTTAAGAACATGTTTAAGCTTGAATTTCACATTTGTAGAACATAAGGTTCATTTGGATGTTTTTCTGTAGCTGTAGATTTAGATTTGTCACAAACTGTATTCTTGGAAGAATGAGACCTTTGTTTATTTCTCCATCTAGCAGCAGTTCCTCAGTAGCAGCTTCCTTACTGCTACACTGTATGATCTAATTGGACATCAGGCCTCCAGGGTGAGTGTGAAGCGAGTAGCACCCAGACAGGGAGACATGACCCAGAACTAAAAGGGACTGCTGATAGACATCTTTGTGTGTCTGTGTGTGTTCTTAACGAAAGGTTGCAGTGTCTAGATTTCGTTCCATTTATACAGTGCCTCACCTCTTTCCATGCTCCAGCCCTGATATTCTTGAGGGACTGTCTCTCTTTTTTCTTTTTTTCCTCTCATTTGTCCCCATACTCCCGCCACCGCTGCCGCCACCGCTGCCGCCACCGCTGCCGCCACCGCTGCCGCCACCGCTGCCGCCGTGATCACCCCTTCGATTTATTGCTTTGGCTGCCTGGGGGAATTTTGTTTGTCCCGTCCCCCCCTTCCCCCAACAAATCAAGCAGGCGTCCCCCCTCCAGGCAGGTGCAGAGGTCAAACAGTGCAGAGCCTCATGTTTTTTATGAGGGAGGTGGAGGGACACCGGCCGCACTTATGCTGCGGCAGTGACTGGAATGTGATAACGTCTGCTCAGCCGCCTCCAGCTATTTGACATTGTAGAGCAATACTTGTGAGATGAGAAATTTCACATGATGAGATAAGATGAACTTTATTGATCCCTGAAGGGAAACTGGGTCATTTCAGCAGCAAGTGATGAAGGGTGGGCTGGAGAGCAGTCGAGAAGTAATGCAGACGGTGAAAGCAAATTTTTTTAAATTTAGACCAGCTAACTAGCTCCTCTGGTAATCCTGTAAGTGCCAGGTTCAGTTAACAAACCTTGTCGTCAGAAGTTAGTCTATCAGCTTGGTTTCTGACTGAAGTGTCCGTTGCTTTATAGACATAATGAAAGCACCACTCATGTAGGAACAGTAGTGTCCTCACCTTTGAGCCCAAACTCCTGCTCTCGCGGCCACCTGACATCAGGTAGCAACACTGGGGAACTTAGCCTGTCTAGTTCCTAAATCATTGAATTTGTGGAAATGTAACAAAACTCCACACAAATAATGAATCAGTCTGTAGATACTATTTAATAACATGTTTTTACACATTAAACCCCCTGAAAAGTTGTTTTTAAATCTTATGTTTTTCTCTAACAATAATGTTAAAGTTCTGGAAAAAACATCCTGAGGTATTATTTAAACTTATCTGCCTCGTCAGAACTGTGTGTGTGTGGTTTGAATGAATTTGATCGCCAGTGGCGTTTAAACAAGCAAACAGTCCCACAGCTGGAGGCAGATTTGGATCAGAGGAGCACAGAAAACACAAACACAGAAATCTCTCATGTGAAATAACTGAAGCTTGGGCAGATTATTTTGTGTTTGTGTGTGTAGGACACATCACTCATTATAACAGCCTTTGAATTGTATGTTTCATATATATATATATATTATTTGATCAATGAGCTCCAGGTTTGTAGGTGCATGTGTATTATGACATTTTGTGATATGTGGAATTTAGGTTGCTCTGTTGGATGGCAAAAAAATTGTGATAATCAGTTTGCTTCTGAAGCATCACAGACTTTTGAAATCTCAATCTTAGCCCTTATTTGAATTCTTTTATCAACAGTGCTGAGCACAGTACTCTGTCCAACAGTACACTGTTTGCAGTTGTGCATGTAGCTGTGATCTCTGTGTCCCTGCATCCCATTAAGTGCACCCATCCTCCTGTGTTTACCCCTACACAGCGAGGTGAACATAATCCAGCCCTGCTGATGCTGAAATGGTATGTGAGTGCAGAGATTTGGCTTCACGGAGGACTGGCTGAAATGCCACATCCATGGAGAAATAGACAGGCTTTATTGAGGAGGCTTCAACACACACAGGGATCTGTGTTCTGCCTGTTGTTTTCCTTTCCTCCTTACTACTTGCTGCATTCACGCCTTGTCACTCTGCATGTGCCTGGTTGTGGTGGTGGTGCAGAGGGGGGAAACAGTTCAGCCTGAATAGGGCACACACACATCTCCAATATGCTCATGTTGGCAAACTGGGCAGAAAGTGTCGCCTTTGTCCCCTCTAATTCCCTTATCTTGTGGGCAAGGTGTTGGTGATGTGCCTCTCAGCGCGGCTGGCAGCAGCAGTGATCTCTGCTTATCGGAGCTGTGAGTTAATAACTCAGCAGCCAGCTCCCTCTCAGCTCTGTCCGCTATTGTCTTAATCCTCATGAGGACCAAACTATTTTGGGAACGGCAAGAGCACACAACAATGATTCACCAAGTCTTTAATATGTTGTATCTTACCACCTACAGGCATACATAACATATACTATACTGTGTGCTTACTGTACTTAGCACTGGAGGTGGACACAATAACAGAAACACCTTACAAGACAACATAATAGCGTGCAAAATTTAGTAGTAGTAGTTTGTGAGCATTTCAGGCAGTGACTCTCTGGCCTCTTTGTACCTCTGCAAGCTGTTTCCTTGACAACTGACTTACAAAGATGGCGATAACCAAAAAAAATCACCATTGTGATTTTTTTTTTTTTTTTGGCCCTTGGGTCTTTCCTGTTTTACTAATTACTGCTGGACTTAATAGGATTATCTTTTGTCATGCACAACCCTAGCCGGTGGCATTGATAGCAATTATTGCAACTTTAATATCATGTGGGAAAAGTCTGAAAGATGATGTCTGTATACAGCAAACACAAACGCTTCACTAGCAACACTGACTGAAAAACAGTAACTGGGATAAATGTGGAAAGTACTGTTTATAGAGAAGCTCCACTGTGGTGTAGTAAGCTGGGAAGTGACTCTTCTCTGAGCTAGATACTGAATCCCTACAAGCTCCCAGGACACTACTCTACTGTACCAGACCCTGACCTGTGGTCTCTCTCCAAGACGTGAAAGGAAGAGCTAATTTTCTCCTGCAGAGAACAGGGCCTGTTTTTAACAAGCCTCTCTGATTAAGAAATCACTCGTAACTGGCCAAAAATTCACCTTGACAACCTTGATTTAGGACTGGGAGTAAGAGATGTTCATCTGCTTTCTTAACTTAGGAAATCACTTCGATCTCTGTTGATATTTAGGACAACTGAGGAGATGACTGTTAGGAGATGTCAGGCAAAGAATCAAACTTTGATTGGGCTTACAGCTCCTCATAAAGATAAGGCACAGATAATCCTTTAGTTCTCAGTGAGAGCAACTAAACCTTTTTCTCTTTGAACACAGTCATGTCCCCTGGCTGGATGTCATGGTCTGACTGTCACAAAGGACAAACAGTACAATCTAATAGAGGATCTTATAGCTTCTTCATTATTCATTTATTTTTTTATTGTTGTTGTTTCAATATTTGAGAGATATGTCTTATTGTTATGGTAGATTTCCTAAGGCCATGTGACATTACAGAAAATAAATCCACACATAGTATGGTTAAAAGGGGAACAGGACAGTGGTTAATTTTGACATCATATTTTTTCATATATAATAATAATAACTAGTGATCTCATATTTGTATATACACTGTCAGATCATCGTGCTTTCTAATAATGATGCCTGACTCTATTAGCACTCTGCTGAGAGTAAGTTTAGGTGGTTTCATAAATTAAGTTAAATTAATAAAAAGTCCTACTCAGAGGGAGGAGTGTTTTTAGTCTGAGGTCAACTTTCAACCTGATTCCTAAGAGTGAATCTGATAGATTTACTAAATACAGGCTAAGGGGATTAAAGAACAATATTAAAAACCAAAACATCTTCTGTGATGAGTGTTTTTGTTTTTTGCCTTGTTTGAAATAAGATGATTTTTTATGAAAACAGAAATCAGGTGATAAAATGGGCTGAGAGGCAAATATGGGAGACAGAAATGAAGTCATCCTACTTGTGTGAAAGTGAAGTCACTTTCCCCAAATGGCAGGCTATGAGGTACAGTAGATGCATGCTTGTGTGTGTATGTGTGTGTGTGTAGGTGCTTGCCTGTGTGTGCACCTAGTGGAGAAAACGTGAGGAAGTGGTGAAGTCATCCAGCTTCTCCAGTCAGGCATGAACACTGCTCTCTGCAGATGCAGTGCACCATCTGAGCCCACACCTCAGCCTCCCTCCTCCTCCTCCACTGAAACACAACAGTGTCTGATCACAGTGACCAGGGCAGACAGATCAGCCCAGTTTCTCCACTGCATCCTTAACTTTGTCTTTTGTCTTTTGTGTGCTTCATCAGCTGTAGCGTTTTCGCAGTTACTGTACATTCACATATAGATCAGTGACGTTTTCTGATTCATTAGCTGTTACAGTATTCATCAGTGTAGTAGAGTGTTGTAAAATGCACAAACTAGAAAACTCTGGTTGGACAGACTCTCCACAGTTTCTATTGATAAATGTTGATTAGCTTGTTTGCTAGCTAGCTGCTAGGAACGGCTGATTTCAGCTGGACTGAACAAGGCGGGGCTGATTCTAGCTCCTCTCGAGCTGCATCTTCTTGGATGTCAGTGACTTGGATGTCACTGTTTTTCTATTGTGCATTTTCCATTTTTTTTATGCAGTTGAGGTGGACATAAATTATAAATACCAACTTATAACCTTTTCCATGCAGCTCAACACCAGGATTATTCTAAAATAACACCTTACGTTGGTGGCTGTTAATTAACCTGAACTGACTTTTTAAGTATGAATACGATTTGGAGCAAAGCACTGAAACAGCCACAGGCTTGAACCACCTTCTGCTGCTGTCTAGGATACAAGCCTGAAGGGTCATTTCACCGTAGATAAACTGCTCCTCAGTTTCCATGCTGCAGGCGTTTTCCAACGCAGCTGGTTGCCAAGATGCGTCCCATCCTGCTTGTTTTACCCTGCAGTCTTCCTTCCTGTCCTCCTCCTCCCATCATCCTCTGGCTGGTCAGTCTGGACAAAAGAGATGAGAGTTGTCTCATTATTGCCTCAGCTTCCAAACTGTGGAGCTCTTCCAAACTGGAGCTGGTTTGGTTTGTCTAGACACAAGCTGGAAACACTCAGCTGTCACCTCTCTGACCACATCTCTCTGCTTTAATACCCTCTTTACAGTCCTATCGCTCCTTTACTTTGCATCCTCTGCTATGTAAATGTCCCTTTTCCCATTTGCCTAGTTTACTTGAGTTATTGAGCTTTAGGAAAGTTCACTGAGCACTCCTGATTTTTTCATACAGAAATGCCCTACTTCACATTCACATTGTATCACACATTCACACTGGGAGCTGCCCAGTATAATCACATTCTTTTACTGCTGGACCAGTTGGAGGTTCACTGCCTTAAACCAGCAACCTTCTGGTTACAAGGCCACTGCCAAGGGTCTGTCTGATTCACTCACCTCTCTCTGATTCTGTTTTCTGCCTCTGAATGTCTGTTCAATGTTACCTTTGTCGTTTTTGATTTTTACTCTTTCTTCTTCTTCTTCTTTTTGTCTGTCCTGTTTTTCTCCTGGCTGTTCTTCGTGGTCCCTATCTTGCGTTCTCTGTCAGTTTCTATAATCCTCTCATCTCTCCCCCACTGTTTTTGTCTCTAAAACCTTCCTTTTTAATTGGTTTTGTTTTTCTTTTGGCCTGTCTGACTTTTTCTGTCCCTCCTTCTGTCTGTCTGTGTTTTCCTCTCTTCCTCAGTCTCTCTCTCTCTCTCTGCAGGGCTGCCAGGCACAGCCAGAAACCTCCTTTTAAACCATGTTATCCCTCTGTGCCCATGTGCTGGCCATCTACCAGGACACTACAAAGGAAGATGCTTCCCCTCTCCTTGATCCTGGATTGTAGCTCGTCATTAAAGCATTAAAACCCGGGATGATGGGCTTTACAGTGATTATGACAGATAGTACAGTTCTATAAATAAAAAGGTTTCTTCAAAGTAATGATTCACACACTGGCTGAGTGATTTGATTTAAGGAAAACATCTAAGTGCAGTTTTTCTCACCAGTATCACATCGTGTTTATAATCTGTAAATTAATTGCCAGGCCAGTAATGCTGGTTTACATTGTATTAAACGAGATGCATTTTTATCTAGAAGTGTTTTTCAGCAAGTAAAGCTACAATTAACCTTAGCTACACTTCTGTAGGAATGATTACCACTTTAGGTAGGTTAAAGTTAATTATTAGTACCATTTTCAAAGGTCTTCATTTAAGAAGATTTTAGATAAAAAAAACGTAAAGATATAATGAGCTAAGAAATAGCTCATTATATCTCTGCTCGCATTGTGCTGAAAGCTGCAACAAATTTTTCATGAAACTTGTTAACATGGCTTGTAAAGACATTGTTACCACTGTAAGTTAGAATGATAAGTTCTAACAATTGGAACATTAGTCTACTGTGGTTGATATTTAAAAAAGATAATTGACTAAAAAGAGCAGGAAAGAGATTCTCTTAGTTTTTTGGAGCCTTCAACTACATCTCCTGGTCTTCTTCAGAAAGTTTAGCTGGTCTGTGTATCTGGTGAACCAAGTGTGAACTGATTCAAGGATAGTCTTATGGTCTTGGTGCTCTGGTCTGTGTTTCAGTGAGCTGTAGAGAGTATTGTCACTAGGTGGCCAGGGGCTGAAAAACAGACTTACACTCTTCCCTCCTTTTGCAGCCATTGCTGAGGTGCCCTTCAGCAAGGCACCAAACCCTGTAACTTCTTCAGTCAAGCTGTCTTGTGTCCGGCCACACTTGTAGATGTGAGTAACTGTATGAATACAAATCAGACTGGTAAAAGAGAGCCTACGTGCCAAGCCGATTATTGGCTGAACGAACTCCGACCAAACAGACAGATCTGATCTGCTTTTAGCAGACTGCTCTTGATTAATTGAGGCGGTGGCTCATGTTGGTGAATAGTAAACAAAACCTCACTGCTGTTCTGCTATAAGCTGCGCTTGGCTGCTCACCAGAGCTGTTGATTTATTCAGTGAATTTAACTGTGGTGCCTTCAAATGCTGCTCTCGTGAGTAAAAAACAATTACTCTGAGAAGTGTATCAGCTTTATCTGTTATCGCAAGTTGTGAGGTGTGGTAACAAAGATGGCATCCAAGCTTTTTCTCCTCAACTCCTGCTTCCTCAGTCTAGTTGTTTTTCCACCTCCTTCACTTATTCTCACCATGCCTCAAAGTTAGCATCCATCTCTTTTGTCACACTTTCATCATCTCTTATCGTCTCTGTTTCTGTCTCTGACACACACTCTCTTTTCTCTCCCTCTCTCTTATTCATTCTTTGACTCGCTCCCTCTGGGGCTGAAACCATGTTGCTAGCTGTGTGCATGAAGACAAAAGCGTGTACTGCATCCCCAACTGCAGCCAACAGGCACCTCACACCAACAAAGCTTATCTGCTTCTTTGGCCGTCCTTGGAGAATAAGTGAATGGACATTTATATTTTGCCTGGGAGAATTTTTTTCTTTCCAGTATGGAGGGCAGTAGAGCTGGAGATCGTCCTCGGTGATTTGCTGGCTTTGAAGAATGAACATGTGCGAGGTCAGGCGTGTTCAAGGACGACTCCAGCAGCTAGCAGTAGAGGGGACTGTAAACACATTGGTATTAAACGAAAGAAAAAAATCCATCTTAACTACTTACAGCAGAATCAAAGGGCTACATTTCAAAATAAGACGACCATAATCCTGTAAAAATACTATAATGACCAGCATTTTGGGAAATTGCAAATCTGAATTAATAAGTCAAAATGCACTTATTGTAATTGTAGCCGTTTGCCCAAATGAACACTCATGTAGAAAATGAATGAAGAGGTACATCATGCTTCTTGAACAGGCTCAAATAGTGGTTTCAAACAGAGTGTGGCTGTGTGAGAGAGTGTATTGAGGAGGACCAGCAGTACATCACAGCCTAGCTAATGGAACACTGCACTTCTGAAGGGTCCTCAGCTCTGTCTCGTCCATCACAGCTCCCTCATCCCACCACGGAGGATTGTGGGTAGACTGTGACACCTGAGCACACCCACAGGTCCTGTTTGTGCGTGTGAAGTGCTTCAGCTCTTGTGCCTGATTTAGGATTGGACGGAGATGATGTTGTGGTGGAAGGGCTCAAAGGGAAGCAGGTAATCAGTAACATGTCTGTTTTCTCTGTGTTTCTCTGTAACATGAAATATTGACTAAAATATCACTAAATAAGAAACAAGCAGGAAAAGTTTGGGGAAAAAACATCCTGTTTTATTGATTATATAGGGTTTAACACTAAAAAAACCCAGACTACTAAACAGAACTGTGTCCCCATCTTATGTTATACATACATTTGTTTTCTCATATTATGTTGTGCTTGGAAACATTATTGGTACCTCTTTTTAGTGAAGAAACTGGTACTTCTTATACCACACTCACAAGTCATAGAAGATGTTGGGATGGATGTATGGTGCACTAAGGCCAGGACTTTGACTCTGGAGACTGGGGTTTGCATCCTGAGTCCCGTGTGTGGTTAGATTTAGGCAACAACCCCATCCTCAAAAATCTGTGAGGAATCTGTTCAAGTTCCCTGAGTGACCCCGCCCCCAAACTGCAACTCAACATCATATTCAGCTGACCCCTCTACATACAAATACAGAGAAGCAGAAGGAAGAAAACTGTATAGATTGTGTGTTTGTGGAGGACCATGCTCCCAGTAAGAAGCTGATAGAGTTTTCTGGGCCTTTAAACGCAACAGAATCACAGTTTTATTTAAGTAATGACATCCAGAGCTTCTTAATTCAATTCAAACCAGACCCCACTGAGGCAAGGTGCATTACAGCATGCTATCGATCACACTGGGTCACCTCTGTGTTGCTGACTAGCACCATTGAACACAGTAGCGTTTGCGTGTCTGCTGGCTTTAGATTATTGTCAACACGTGATGATGACATCTGCATGCAGATCAGTAGATGCCTCTAAGCCTCCATTGATTACCAATGGAGCGCCGCAGTGTAACAGGTTTAAAAATCTGATCGGTGGTGTCTCGTGGTGTTTGTTCATGGGATTCCTTTTGTTTGCTGTAATTGCCAATTATGGAGGAAAAATGACAACATTACGTGGAGGCTGCTGGTGATTTCAGCATGACTGCTGCAGGTGAACGTAGATAATGTGTTCACCTAGGAGTTGAACGTATTGATGCGCAGTGATTTGCTGTGGATGTAGACTGAGCATCTCAAGGTCTCAAGGTTTACCCAGTATAGACTTACAGTAGCTAAGTCTGTCTTATTGACTTTTCCTGTACCTGGACTGCAGTTGTATAGTTTTTCTTGCATGTGAGATTAATATGATGATTTTATTCTCTGATTAGCTGAGCCTGGCTGATACTGGGTAATTGATAAATATTGGTATATAATAGTAATATTGATATATAAAGATAAATATTAATATATAATCTGATCTGAACAGTAAGGATTCCTAAATTTGATTATTAAAGAATTGTGAACAATATATGTACTGAGTGAGACATTTTAACTGGTAGACCTGAAATGATTAATTAGTAAATTAACTGATAAATTAAATAACTTTATTATATAGCTGCAATAGAGAGATGGTAGGAAAGGAAGGGAAAGACAGGAATATCTGAGGAATAACTGGTTGGTTGCAAACTGGGGATGTTGCAGTGACAGTGAGATTCATCATCTTCCATCTTCTTAAATGTGGATGTGTGTGGTGCACTTAGTCCTCAATGACTGTAAACTGAATGTCTTTGGGTTTTGGACTGTTGGTCGAACAAAAGAAGCAGGGGCCGCTAACTCTAAAACAAGCTTCAATTTGGATTTTCCCAAAAAGCTACATTTTAAGGTTGAAAAATACTGAAGGTGGAGTCCATCATAAGTTCAGTAACCATCCAGAGGAAAGGAGTGACATCTACAACCACTGCTACATCAGGACATTTATCACCTCTGCTGGGATGGCTCTCAAAGCTGTCAGTTAATCCTGACGGGTCACATTTGGGCACACAGTGAAACCTAATCAGGCAGAACTGGTACATGTCCAAACCGACGGGCTCACACCTTTCTTTTAGCTGCCGAGAGCGACAGGTGAAAGATCCCGCTCAAAGTCAACAGATTGCAGCAGGTGTGTGGCTGCGGATGGATGAGTGTTTATGGGCTCATAGCTGATTACCCTGGAGAGCAGGGGAGAGGGGTGGGGTGGGGGGGGGCATACTTATGTCCTTCAGTATGTGTGCATGTGTTTGAGAGGGAAAGGGGACAGAAAGAGTAGGTGAGGAAAACTCGACTTTAAAAACACCTCAGACTCTCCTTCTCTTTAGGTTTTCCCCGACTTGTCTTGTCACAGCTGTTATCTCACTTCACCCTGCCCTTTCTTGCTCGGTATATCACACTACCACAACCTCTCTTCATGCTCGCTTTACATGTACCTGACTACCTCCACATTTTCTTCTCTTTGCTGTAACTCTTTAGATTCTCATTCATGTCACAGCCACCACGACCTTGGATTCATTGCCTCACATCTTATATAATATATATATAATATATCCTATAAATTACCTGCACGGCAATAGGGACGCGTTCACTTACTTTTAAGTGGTGTTTTCTTGTACTACGACAGTCATACTCAGTACTGCACAAAACAGTGCTTTCTTCTACTGTAGCCTCTGTGAGATTACAGCTGTTTGTGCTGGCAGTACTACAGTCTTGTCTTGATCTCATTTTATCCATCCACATTTGTCCAACTGGACTATGGGTTTCAAACCAGTAACCTTCACTAGACATGGTTTATAGGTCTAAAAGCGCCAGCTGCACTCCTCTCTTTGATTTAAGAACCCTGCAGAGGCAGAAGCATCACTTTGCTGTCTCTAGGCAACTGCAAAGTCAGCTGCTGCCACTCGCTCAGTTTGCATAGCTAATGAGCTAATGTTGCTAAGTAAATAAATTTACGATCCTTTGCAGTTGTGACTCAGCAAGCAACTGCTTAATTTGTTTCCATTGTTAATGGAAACAAAACAGCTCTACTTTTCTGTGAGTAGACAACAGCAGAATCTATCATTGGTCATTTTTCTGGCCTCAACTAAAGGGCTTAAGTGCTGATTTCAAATAATGGAGAGAAGTGTGGAGTCCTGGCAGTAAACAGGATATGTTATTCTCATGCTTCATGATAGTACATAGCTTTGTCAGCCAATTCCATATCTCTTCACTGAGCTGTGTCCTGCAGCAGTGTCAGTTCATTCTCACCTTGTATAAAACACCTTAACATGTAATTGGTCCCTCTCAGCTTAACATTTAATGTTTATATTACCTGTTCATCGTTCACCTTTTGCTATTTGTTCTATGTAGCCTGTTCAGTTTTGTATCCAGTATGCGCTGTTTGATGGCTTATTATTCTTCCATATCCATGTAAACAGCAGAGCTATCCAGTTACATTCTTTCATGCCGTAGTGAAAGCAATTTCCCTCGTCATATTGAAGTACAGATTGTGTTCCGCTCTGTTCCTCTGCAGACATTTTTTTGGCTTTGTTGGCATGGCAAAATGATGTGCAAAATAAAATCATTTGTCTGTCTTTTCAACAACTCGCTATTCAATTGCGGATGCTTACTTTTATTCACAACTGACAGTCCAAAGGAAGAATTATGTAGTCTCAATTTGTGCGTACTCTGTGTGTGAGAGCTGAGCTTGTGACTATTGACAAAATCCCGATGTCAGTCAGTTATGATAACATAACATTATCTGTTTTACATATGAGGGAGCTCTAACAGCCCTGTATCAACATCACGACCATTTTAACAGCACATTTTAATGGCCTTTTGAACAAATGGTAATTATATTCCTAATGTAATTATATTCTCATTGGTTCTCTTAATGTAACAGCATGTCTGGCACATTGTTATTGTACAAGTGATCTAATTGGAAAAGTAGGGAACCTATTAAATTGTATTTCTGTTAAAAATAATACAATTATACATGAAAGTAAATGTCAGAAAAATATAGAGATGTTTTGCAAAGATAAAATACATGCAAAAAATGATTTTTGTATTAAGGATAAATGCAATGTGGAGATTATAAAACCATGTTGCAAAAGCATCAGATTAGTAAACACACTTAAGAGTAGGGCTGGCATTGTGTTATTTGTGTCTAAACACTGCTGCAGATAAATACATATTTGGTGCGTTAGCAAGTATGAGGAGCACAAGAGCAGTGTTCATGGGATTGAGATGAAATAAACTAGTGTGTGTGTTCACCCAGTGTATTTCAGCGGAGTGGCTTGTTGATTTTAATAGTTATTTAGTGACGCCAGTGCTGTGGGTCTAAGGATGGCATGTAAGTTGTCTGATGGTTGTGAGTGCAATGTTGCTGTGGACCACATTCATGCTACCCTGTTCATAAACTGCTGTGCCGTCATCATCAAAACAAAATTTAAATTTGTCATATTCTGTGGTTTATGACCAACCATCTGCAAAACATTCCCATCATCCTCAGCTGTACTTTATGTGTAGTGCTAGTTAGGAATAGGCACAGAGGAATAAGATGAGTCAGGCCCAGGGTTTACAGCCAATACTTAAAAGGATTAATAGGATTAATTCATTAGTGGGTTTTGTCTTTTTTATGGAATTTGGTAATAATGGATATTTATATCCTTATCGTTTTAAAGCAAACAAGAATGATTCCCTTGGTAAATGTCAGCGGAGTGTTTTCTGTCTCCTGTCACTGGTGAGCAGTTAGGGGTGGTGACTGTACAGTTACTCCTGAGAGGATGCCTTTGTTGATTACAGATGTCACTTCCAGTCTTCACTGTATTGTTTTCTCTTGGCAAACGCGTTCCCATTCCTGCCAGCCAGTCATGTTGTGTCAAGGTGAATTGATTATAACCGATACTGAGAGGTACAATTATTTTCCCATTTTGCTGCAGTTATTGATCTTTTCCTCTGTACAGCCAAGTCAAGTCAAAATGGATTAGCCATCAGATTAAGTCCAAAAGTTTGTGTGAGGGTCATTCAGCCAGATGATGGGTTCTCATTTCTTGTTCCTCCTGAGTTCCTTTATTTGATCTTCTCCTTATCCCCAGAGAGCAGAGAGTCCCATCAGACATTCAGATTTCAGATAGTCTGGCAGCTCTGGGATACATCATGGTATCTGTCATAATCTAATCACCTCCAGTAGTTTGCTGTCAGTCAACAGCAGACTCAGCAGAGAGACTGTCTGAGGTAAAGCATTAAAGCCCAATCCAGAATCATTGATAGATTATCAGTTGGGGAAACCATTCATATGTGTATTTCCCTTTGGCTGATGAGATAAAAATAAACTGCAGTTTCCAGATATCACCTCTGTTAGTGTGGGTGGGACTGTGATTGGATTTTCCATTGATGAAGTTTGAGTTTCTCCAGGTGTGAAGTAGTGGTGGCAGATGATTTCATGGAGGTTATGGAGGTTAAGCTCAATATAAGAACAGCAATGATAATTATGCTAATGATAAACTGGTGTTAATTAAAAGTTCTTAAATGAGCTGTAAACACACTTTTAGGTTGAGAATAGATCCATACAACACTGAATAGACACAATGTTACATGATCATGCACACTTATATCATGCACATTTATAGATGACAAATGATGTTTTTCTACAGAAGCCATACGAAACATTTACGAATGTGCTCTAAAACATAATCATCAGTCATCCATCGTATGTGCCAGAAAAGCACAGATGCAACAGACAGCGCTGCAGAACAGTACATCACTGCACACCTGGTATTATTCCTGATTAAGCATGAAACGGCCCTAATGACCTGACAGGTTGTCAGCTGCGGCCAGTACAAGGCACAGCTGTCCTCATGCTTTAGCTTACACTGCAGACTCTCCAGCTGAATGGGCTACGCTGTCTCCCTGCATCCCACTTCCTCCTGGGCGAGTCTGGGCAAGTCTGAGGCTCCCGGGATCTAACATCGGTGACCTCTATGTGATAGTCCATATTTATATCTGCAAAACAGGAATTGAGTGCAAGTTGTAAAGCATGTCCCTCCGGACAGGGTCGGATTCACCCCAGACCAGTGCTGCAGCCCACGGAAGAGAGTCTGAGGACTCTGTGGGGGCTCTGTGCACCGGACAAGGGTGAGTAGTTGGCATGGATAGAAATGGGAATGGACAGAATCATTACACAGCACTTTACATTGTGCTTCCATTTCCAGTTCTACCCTCTGACGATCCCCTCAAGGACAAAATGAAGCTTACAGTATAGAGACAACCCTTTTCACAGCCACCTCCAAGCTGGTGCTGAGATCAGTGGTCGTCAATCTGGATGGCACTGTGTGCTCCCTCAGCATGAATACAAAGAGTGCTACTATATGAGGTAGTTTCTGACTTGCTCTTTCATTTATCAGATTTATTATTTTTTACATGTAAATTGACAGTTTTGCTAAAAGTTTTAAGAGTTGATTTATCCAAATTACAGGTGATTTATCTTGCAGATGATTTGTTTTTTATTTGTCCAGGTCTCAGGTTTGTCTGATTACTTCAGCAGAACAGGTTGTTAACATTATTCATAGGGACTATGTTTTCAGTAGAAAGTAGAAATAAATTGTTAACAGTGAGTCCCTGGGAAAATTTTCTTTCAAAAGGGATGGAAAGAGATTTTTTCATCACAAACAAAATTCCATTTACCCCAGTTTTATTGGGCTGGTGGCAGCGTTGCATATCTTCAAACCAAAGCTGTCTGCATGTAGGATGTGTCAAGGGAAGCCTTCCCTAATGACAGGCCATCCCTGTCAGTGTTTTATTCCATTTACACAAGATATTTGTTCATAGATTTGTCTAATAATGCAGCCGGAGAGCGATGTCCACTAGGATAAAGCCACCTGCGCCTCATACTGAAAGACCCGATAGAAAAGCCGGCAGGTCTTAATGTGCCTGTGTAGAAATAACAAGCAATAAATGAGGAGCTTAATGTGTTGTCAGACTGTCTAGAGGAAAGAGGAATGGCAAAGAGGATCTAGAAAATTATGTCAGCTTTTCAACAAATTACCATCATATGAAAGATTATTGCATTTTTGCAGCACCAGTGACTTGAAATAGTGAATAGCTATTTATTTGGAAATATTATCTCACCCTCACAAACACTGGTCGTTTGAAAAAAAAAAAAAACACAGTAAACATTTCTTCTATATTTTGCCCGTGAGCCGTGACATTTCTCCGGCGCTGATATTGATGTCCGTGTCCATTAATTTGCTCATTTGGAGGCAATTACGCTTGATGCCGTTTGTCAGAATGCAGACGTGTGCATTTTGGTGAGCGTGCTGCTGATTTGCACTGCTGTCTGCGAGAGGTGGAGCACCTGATTGATTTCTTTGACCTCTTTTGTGTAGAAAATGGCTCAAATGGAATTCACTGTGACATCAGTAATGCCCACATATGGGCTGTCAACACACACACACACACTCGCGCACACACACACACACACACACACACACACACACACACACACACACACACACACACACACACACACACACA
>JBBMJY010000015.1:13496215-13586354 GCA_037833715.1 Toxotes lorentzi | reverse complement strand
ACACACACACACACACACACACACACACACACACACACACACACACACACACACACTCACACACACACACACACACATGCACGCAAACCAGCTGCTGTCTGACCAGCCAGGTGGTTGTCACATTTTCAAACCATTAGCAGCTCTTGAGTTGATGGTTTGTTTAAATCTCAGACAAAGACAAGAAAATTGGTCCTGGTGTTTGAAAGCATTGAAATAACATAGAACCACCACCTAAAATAGGCAATTTAATCACTGCAGCTGATGCAGTGTTTCATTTTGCAAGCACCTATCCTTTCTTTTATTGTCCTACAAGCCTTCTGTGGTGTCTGCCTGGCTTCGTTTTTGGTGGAATATGAAGTGGTGCAAGGCAGTCACCAGGGAACCAATTACTATTTCAAGGATTGCCTGGTTTTATCTATTTTTTATGGGAGGTATGGCATGGAGGGGCGCTCTAATACCAATGCCTCCCCTTTCTTTCTCTCAGACCATCCATTCAGAGGCAGCCTGTTTCAGTGCCACTTTTTATGATGCTGGTAAAATAAGATTAGCATGACGCTGACTTCACAGAGGCTCAGAAATCTTATTTAGATGCCTGCTAGTGTATTTTACCTTCCCTTCCTTGTCTCTGCTCACTATATGATCATTGTAAATGGTTGAATTTTTAGATCATGGCTCTTATTCTTTTTGGCTCTGCTGGTTATCTAAGGATCTAACCACAGACAGGACTGTGGATGTGGACCCTGGTCTCTGACAAAACATATTTGCTGTTGCAGTTTAGTTGTATATTAGCAGAATTTCTAAGGGACAGGGTTGGTTGGTGGTAACAGTCCCAAGAAATTTAACAATGTACCAACAAAGGTGAGGAAGATGAAGGCTAGCAAGAAACTGGATGCAAACAATGTAGTTAATGTAATGTAAACCTTAATGTAAACCGGACTTTGTTGGTTTAAAAAAGAATCTTCACAGGGTACCTTTAACCTGATTATCTTCAGGGTTATTTTCTCATACCTGAAAGCCACAGAATACATTTTTTAACTAACTCTAACCATAACAAGTACCTTAATCTTGATGTGTAACATCAGTGAAGGGCCCCTTTAATTTTACCTTTTCAACAATGTTGGTAATTGTATCAAAGCTGTACCTGGTTTCAGCTTTTCAAATGTGAAGATCTGCACTTTTTCAGCTGTTCATTTATAGATTAAATGATAATGAGTAGTAGCCTTAAATGGAAATATAGTGAAAACCTTTATATATTCGAATGTTTGAATATTCTCCTGCCATCAGGCAATCAGGTACACTGGGTCTGTGATGTTTGATTTGTAGTACAGTGAATTACAGCTCACCAAGAGCACCAGGCTGCAAACTGGAATCTAATGCCCAACGAGGGAGGGAGGAAGAAACACGTGTCAGCAAAATGTTAATGTTGTTCCTCATTACCGCTGTGCCGATGGAAATGGCACATGAAATAAACCATCTCCTTCTATTGTCACCGCATTATGGTTGGAGCACCATGTTGCAGATCACAAGAGGAGGATGATGGGAAATGGGGTGGGGTGTTGAATTATGGGTATGATCCGGTGCTACCATAGGTGTGCTCAAGGCTCATGTCCCTCTGCTATATATTTCCCCCTCTTTCATCACAACTCCACTGTGTGCGCCTCATACATGTAAAGCAGCTTTTTGATGGAGAGAGGGGGAAAGAGGAAAAAGAGCATCAGAAGGGAAGATGAGTTGAGCAAGGCAGGAATGCTAGAAGAGGGCAGTGGAATGGAAAGATTGTTTTCATTAATCTTTATTTATTCTGAGAACACTGACTGAGCACTCTTTCTCTCCACCATCCTGTTTTGTATTCACATTTGCGCACATTTACACCTGCGTGCTGCCCCGTTTTTTACTGTCTGACCATTGTGCAGTTTGCTGGAGCCCTTGGGGGTTAAGTGCTTTGCACAGGGGCACCTTGACAACAGTAATTAAGGCAGTAATTAAGTATTTCATTATTCGCTTCCCCTGTCCAGATTTTTCCAGTTATGTTTATGTCACAGAGCAGCTTGTTTAAACTGTAGACTGGTGCCACAGTAGGAGTCAGAATGTTTTCACTTCGAATGACTTTTTTAACGACTTCTTATTTTTATAGTTTGGACCATCGGTTCTGAGATGCGGGAACAGGGCTGGAACATTAACAGTCAGATGATCATCCAGGTTGGAAACAAAGCTCCAGTTTAGACATGTCATTTAATGCTTATTCAGAGGAGCAGCCATGTCTCCTAGAAATTATGTTTATATACAACAAAACCACAACAGCAAATGCCACCGTAAGTACAAGTTGAAGCAGTGCATGACTGCAGTCTGCAAACTGGGTCATGAGTTTAATGTTTGCCTTTGTTTTCTCTTCTAAATAAGTGATAGAAGCCGGGAGTTTGTTTACATATGCTGTAATCGTCTGACCTTTCATATTCCCTGATCATGTTCTTTTCCACGTCGGACTCTGTTCTGCTGATCTCACTGTATCTCTAGCTCTCAGCAATAAAGTTTGTGATATTAAAATGTGATCATAACCTGAAAGCATGATGGAGCAACCCATGAAAATAATAATTAATAAAAATGTTGAAGCACTTTTTGCTTTAATTCACTTCAGCAGATTTTCAGGAATAAGGTGAAATCATCATCTTAATGCTGGTCTTCTAACACTGTCCATTGCCATCCCTTTTTGTATCATGTTTTATATGCTGCATGTCCCTCTCCTCCTCTCCTCTATTCCCAGCCTTTCTGTCTTCCTCCTTTTCCTCCTTTCACCCCCATGGGTCCCCCATATGAGCCAAGTTCTGCTCAAGGTTTCTTCCTGTTAAAAGGGAGTTTTTCCTTGCCACTGTTGCCCTAAGTGCTTGCTCTGGGGTCAGGCTCTGGGTCTCTGTGAAGCGCTTTGAGACAGTTTGATTGTGGAAGGCGCTATATAAATAAAATTAAATTGAATTGAACTTCATACGCTGTCTCCCAGAGGCTAATGAATCAAAAGTGGAGCTGAACTCCAGCACTAGCAAACATATCGGCTAACCACCACACAGGGCTTCAGACAGTTCTGATCAGGTGAAGGAAATCCAGTCTGTTTTGTCCCCTTGTTATGTTTCCGCTGCTGGAAACATAACGTTGGTACCAGCACAGCTAAGCACTCTTTATCCCTGACTCCAGGAACTTGTGTTTCTACAGAAGACGTTATCCAGTGGTGGCCAGCAAATTACACTTTCATTGAAGACTAACATGCTCCCAAATTATAGCAGTTAACTCCCACACACTTTCCTCTGCGCATGGCCAGTTATGTTTCTTATTTCATTTTAGCGAAACCCAAAACATGAGTGGATGGTTTGGCAAAAATTGGTTTTGAGTTGAGAACTGATTCTCAATGCAATTGTGACACTCAGGATCAGAATCAAATTCCCAAAGATGATTACCCCTGTTGTTGTACAGTATGACTCTGAGAACTTAAAACTAAGCAAATTAAAAAAATATATAATAAACAAAAAAATTTAAAAGGATGGTTTTGCTCATGTTTTTCCTGTTCATATGTAAAGTGAGATTGTGAGACCAGACAGAGCACAGGAACAGCTTTGACATTTTAACTAGTATGATAGCCAAGAACGTATATTACCCAATGTTCCAGTTCAACATCTCTTTATCTAGGTTGCTTGCAATGTTGATAACGAGGTTGTGAGGCCTGGGGGAGTGTGAGAGATGGAGGAGAGGTGGAAAGTGGTCAGCAGAGTGAGAGTAAGAGGGTTCAAGGTTGTGGTTCTGAATTACAGAGGAGGAGCTGGACAGTGGTTAGAGTAATACCTCAAACAAAGGTCACAGACGGATCTGCCTGCTCTTAATGTGAGTGAAGGTGTGTAATTGAGACATTAATGGAGAGGATAATGATCCAGTGCGACACCCCCGTTGTCACCGTAGGGCCCCACAGCACACCAGTGCTCTTCAGTACCGCCGCTATCATCCTTTCTGTTAACAGACACTGAAAAGCGAGACCATTATTACATGCAGAATTAACAGGACCCCAAGCATATCATTATGGTGTGATTGTAGAGAGTTATTACTGTTTGCAGGAGTGCAGCTGACAAGGCTTCTGGCCCGTGCTTTCAGACCGCCAATTTACATTTCTGGTCAGCGCTGGCCGCCCTCTCCCACTGGCACTGTTCTCAATTCCATGCTCTGTTGCACATGGATTTCCAGAAAAGAATTGACAAATGAAGGCTTTCTTGCCAAAATGCAATGTATCCATTTTGGAAAAAGATGATCGTTTGCTCAATATTTAAACACACAACATAGATGATAGCGTCCTTTGAAATTATTTTTGATTTTTTTGAGGAAAGGGTTTGAGATACCTGATAACTTGAATGATATTAAAACCAGCAATCATTTTCTCTTTGAATGGTCACATTTTTCAAACGGTGGATGTCGTTTTAGAATGAGACCTGCATTATTGATTACTGTGTTTCCAGTCAGTGAGAGCCTGTGAGGTTTTTATACCTCTGTGCCCGAGGCTTTATGTTTTCGGGTCATCTGTCCATACGTCCCATTCTTGTGAACACGATATCTCAGGAACGCCTCAAGGGAGTTTCTTCAAATTTGGCACAAACGTTCATTTGGACTCAAGGATAAACTGATTAGACTTTGGTGGTCAAAGGTCAAAGGTTGACCTCACTACGACCACACACAAAACCTTTTTGGCTATAACTTCCTGTGTTAATCATGATAAAATTTTACTGAAATGTCTAACAGGATAAAATGATGGATTGTTGACAGTTTATATCCAAAAGGTCAAAGGTGAACTTCACTTTGACGTCATAATGTTCTGCAGAAACACTTTTCTGGCCGTTATTCAGCACCATAACCCACGAACAGAAGGGGAGATTTGGTCAGATACTGAACTGGTGACACTAATTTTGTGTGTCCCCACCTTGAAACTGTGGTGATTGTGGAGATCCTCTGGGCTGCTGGGTTGAAGATGTGTATGAGGCATCTGTGTTTTAGAATTTATAGTTTTTTTTTTTTGCAGCAACATCCATATTTGAAGCAGCGTCTGCTGTCACGGCTACAACTTTGTGTTCCATCAGAATCAAGTTTATTGACCAAGCATGTGAATACTTTTTATAACTTTATTAAATTCCTTCAAAATCTTCACTACATATATTATATGAGTCTGGACAGACATGGATTTAAACTTGACTTGGAGCTTGCCTGGTTGGAGGCAGTAATTCTAGTTGTAGATGGATCTGTGTAGATGGATCTGTGATGCAGACACATTCAGTTTTTCATTCTTGTCTGTACAAAGACTGAAGCCAGAGAGCCAATAAAACATTTTAATTCAGCTGTCATCACTGTGACAACAACACATCATATCCTACCTAAAGTCATGTGCATTTTTCAAAGACTTGATTATTCTGCGATCTCATCTAAATGCAGTGTGAATACAGATACAGTTAATTCTGAATTTATCTGTCAGGTTTGGTTCTTTTCTTGGCGAGTGATGGCAGGCAATGATCCATAAATACTTGGATCCAGGAGCCACTGTTCCTGGAACCATGTTACTGTTGTTATCAGATCTCAGCTAACACAGGGTGGTTTTTTTTTCCTAATTTAAATGGCAGTTTGGAGCCTGCAAGTTCATAGTAATGGCATGTTGACAGCAAGCATGTTTGGAGCAGATTATGAGTCTGGTGAAATCTGTTGTGTGGCACTAGATAAGAGTAAAGAGATGACTAAATATGATAGCAACTGTCCTCTTTCAAGAGGGCTGCAGTTTAGTTTAGGAGCAAAGGATTGGGTATGTTTTATATGAACAAAGGGCAGAAGTGTTTATACCTGTTTTGAATGGCCATCCTTAAAGGAGATTAGTATTATTAATATATTAACACGTGAGCAGCATTTTATTGTTGTTACTGGTTAAGGTGGAGCTAAGTTAACCACTTTAAGATCTGCAGATGAAAATGTGTCCTATTTTGTACATAAATCTGTAACCTGTAACTCTAGCCATCAGATAAACATAGTGGTGTAAAATACTTGGCTCGGTAGTGAAGAGGTGGAAAGCAGCACAGAGTGAAAGCACTCAAAATACAAGAACCTCAAAAGTGTTCTTAATTACAGTTCTTCAGTGAATGTTCGTGCTTTCTACCACTGATTTCTTGTTTCGTCAGACTTTGTTTTACCAATTCTTCCATTTTCTCAGATTTCAGCAATTGACTGGGTGTGGTATGTTTTTTGCTGATAAATTTCTATTTTTAGAAATGAAATATGTTATTGTGTCATCTCCTCTAAGCCAAACAGATCAGAGTAACTGGTCAGAAAGACAAAACTGAATTTAATTCAACACCCTGCAGCCACGCTTCACATAGACCACCGAAGTAGTGAAGACATGATAGACGATGAGGAGCTTTGACAACCTCCCTCCAGTCAGAGTGATCTCATTCTTTACTGGGAGTACTGGTACCTTGATCCACAACATGAGAGGGAGAGAGAGTGAAGAGCATGCCACACACTGCTTGATTCACCCCCTCCGGTCCTCCTGAGACCTGCTTTGTATGACGGTATGCCACTATTTTTAAACATGTCGTCATCGGGATCACTCATGTGCACGCGACCCCCCTCCTCAGTCAACGGTGCTGTGAGTCCCAGCCCCACCCCGCTGTACTCAGCGGGGAGTCTGCGCTCGCATTGGAAAACCAACTCTCCATGAATATTGAAAAGGGTTTTTAGCATGCAGTGTGGGTGTGTGTTGCTGGGTTTGTCTTGAGAAACAGCCTCCATTCTGCTGGTAGAAGAGTTAACATGACAACATGCACCTGACTGGCTGCTTAAACCGCAAAATCTATAAGGTGCTCTGAACATTATACAGAGGTGAGAGGAAATGAGTTAGTATGCGACTCACCAGGCACCAGACATATGTTGCATGCCAGTGCATGTGTGAAGTGAGAATGAGCTGTTTGTTTGAAGAATTCTGTGAATGACTGGGAAACAGTTTCACATCTGAAAGTATGTTAATGCAGTTTCCAAGGCTAACTTCCTGCTCTGGCAGTGTTTTGTCCCAGGGGTTACCCTATCTCAGCTGTCACTGGCCTACTTAAATATTCAGATGAAACTCTTGTAGAAGTCTTGATATTTATTGCTTTATAGTTGCTTAATCCACAAACCAAAATATTCAGAAACAGCTATAATTAGCTCTTGTTTCAGCTGATGAAAGGTACAATCTAATAACTAATGTTTATTTGGCTTTTGGCTATTTGCAGGATGACTGCACAGAGGGCAGCTAATGGGTTGCAATGATTTGGTTTTGTAATCCAGGATTAAGAAGTGAAGACCAGCTGCTATCCTAAATACAAATAAATTCTTGCTGTGATCGAAAGTTTGGTAGAGAACTGCAGCAGGTAAACAACAGTCTTTTTTATTTGTTTTGTCTGGCTCAACAGATGTGACTCTCCTTTTATTGGCCGACTGTCGTATTCTACTTTATCCTTCTCTCAATTTCAAAGCTCCTCCATCTGTAGAAACAACAATGGTGATTACTCCAGCTAACAAGCTACATTATTATAGCTACAGCCACAGTGTTTTAAATAATAGTAACAGCTAATAATAGTTTTATTAGCTGTTATAATACCATTACAGTTTGTAGTTTGTGAAGTATTTGTGTGATGGGTTCCACAAGGGATCCACAGCCTCAATTTTAATGGCAGCTCTTATTTTTTAAAATCAATATTTGATTTGAAACTGCACTGATGAGCCAAAGCATTTTAGGAACAGCCCTGCCCAATATGCTGTTAGTCCTTTGCATGTAGTCAAAACAGCTCCAGGCCTCTGAAGGTGCCCTGTGGTTTGTGGCACCAAAATGTTAGCAGATGTTGTGAGCTGAAGCCTGTGCGGATCAGACTTGTTCCAGCTCCATTTTTGGAAATGTGTTTATTCACTTTATTGCAGAGATTTAGATGAAAAGATTGACTCCATTCTCATATCTGTTTGAGCCAGGAGATGGTTAGCTCAGGTTATCATAACTGAAAAAGCTGTTTTTACAATAGGTATTTCAGTTTGTGTACAAATTGTGTTGTCTGTGGACATTGCAGACAACACTTCCAGGAAACAAAGTATTCAACTTTGATGGTGCATCAGATAGTAAGTAATGAACATCACACCTTTGGAAAGGATTGTGTGTTATTTCTGAGGTAATACAAGTGGGAAAAGGAGAAAAGTCGTCACTACAGAGAGGCAATCTGCCTCCTGCTGCAGCATTTGCTTGGCTTTATTACAGAATGAAGGCCTTCCAGTCATAATAAGTGATATAGTTACTGGTCCTAAAGCAGATGATTCATGTGCTACCCGTTGAGTCTCAGAAACCTCTGCTCAGAGCTGCTGTTTGTTTTCGTTGTCACCTGATTCATTCAGTTGCAGTGCCTGGAGAGATGAGTCTGCTTTGAAGTTCTTTGTAACCAAACCATGTGAAGTGGTTGTTTGTGGTGCTAT
Source organism: Toxotes lorentzi (assembly GCA_037833715.1). Lineage (NCBI taxonomy): Eukaryota > Metazoa > Chordata > Actinopteri > Toxotidae > Toxotes > Toxotes lorentzi. The sequence goes on along the minus strand of JBBMJY010000015.1, from coordinate 13,577,855 downwards.
AAAGAAGTAACTGGATACCCCCTTGGAAGCAGCAGTTTTCTTCAATTATTTGTTTATTTAAAGTCATTAAAACTAAAAAACGATTTAATCAAAATTGGAGGAGAAGTCATGAAATTCCTGAAGCACACATTGTAAAATCACCCGATGTAAAATCACTTCTGTACCCTGCAGCCCTGACTGTGACACACACACACACACACACACACACACACACACACACACACACACACACATTTCCACACACCTTACGATAGCTGGTGTTCCCTCCGTGGCAGGTGTGCAGGAGCTTGTAATGATGCCCTGGGAGGCTGGCTGGTTTTACGAGTGATCCCTGGCACTGAGCACGCACCGAGCCAGGAAACACACCTCTGTTTCAGAGTGGACCTTATTAATTAGCAACCCATGACTCTTTTCCTTTCTCTCTGGCCCGTCTAATAGACCTGACCCAGCTGGTTCACAGGTGAACTGTAGTCCGATACACCTCACAAGACCAGAGCTGGATGTTGTTAAATCTTAAAATTTCAGAGCAGATGCAAAGTTTGCACTAAACCACTTTTTTTTTCCCACTGACCAACTAATGTTTTGAGCATATGGGCCAACTTCAGCATCAGTAACCAAATGATATTTTATATTACTTTGGTTAGTTACTTAGATGTGATGGTCATCCAAGTACATGTTCTTCCTCTAATGTATGTGTAGCCAGAACGGTGAGCTGTTTTAAAGTATTATGGTATTATGGTACTTCTACGAGATGATGGTTAAAGGAATGGTTTGACATTGAGAAATAAGCTAACTGGTTTTCTTGCTGAGACCTAGATGAGAAGATCAATACCTTTCATGTCTGTGCACTAATTGTGTTGCTAGGGCCAGTGGGTGATTAGCTTAGCTTAGCATAAAGGCTGGAATCAGGGGAACTGAGAGAGAGCCAGACTGACCTGAGTGGTTGCACCATGATACACTGTAAAAACTTATATTCTTTGGCATTAATAACAAACACTGACGTTGGAAATGTGAGTCACAGTGTTAATGGTGTGACTTTAATCAAACCAAATACAGGAAATGATAGAAAGTGGGTTGTGTTTTACAACTCCTGGTTTGCTTTTACTACAGTGTGAATCTAAGCGAACCAGGTACAAAATGTCTGCATGGTGAATCAGGGCAAATAAAAAAAACAAACTACAGGTGTGAGTTCTGCCTGTAGTGCTGTGTTCTATGACTTTTGCTTTTACAGGGTGTGATTATCTAACCCTATTATATAGGTTGTTAGCCTTCTGTGCTTTGTTGTCTATTTCCATCTCCTCTGTGTGTCAGATTTAAAAGGCTCAGCGGCTGCATCTGATGGAAAACACTCATCCTCCCCCCTCCGACCTGAACATAATGGTTCTTCCCCCCTTCTTCGTCCTGCCTCACCTTCACCTCTCTGCCAACCCGCCTCCCCCAACATCAAAGCTGTGTGCACAGGGTGGCCTCTCGTAATTCAATTCAGTATCCGCCCTGATCCAGCACATCAACAAGTCCGCAGCTTCTGAATGTCATTGGTTCAACTCTTGAAACGCTCCTCTCCTCGCTCCCTCCTTCCCTTTTCTTTCTGGGGTTAAAGGGAATTTGATCTCTTGCTTTGTGTCGAAAAGAACCATGATTCTGGATGTGGAAATTGCCAGAGAAATTAGATTTAGTGTTGTATCATCTGGCCAGGTGGGGTTGGGGGTTACAATACAATGCACAGAAAATGATAAACTAGTTTCAATCAAAGGCAAAACTGTGAAAATGAAATGACTTTCCCGGGTTTTTTGCTTTAATCTCATCCCACATAAACACGTTCGTGGGGTGTTTGCTCATCATTCAAGCACCCCAGCAGCCATGTGCTTGAAGTCTGCATCTGTTGTTAGTTTTTCTGCTTTTGCATGGTGTTGGCATGTAATTTAAGATACATGACCGTGCATGGCAGTTTAATTAGATTGCTTTTTTTTTTTTTTGTAATGTGAATGTCTTGTTGGAATTTAATTTGCACCGAACAACCCCTGGGCTGTTCATTTTGTGTGACAGGCAGACTGACACACATTAGGTGCTGTTCCATGTAATGCTGAGAAGCATGCCTGGCCATCCTGATTTCATTTTCTGCCACTGTGCTAGAGTTGCCTTTTTTTAATACCAGCATTAAATTCCCATTTTTCAGCACTGCTGCTGTCATCAAGTGCTGTTTTTTGTGGGTATTGTTTACAGCTCCTGGTAATGTCTATCACAAGCTGTTGTTCTTTCTGTCCACTTACAGATTCTTGATAAGAAGCAGTGCTAAAGCAGCCTTTGATGAGGTTGAATGTAACATACAACAGCTGCTTATTTAATTTCCCCCACAGATATTTTTGGATTATTGACCGGGGTCTCCCATGGGAGCCAAAGATGTTTTGCTTTGGAATATTGATTTCTATCTGGTAGGTCAGGTTCCAGCTCTTGCTGCTTCAACATGGCGGTGATCCCACATGGAAAATATCAGAATCTGTCTGGCCTCATGTCAGCAGTGCAGGCTTTCTGGCAGCCTGACCTGATAATTGAAGGATTTCATTCCAGGAAGCCATTTATACATTTTTTATAGTGGAATTCCTCCTTGAACATCATAATCGAATTACACCCAAATTACAGCAGCTAAACAATTCCCTCTTAAATAGGCTCTGTAGCAATTTATCACTGCACTTCAGAAAAATTGGGGCACTCATAAGTGACAGATTTAAAACTGAATGGTCAAAATCAAAAGCAGTAGAGGCTTTGATAACTTCAATTTCAGTCTCCAAGGATGGTTAAAATGCCAGAAACGTTCAACCCAAAATTTACCATAATACAACTCGCTGACATCTTCTATTATACATACCTATCTTACCTATCTCAAATGTCCATTTCTTTAAAACTGCACACCTCTAGTATTTAACACAGGTTCCCTAAAAAGAGTGAGTTTCAAGCACAAGCGTAGATAACTGTAAAGACATCATTACTGTAAAGTCAAATGAAATGCTTTTAATTTTTGAATGAATTTCTGGGACCAAACACACAAACCTGGCATCTCCTGCCTGGAAACATGCATCTAATCTCTCCCTTTTCCAGCCTGGCTGTCACGAAGGAAAGCGTACCGCTTCCACACCGCTGCCCTGTAGTGATTGGCTGTTGTGTTCTGAGTGACAGCCAATGTGGTAATGCTCCACAATCTCCCAAGACAAGTGGCTCTCTGTGTTGATGATAAAGGATGTCAAAGGGCCTTGAGGCCTAAATTGAAATGGATCCATGTGTAGTGTACATCAAAAAATAATGCTATTGATGTGACTTGGCAGTTAATGTTCGCTGTTGCTTTGAGGGAAGCAGTACAGCCAAATACACATGTATTGGGCAACACAATTTTATGCTTGTGGTGCAACACAGAAGAAAGACTTGCCTGCAGTGTTACTGTAGTATATACACAGAGTAATTACAAGGATTTTGACAGTAGCTGCCTATGTAAGCTCTCATTGTAATTGTGATAACGAAGGGAATCTGAAAGCTGGTCATTGTAGTAAAATAAGCCTCTGGCCTGGTGATTGATTGCTTTGAAGAAACTCATTTTGCGGTTACAGCAACCTCACATCATACTACTACGACATTCAACGTTTGACAGGAAATATTGATTTGAAATTGCTGTATTACAAGCGAGCAAATAAATTACAGGCTTCCAATATAAGTCTGCAAGGAGTGCCAGCAGTAACCAATTCAACGACAAACACAGGTTGATTTTAAGACATGCCTAAAGAGAACTTAATTGAATATCTACACACATAACTCGAGACAAGAGGTCAAAATCAGGTCCTAGACGCCTTTAATCATTTTGACTTTGCAAATACAGAGAGGCAAATTAAGGTTTAATGGTGCTGTTTGTTCTGCAGGAGAGTCATATGAGCCTGAATGGCTCAGTGAGAGGCCAGTAAGATCCCCCTCCATCCAGAAGGTATTTAAGCAGTGTCTTAAATTATTCACAATAGCACTAATCCTCTTGATGTAGCTTATATTAGCTTGTGTTATTTATTGTTGTTTCTCTGTGGCTCTGGGGGAGAATTAGACAAGGCCTCTGTGCATTATGTCTGTGATAGGTTGTGTGTAATTGTTTTTTTGTCAACATTTTGTCTTTTCTGACTTTATTCAATGTTCCAACACCAGGCTAATTAACTAGCAGTTTCATTCCGCCCTGTCATTAAAGACATGTTTTCAGATACATGCCTTAATTTTGTTTTACAGGAAATTACTTGCACCCCCCCCCCCCCCCCCCCTTCAGCAAAGTAACCCTGGATGTAACCCTACCCTGCTTTCATTACCAGTTAACTGTAAAAATGATCTCTTTAATGCACAGGCAGTTTTCCATTTTCCTCTTCATTAACTAAAGAGAGTGCATAATCTAATGTTTTACACCAGCATTGATGGAATTAACACAAATGATACATATGATTTCCACTGCCTCGGTGTTGCATCCACTGAACAATTGCTCACCAGGGGAGCCAATTTATCTAATGTGTATGCATTTATGCACAGGGATACTTGCCAGTATTCTCCGTGCATAATGGTGACATCGAGGTCTTTTGGTCTTTTGAGAGGAAAGGTATGAGATGCAGGTCTGTGTGGGAATTAATCTTCCTGCGTAGCGGACTGGCCGGTCAACCATTTAAAACATTCTAGTGGTCCTCACAGCTATTGAGCATCCCCCTTCCCACATGAATCACCTCCCTCCATCCTATATCTTATGCAATTATACCATTGTGTTGGAAAAGAATAAGAGAAGACAAATTACCCCTTTTACCTCACTGGACACTGACTTTTAATCCCATTTCTTTGCAGTCTTGCTCTTGCTTATCCCCATTCTTTATTCTTTAATCCGATCTTTGCCCCATATTGTCAGCACACAATAGTTTTGATGCTTGTGCTTACTGCTTCTGTCATTGAAGCTCCAGCTGTGCTCACTGTAAGAAAATAAACTGGGCTAATGTTGGCTTAAGTGTAAGCGAGTTGAATGTATTTTATCTTGGGGTGTAACACTGTATCTTCAACACAGAAGCATACAAAAGAAACCATTCCAGCACCGTCGCCTAGCAGCTCCAGCTCACGCTGCATCTGCTAACAACCTGTGGAAATCCTCAGAGCAGTCACTTAGCTGCCAGGCACAGGTGTAAATGTGCATTAAGGGCCCTGGTTTCATTTTAATATATATTGTAGCAGTAATAGGATCTAACACTAAACTCAAGCCTGATTGGCCGACAGCTCCATCTTCTCAAACTCAAACGAGATGAGTCCCTTGAGTCAGTCTTGTTCAGATGTTGCATAGTGACCCAAATGGATGATTTCAGATATTTGCTCCATTTCCCAATCATTTCAGTCGAAGTCTCCACAACTTAAATATGTTTCCTGTTTTTGTGTGATCTAAAACTGGTTCTGATGGATCAATCCCCTGTTTAGTACCAAATTACACAACCAGACTACAAAAACCTGCATCGCTTTCATACACTGTTTGCAGTTCGTCCTTTCTCTGCTCAATATTAATTATTTACGCTGAAACCGAGAAATCTCACTGGGCTGGGTGCAAGGCCACTTTGTTGAACAGAGAGCTTATGTTACTGCACCTTTTGTCTCAGAGTCTCCAAAGACAGGGTTTCCTTCACATTTCTTACAGAGACATATTAGCAACAAGTCGTCCAACCTAAACCACCATATAGGCTTCCCTTGGATACCACCAACAGGAGCATATTAGTGGCAGGTTTAGCAGACCTTTGTTATCATGGTAACCATAATAAAAACATGGCTACAGTGGTGGTTAGGTTTAGGCACAAATCTACTTGTTTATGAGCCATGCTTGTACATTGTAGGTTTACCATTTAAACAAAATGAGCATTCTTAATTCATTTAATAGGGCCCCATTACGTGAAGCAGTGACCGGCTAACCATCCCTCTGCCCCCACACTGTTGACAGTAAGAGAAGTAATCCATTGTCCTCAAGACGCTAATACCATCACACGCCTCTGACCTCGACCTGAGCATATGCTCACCAATGTCGCTAAGATGGATCGGGAGAAATGGAGATGTAACAACACAGAGAGGCAGGGAGGGGTGATGAAGGGCAGGGTGTTGGGGTGGTTTGAGCTAAGTCGTCAACCTCTCCCTCCTAGCTTCCTGCTCATGCCCGCCCATTATCAGGGTGGCTGGCCTTCATCATGCAAGCTATCTCTACATGATGTGCTTATTAATGTGCTTGGTTATCAGACCATTGCGCCTGTCTGCAGCCTGTTTTCATTATGGCAGTGGAGCAATACTGAATCCTGCACAGGCCTGGAAAGTCATATGTAATAATATGGAAAATTACTTTGAAGATTTGTATGTTAGCAACAGTCCTGTCGGGAGGGTTTGGAGCTACATGGAGGAAATACTTACCTGGTACTCAAAGAATTAAATGATGAGAAAAAAAGTTAATCAAAACTGAAATTCAAGAGAGTGTAAGAGCCTCGGAGGCATAGAGGAAATCCACTCAGCCAACCAGGATGTTGAGACAAGCTGTCACTCTCAGCCCCACTTCCCCCAGAGAGCTTTCCTGAATGTTCATGCTTGCCCGGAAACAGCTGAGGCCTTGGTGATGCATGTTGATGGTTAATTAACAACACCAGAGGTTATTCATGTCCCAACCATGTTCTCATTCAAAAAGGATGAATGGACAACACCCGCGGGTTGTGACTTTCACCGTGGCCCCCGTGCTCTACAGCAGTAACTCCCAAGAGGGCGTTAGAGAGCACCTGCAGCTACTGAGGGCATGTTGTCTTTAAAAGAAGGAACCGTGTTATGAATGAAATCATAGGTGTAATTTCCTGTCAGACTGAATGGATAAAAGACTTATTTCAAAGGATTCTGTTGTCATGTCTCTCGCTGCTCTAGTTTCAGTCCTCCCATATTGCAGAGAGATGCCTGTGACAAAGCCTGCAGCGTGAGTGTGAATCGAGTTTTGAATTGTAAATGACACAAATGAACACATATTCATGGTTACGTAGTGTCGGTTGGGTTGGTGAAATCTCATACTGACATTAAACTGGATATTGCTGTCTGGCCTTTTTCTGCCCAGATGAGTGTTAATGGACGTCTGTGAACACATCATTACCTGTCGTTTTTCAGGCTGTATATACTCTGTTTACCTAGAATGCTGTGTTAAATGGCCTGGAGTTATGATGCTACCTGTTTTATGTCATAGCCATATGGGCCATACCTGCTTTTCTAAAGCAGCACATTTCTGTTAAAAGCACAGATTCCTAGGGAGTTGTACAGTAAGTTGTTAAGCCATTTTACACATTTTTGTGTGCAGATATTCTTTTGATGACAACAGCTGCCTTCTTCTGCTGCAAACAAGGTGATTAGATCGGTGAGATGTAACCAAACAATAAAAATGTGCTGTAAAACCAGAACGATGAGCTAAATGAACCTAACATCCACAGAGCGATTTTCTCCACATTTCACGATGACATTTAATTTACTGCAAATTTACAACTGATTAATGGAGCTTTAATGTTGGAGTTTTTGTTTTTATCAATTTGCAGATAAGGGTTGGGCAATAAGACTTACATCATGAAATTGTATGCCATGGTCTGTCAGCATTTAATTTGATTAGCCACCTCTGTATCCAATCTAAATTGGTTTTCTAGTAAATTTACAATATTATAATTTAAATCAATATCACGCTATAACATTAGATATACCATTATAGAGTATTTTTTCTATATCACCGACCCCAGTTGCACATAAATATAAATCTGATGAACTAAAACTTTCGACAAATGAGTCTTTTTTGCGTTCAGGAAATAATATCCAGCGCTCCTCCTCTGAGAGCTGTATATAAAACGAGTTGTTGGCCCTCTTATTGGCGGCTTGCCCAGGAAGCCCTTACATTTAATTGGCCTCCCGTTTGTTTCGAGCCGCACCCACCCATTACGATCCCTCATAAACGTGGCAGTATAAAACCAATGCACCTGAGAGAGACAGGGAGAGCTGGACCGAGTAAGAAGTGCTCCGCTGCTAATGTCATTAAAGACCCTGCAGGAAGAATCCCACATATTTCTCTTATTTATGGAAACCCTTATCTCTGAACACACACCCCAGCTCAACCCAAACCGCTTTCAATTTGGCAACTCCTCAGATGCCCTCCATCATGGCCACTAAACCTGGAAGCCAGCGGAAGGCCAATAGCGATTATGAAGGAAAAGGTCACTTCCAACAATGACCTCTTAATTGGATTTGTCTCTTTTTGTACCAGTCAAACTCTGTCCCCCTTTCTGAAGAACCATACCCGTGTTTCTGCATTTTAAAGTTCATTAACTACAGGTTGTATGCACTTTACATTACTTTTCAAATCATACCATTAGCTTTTAGATTTATTTCCTACCTTCCAGGCAGCTGCTCATTTCAGTATGCTATGAAAGTCACATTTTTAAGAGAGGTAATTTATCACAGCGAGTGTTTGGTTTTGCTCTGTTGGCTGCCAAACAGAAACTTGTTTAATGCAAGGAATTACCCAATTTTCATGTTAGTTTTCACTCATTTTACCGTCTTCTCGGTTGGATTATGTGGCAACATATTTTATGAATTCAGTACTTTCTGACATTTGAGCAAAGCATCCACCATGGAGAATGTTACCTGTTGTTTTTACTATCTTACCCGAATGTGACACATTTTTTTTTCTCTCCAGACAGCCTTCACCTTACCAAGCTACTGTTTTTGTTTTTTGGATCCCAGGAGGAACAGTGGTGCTTGCATGTCACACAGTACATCATGAATGTTTCCATCAAACCTCTGCTTAACATACCTCCAATGCTAAATGTATCATGTTGTTTTTAATATCGTGCTATAGCATTTGCCGCGAAAGTGAAGCATATCTACTCTCCAGACGGCTTTAACCTTGTAAGCTGTTGTTTTTGTGTCCCAGGATAGAGGAGGACTCACGTGTCGCACATCACGACTATTCCCATCAAACCCCTGCTTCGCTCTTAAGTGTCTTTCAAGCTGTCTCTCCCTAGTATTCCCATCATTATTGACAGACCTCAAGCAGCTTCCTAAAAGACTCGACGGGCTTGTTTTCTACTGGATTCTCAAGTGTTGTATTGTTTCAGATAAAAAACAAAAAAAGAAAGTGGCTCTGCGTGTCTGTGAGACCAAGAGATGCGTTCTGAACAGTTTCCCTGACATTGTCTGTAAACGTGGCCTCGGCCTCTGAGAATCACTGGGAAAGAAAAGTGGCCTTAGAACTGGAAATTTAAATTATGATTCTCCTTTTCCACCGGTGATTTTCGGGAAATGTGCAGAGGTGGGATGAAGCACCTTGGTGGGGAATATGAGGGATGAGAACAATTTCCACAGCCAAAGAGAGTTGACTCAGAGTTTATTGCCTTTTTTTCAGATGGGGGGAAACTTTCCAGAAAACGGGTTTTGTGCTCAAAGTTGCTTTAATGTCCTGCTGCATCAGGTAAACTTTCGGTCACACCGTTTTACAATACCGGTGGGATTTTTTAGGGGGGACCGCTGTGAGCTGCAGGAGGTAGCAGTCGGCATGAAAGTGGATGTGACTGAACAAATCACTTGCAGCATCTGCAGCATAAGACATCTTAAGCTGTCCATGAATAAGGAGTTTAAACCGCTGTCTCCTGGTAGCCACCATGTCTTTTTATTCTATCCAGACTAACAGACTTTGAACAGAGAAAATAACAAAAAAAACTCAGCTGTGAGTGAGATGATTATCATATTTATGATTTTGAGCTACTTCTCAGGTTAAATTATAACAACTCTCTTTTTGTCTTCTGCCTTTTCAGGATCGTTTTGCCTCTGCTGACTGCTGTGATGAATGCTGATCTGTGGTTTAAGTAGTAACGGCGCAGGAGCCCAAGGAAATCCCAGGTCTGACGTAGGTTCAATCCTCTTTTACCCATTATCTCATCATCTGTCTCTCATTCTTGACTTAAATCTGTGGTCTGACACTTGACTCTCTGTCCTGTTATGGGCCAGAGGTTCTTAGGCTCATTTCTGTCGCTGGTGATGTTCAGACTCCAGGTGAGACCTTGTGCATCTTGACTTTAAATTCAATGTTACCCTTAAATTCCTTGGGATCAAACAGCATCTGTTCCTGTGTTAAACAGAACATGACAGCTGATATAACAGGCGTGATAGTGTTTTTTGAAATAGTAATTGGACACACAAGTCTAAGATGAATTCTGTTGCATGAAGTCTGAGGTGAGGTCTATGGTACAGAAGGAGTTTTGTGCATGGATGTGTGTTCAGCTCCTCAGCCACTGCAAACCTATGACAATGTGCCAGCCAGCTAATTGTCAAAGTGTTGACTAAATGCTTGATTTTGATGCATGGCAGTGTAAACAGTGTGAAAAGTGTTGCCCTATGCTCCCTCTGTTTGGAACACACTTTAGAATCTCTATCAGTCAAAATACGAGCAGCCAAATATGGTGATCAACATTTATTAATTGTGGATTATGGAGATTAGTTCCAGTGATGGTTGAGTGTTTTACTTTGGTGCACGGATACATATTATACAAATGTATTATCATAAAAAGCATTAGGATTTGCAAATTATTATACATGCTTTGCAAACAGACCAACTGAACCTGGACCCTGGGCCTTGTATGCAGCCTAAGGGAATCTCAGTTTTTTGTCTGTGGTATAGACACTGACAAGGTGAAAGCTAGATCATTACGTAGTTTGAAGGTTTGATTTTAATCTGTTTTCACTATCAGCTTGTCGAACTTTGTGGTCCTATGTGAACATTTTCTGCCAAAGTTAGAAGAGTTTTTCTTATTTATGTTTTTTTCCATGGTGTGAGTGGGGCGGGGTGGGGCTCAGCCGGGAGGAAAAAGATGATGAGACGCACGTCTCCAAGAAGAATTTCACAGCATTTGAATCAAAATCTGATGACAGTTGGTGGGTTTTTTTGCTGCTGTCAATCAAATGTAATCACACCACACCCACATAGCTCTGAAGAAACAGATTAACTGAGTTTATGAGTGCTGAACTTGCTCAATGACTCGGGGCTTTTTTGCCCTTAATATCACCTGTCAGGCTGTGCTTACTTTCAGCTGTGGACAGCACCAGCAGGTGGGATGTGTAGGCAGCCTTAAGGGCTCAGCAGTTATTGTGCTGGTTTGCTGTTTCCTGTTACATCATGGTTGAGTCTTATAATTAGAGCTGAAGCAATTTATTGATATGATTGGAGGCAGATTAGTCAGTCGATATGAAAGTTAATCAGCAACTAATTCACAAATGATTAATTGGTTAAATTGTTTCTCATTAAGTCATAAGTAATGTTTTTAAAATAATTAAAGTAGGCTTATAGTTTGTGTTTTGACCAGTTTAAAACACAGAATACAGTTTTTAAACGATTAACTCAGTTTTTCTTTAAATTATGTACATGAATAAAATAATGTTTATGGTTTGTGACCATTTATATGGTCAAGAAACCAACTGGGCATATAAAATGAAGGTGGAAAGAACTGAATGTGGACCTTTCTTTATGTTCACTTCATTTAATCTTGCTGCTTTAATTTCCATTTAAAATGTATCAGTGTAAATATTTAATGCTTCTCTTAACAAGCAAGTATAAAAATGTAATTAGTGGTAGCTGATAGTGCATATATGTAATTATTTTTTTTCCAGTTTTTTTTATAGATGTGTTTTATTGTTGTCTCACTCTTCTACACTACACCACACTGCAGTAGACTGAAGCTACTTTGAAGATTGTGTGTTTTCTGTCACTCTTCACTCTTCTCCTCCCATCATGGTGTTCCTACTGGTGCCTCCACATGCTGCCTCTGCGCTCTTTGTTCCACTTCATTTGGGTGTGTTCTTACGTGTGCCTGTGTGTGCTCCTCTATGTGTGTCTGTGTCTGTGTGTGTGAGTGTGCGCCAAGAGAGCATTTTGAGGATGGGTTGGATCTCTCTGTCTGCTCCCCCACCCGATCTTCCCCGTGTGACTGGAGGAGAGTGTGTGTGTGTCTGTCAGTAGCAGTGTTTGATGTTGTTGAGTGTGAGCCTGCATGGCATGTGTATGTCTGTGTGTGTTTCTGTATGTGTTGTGCAAATGAAGAAAAGGGGGAGTGTGTAAGTGAATCTGTGCAGGATTGCGGTGTGTGAGTGGGAGTATGCGCTGGTGAATGTGTATAAGAAAGAGAACGAGATAGAGAGAAAAACACACTCCATATGCGGTGTGTATGCACACATGCACGTTTGTTGCATGCCTCTGAAGGTGTGTGTAATGTAGAACCCCCCTCCACCCCTCTCCACCTCACCAAACACACATATACACAACTCCAGAGACTAGCATGTTCATTATTCTTCCTAAAAGAACCATTAAAATTTCATCAGTGCAATGCAATCTGTGGCAGGGCGGGGGGTAGGAGTGTGTGTATGTAGGAGACAGAGAGAGACTCAGCAGTGTGAAGGGGAGGGAGGTTGCATCCTCCACTCATTCACCACTGCCTGCCTTCTTGCCTCTCTCCTCCTCCTCCTTCTCCTTCTCCTTCTCTTCTTCAGCTTCTTCTTCTCTGGTGGCTCGATTCCCTCGCTGAGAGCATGCCGACGCGGAGATTACGGCTTCTCTCATGATGTGAGCCACCAGCATCCCTCTCCTCCTACTCCCTCCATCCATCCCACCTCGTTCTACTACTACTACTACTTCTTCTTCTCACACACATAGGCTCTGGAGGAGGCTTTCCTCAGGCTATAGGAGGGAAGAGTTAGCATCCAGGACGAAAGGGTTGACAAGGTGTAGTTGGATTTTTTTTTCTCCTGGCGTGCAGGCATGTTTGGAGATGTGAGGTATGGAACGCTGGATTGGTCACATTCACAAGATTAGGAGCTGGATCCTGTCTGGAATATCTTTTTGAACAGAATCCTCCTTTAAACTTGTGCATGGCTGGAGATTTAGAGGTGAGCCATGCGTTTGATTCCTGCTACTACTTTGGCGACTAACTTGTTGATTAGCATAGAAAGAAACCACGTGATTAATGTGTTTCCTTTGTAACCAACTTTTTGGAGTTTAATGTTTCAGCCTTTCTTCCGTTTCCTTTAATTAGACTGATCCAGTGAGTCTTAGCGGTGCTTCTTGTGAAGGAGCGAGGATCATAAGCGTTGTTCTTTTTCTGCATTGATCAGAAGCATGGGGAAATTAGCTGCAGCCTTTACAGATCATGGGAAGTGAAGAACCCCCTCACACACCCACCTCCACCGCCACCGCCCGATCCCGTATGTCGCTTTGTTTTGCCAGCACGAGTGTGAGGCTCCGTTTCTCAGGTAGATCTGATGATGCTAGTTGTGTCCTAATTGGGTTTCCCCTCAGCCGTGGAGGTTTTTGGTTTCTGAACAGCTTAGAGCCTCACATGAAAGAGTTTGTAGGCTGGAGAGTGTGTGTGAGAAAGTAGGGTGGAGTGTTTATGAGTGAGAGGGAGAGAAAGTGTTAAGCTGAGAGCTACTGTGAATGTGTGTGTGTGTGTGTGTGTGTGTGTGTGTGTGTCTGGCCATCCCTGTGAGGAGTGAGAGAGTGAGTCTAGAGCCTTTGTGAATGTGTGTGTTGACTATTCCTGTACGTGTGTATGTGCCGATGGGAGTGTGTATGGACTCTGTCTATGTGCGTTATTCGCAGCCCCATCTGTGGAGCTCTTGTGTGATGGATGGTGTCTGACGAAGGGTGTGAGGTGTGTGAAGGAAGAGGAGGAAGATGAAGATGAGAGGCAGTGGGATGGGGGAGGGTGTTGGGAGGAGACTGGGAAACTGGTCTCCCATCTGTGTGTGTGTGTGTGTGTGTGTGTGTGTGTGTGAGAATTTAGGTGGTAGAGCAGTACATCACAGACTGGCTAATGGAATACTGGAGACTTGAAGGGTCCTCTCCTGCTTCTCCTTCATCACCACAGCTCACCCCCTCTCACCACACAGTAGAAGGCATTCTGTGCTCTCTGTCAGTGTTTAGATTCTACATGTGCTCCAAGCAGGTCAGGGATTGGAATGAATGAGGTCAAATAGGTTTTGCAATACCTGCGTTACTGGTGGCAAGTGCGTCTGAATTCCGTTCAGAGTGACAGGTGTATTGGCCTCGAGGCTGCTTTCCTCTAGCTATCCTTACTAGCTTGTGTAAGAAGTTAATTAGTGAAGTTCATTATAGAACTGTCAGTGGAAAAATGAGCAAAAACAGCAAAGGGGAAAAGAGCAGTAAACCTTGTTAATGTAGGCTACCTGCCACATTTCTGTAGTCTTTTATCTCCAATTACTGTAGTTCTAACAAAGCAGCACTGCTCACTGTGAAGCAAATGTAATGAATGGAATTTTTTTCATTCTTTACAAGCTGCACTCCATGTTCTATCCGTGTGCTACTGGATAAGGAGACAATGACAATGACGTTGACAGATATGCAAAAGATTTTTCATCTATAGCTCTTAATTAGAAACGTGACTGTTCCCCTAATGTATTCAGTTTATATAATTATGATGAGGCTTTTAAGTTATCATTCATTTATATAGGAGAACTGTCAGGTATGAATGTGTGATGAATGTTGAGTCATGGCATGAAGAGGTGAAGTAAACCAGCCATGTTTACATGCTGCTAATCCAATTGACATATACTAGTAATTCACACAGGATGTCAGATGGAAGTTGGACATAAGTGCAGCCGAAGTGTCTCTGCATTTAGTACAGTTTGTTCAGCCACTGACAGACAGTGATTTTTCATTTAGTGCCACCTCAGCACTTCATCCACACCTCATCCACTGATATATATCAGCATCATCTGGATGGGCTGACGCACTGACAGTTGTTGTATGTTCATGGATCAAGAACTTTCGGGGGATCTGTCATGAATTTTTCCTGCAGACTTTTATTTCCCCCTCATGGTGAAATCTAACAATTTTATTGATTTGTAATGTTTCCTCCAGCTCCATCATCAGGTCAAATTTCCAAGTTTGTCCAGTAGTTTGGTTTATAATGGGAAAACTTCAAACCTAATGACATTCCCCTTAACACCAGGTATACTTTGAGTAATATACTAAACTAAGACTGTGAAAAAACTCTCGCAGGTCCCCCAGTTGTATTGAAGTGCACTAATAAATTGCTGTACTATGCCTTTAATCCAGGAATTAACACAAGACTATAACTAGATGTAAGGATGGCAAAACCATTATACCTGCTGAACATCAGTGTGTTAGCATTGTCCCATCCCAAACCTGGGACTGTTGGTGTTGTGCCAGAATGATCCTGAATAACTTCTGATCTGATTTTTTGTTTTACTTATTTCCGTCCCTTCAACGTTGCTGCTGGCTTGTGAAAACTGATGATGTTAACAGAATCTGATTGCGACTACCAGAACAGATTTTCCCCAACCACTGCCTGCATGTAAAGCAAGCAGCCCCCCCCCCTCCAGTCCCTGTTTAGGTGTCCCTCCCCCTCCACTCTCGACCCTGTGAATATAAAAAGACGATGCATTCGGCAATCAATGGTTGTAACAGTGCTGTGCTGTTATCCCTCATTTCTGCTGGGGCCTCAGAGTGATTTAGTGACGCTCCTGAGGCTCAATAACCAGCACGGTGCACCACTGGGGGAGGGGGAATGTGTGTGTGTGTGTGTGTGTGTGTGTGTGCTTGCCTTTTTTTTGTGCATCTTTGAATGCATGTTTGTTTTCATACAATGTGTGTGTGTTCAGTATGTTCGCAGTATGGAGCAAGGGAATTAAGAGTGTGTGTATCCATGACAGAAAATGCCTGAATATGTGTGTGTGTGTGTGTACATGCGCACCCTCCCCCCCAAGTCTTACACGGCATTCACCCCTTTGGGAATAGGGGTGTGTGCGTCGAAATATGATTTTGGCCTAACAATCTGTTTTATTTAACAGGGCAAGGCGCTCCCCTGAACATAACTTTGGTGTGGCCATGTTTTAAACGGAGTGAAATTGAGCCGTGTCCCGGTGCCGGCTGTAAATCACTTAGGCAATTACAACCTTCACGGATCTATTGGTAGTAAAAGAGAGGTTTATGAAGTGCAAGCAGGGGGAAAATGCTAACAGAGAAGAGGTGTTTGGTGTGTAAGGGTGAGGCGTGGTGAGCTGAAGGACGAGGGTTAGGTTGTTTGATTTGTTTCATATTGTGTCGTGCTGTGCCGGGGCTGATCTCATTTTGACCCCTTAACCTCTGCTGGGTTTGTTTCACTCAACTGTGCCCACATGGCAAATTAAACAACACACTCCCGTGTATAATAAATAGACCTCCCAAATGCCATTGTGTGTAATTGAGATTTCAGAGCCCTGATCTCATGTCTCTTCTCCCTTCTCCTTCTTTTTCTCTTTCTTGCTCAGCTTTAAAAACCTGAAAGATAAATGAAGATGTACCCCCCCCGTCCAACCTTGCCTCCTCCATCCTTCCCACTCCACACAGCCATAATGAGATTTGATGTTAATCCCGACACAATATCACAAGATTACGCGCCATCATAATGCTCCGCGCAGGCACCGCTGACGGTGGAGAATGGGTTTGGCGCGTGCAGAGGAGGCTTGGCTGGGTGAAAGCACATTAATGTAATCTAAGTGTAATTGAGTGGTAATGCAGCTTGTATGTAGATGAATGTTTCATCTTCTCTCTCAGACAAGCCCAGGGAGGGAAAGCAGGGACAATGTAACAACGAGAGAGAGAGTGAAAGAGAGACACTGGAGGTGTCTCAGCTAGACAGAGGAAGAGAAGAGAGTGATAGGGCGATGGTGAGAGATTGCCTGGAGAGGCAGAGAGGGAGGGAGAGAGATTATTTATCTCCAAACTGATTTGACAAATTCTTGTAGTAAGAGTGGACTGTGCGGAGAATGTGATTAATGAACAGAGAAAGGAAGGAGAGGGGGCTGGGGGAGAGATGGGGGGAGAATGTTGGATTGCTAAACTCCGAGGGTTAAATGAGAAACTAGATTTAAAACCATTTTTGTCGAGTTCAGTGGATTACATTTACTCTCAAAATTGAAATTCAGTTAATAGAGTAAGGTCCTGAGGTCAGCTGTAGATTGATGCAGACATGAGTCAGGAATTATTCATGAGTGTTAAGAAGAAGAAAAGAAGGAAGAAATGGGACTTTATTGTGTTTCAAAAACAAACATGCTGAATAGAATGTGCCACTTTGTAATGACAAATTGAGATTCAGCCTGTTTATCCATATGGACTAAAATGCATGAATTAAAAAATGTATGTTGTGAAAAATACTTTTAAAGAATTAGTATCATTTTTCTCAAAGGAAAATTACCGAGAGAGACAGATAGGTGACAAATCAAAGGAAAAACCAACACAAAGTGTCTTAGTGAGATGTTGGGCCACCATGTGTCACCAGAGCTGCTTTAATGTGCCCTGGCAGTGATTCTCCAAGTCTCAGGATATTTCTCCATTAGGTGTTTTGATGATGGTGGTTCCGAGCGCTGCCAAACACATTGGTCCACAGTCTCCTATAGGTGTTCAGTTGGACTGAGTGTTATATCTCTAATTGATGGACTGTATATTTAAAGAAAGTAGAAACAAACCCTGATGAAGGCAAGATATCCCAAAATGTTTGGGGATTAAGGAGGAAACATTCAATGATCTGAGATCATCAACAGAATGTGAAGAAATAACAGTTTTGGTGTTATTGCTTATTGATAAATTTGCATGTGACACATTTTTTTTAAAAAAAAAAGCAATGGCCTGTGTTTTTTCAGAGGCATCAACTGACAGCACAGGTTAAGGGAACACAGCCCCCTCACACAATGAACCTGAGTATAAAAACATGATAATCTAAGCACATGCTGTTTACCTGCTGCTCAAGTTAAAAGTTAAGAGCACATTCTGGTTATTTGTATTTCTAACATTAGCATATGAAAATCCTGTTCTTTGCTCAAAATGTACCACTCAGTGGATATATGCCAGATGTGCTGCACTAATGCAAAAACCCAGAGATAACTGCTGAGTAAACAGACAGAGCTTCACTCTGGATAAACTGTGTCAATACAGGATTTAATCAGTTTGATCAGCCACACAGGCTCGTGAAAAGAGAGTCTTCACGCCTGTTTTATTTATTTATTTATTTATTTATTTATGTTTTAGTAGTTTTTTTCTCTTGAAAATTATAACCATGACAAAGTGACACATTTTCCTCCCAGAGCATTCAGTCTGCTCCTCCATCAGCTGTCACTCATTCCCACACTGATACTCCGAGTGCATGTCAAACACACAGCCTGACAGACATTAGTAATATTCATGAAACAGCCGTGAACCCACAGTGACAGTGTGAACTGTCTTTCCTTAAAACTGGTGTTTATTTCTGCTGTTTCAGAGTGAAACCATCCACTGCCTTCATAAAGTCCATGAAGACATTTTCTGTTCATAACACTCATTTAAATGTTGGTGTTACTGTTTTATGGCAGACAAGCCATAAAACAGTCTAAAGGACAATGAACTAAAAACATCTATCATATATGCAGGTTCTTAGCTCTGTTAGTAGTTTGCTCTCTTGTGCTGCATTTCTGTAATGCAGTGGTGATTAGCCAGCTCCCTGCAGCTGCAAAAGTCTTAATAGCTTCCCTTTTTACTGTCAGATACAGTTTTTTTTAAATGGCTTAGTTTTTTTTTTGTTTAATTGAGGAATTTTGCTGCCAGTGTGAGATTTAAAATCCCGAGTGAGCGGGTTTGCTTGGCAGGTACCGCTTTAGCTGTAAGGGTCCTGATATCGTTCCTGAATCATTTTGCTGTCACAGCCAAACACTGTGTCATCTCCGAAAACAATAAACAGCAAGGTGCCAGGAAAAATGTCAGGCTCGGGCAAGAAAACAAAACAAACAACGCAAAATTGACACTGCAACATGCATTCCTCAAGCTAATGAGCTGATGCTTCTCGTGTCACTCCTCACCTTCACAATAGTGATTACCCTGTTAAAGAGACCCAGGATACCTGCAGCCATACACACACACACACACACACACACACACACATAAACACACACACTCTTACGTGCTGCCGCCTTCGCTCCTCAGTTACCGTGACAACAGAAAAAGTCAGGGTCGCATTTGGTGCAGATTGTTGCTCAGTACCAACTAAACGTGTAGCTACCTGCAGCTCATTGTCTTTCAGGGAGGGACTTACAACAGTTGCTTTTATTTAGTTCATAATTTAAACTAACACTCTCTTCCTCACTCTGTTTCTCCTTGGTTTCTTCTCCCTCCGTCACTCTGCCTCCTACTAAACTGAATTCTCCTCTTTATGTCTCGCTGTAAAAAGTGTGAAATGCAGCTGATGAGGGATCAGAGGTGTAGCTGACACTCAGCTGTGTGGATGTTTACCTGTGCCTGTCTGTAAACCTTAGGACCAGGTAGCCATGGGCTACCATGGCTACCTGGGCTACCTGGCACCTTTTTTCTTCTATGCAAAATTGGCTCTCCCTGGAGGAGTGCAAGAACTTGAGCTTTGGTATCTAAAATCATGGAAAATATGTAGAAATTACTGTTCTTTAGAAGTAGAAGAGAGAATAGTGTTAGGAATTTATTATGTACTATTGCATCTTGTTGTTCTTAGCTCGGACATACTGTTATGTTTCTGATCTTTATAGCTTCCTTCCTTGTACTTGGCCTTTCCTGGCTTTAGAATGTCTGCTGAAAGTAATATCACAGGAAGAAGCATTTTGTGGAGCAACCACAACAGCGTGTTCAGTATCTAGATGTTCAGTTTGGCTGAGGCAGCAAACTGAAAAGTAAACACACTACTCTTACTTGGAGCCTGACTGTCGAGAGCCTGGAAAGATTCACAGTGGTTGGTATGATAGGAAACCTCCTGTTGTACATTTGTCCTGCATTAGGACTGCATACACTCCTACACACTTTCTATACACGCATATGGCCTTTGCAGGCTTGTTCATGTGCACAATGCACATTTTGCACATCATTAATATTTACTGTGACATCTGGTTTCTTTGTTCTACCATATGGTTCCCATTGCTGTGCTACGATGGAAATATACTGTACTATAGTTATTGATATTTTATTCAGCCTTCAGTTATTTTATGAGGCGTTTGTGTACAAATTTGGGTGAATAATATTTTTCTTCTGCTTGCTTCATCTCACCATATTAGTCCTTTTTTCCAACCTTTTGCCTTCCTATCATATTCTTTTTAAAGAATATGAAATTCAGAATATTAAATGGTCAACATTAACAAATTAAAACAACTTAGCATATTATAAAATAAAACTGTGGTGCCCACTCCTTGTAATTTATGAAAGTGGGTTTTAACTGTGCTGAGTTTTCTGCAAGGAAGCTGCTGAGTGATCATCGTACTCTCTGGAGTCCAAGAACGAGTAGCATCTGTAATGTGGATCCCTATTGCATTTATTGGATTTATCAGTGTTATTAATGGCCCATTATTCTATCTGTGTCCAGTCATCACCATACACTTGACACTAGCTTAATGCTGTTATGCAGATATGTATATGAGAATATTGTTTTCCACTTTCTGTGCTGTAAAAAAAGACTTAAATGTGTGTCTGTTCATATCTTTATTATTAGTGTCTGCAGGAATGAAGTTGCACTGTAATGCTGCTGCTTTTATGTTAAGAGATATATGCACGTCATAGTGCGTACCATGCTTCATTTGTTAATTAACTTTTGTTAACAGTTGTGGTGAAGATTGTTTCAGAATGTAAATTAGTTTTACCAATTTTCACCGAATTAAGGTTTGTGTTGAAATAATGCCATTAGGGCATTATAGCACTTTAATGTGATGGTGGGTCGCTCTTGATGTTTGACCTCTGACCTATTGAGGTGATAATATACAGCGCATGCTCCCCCAGCCCTCCTTCTCTCCCTGAGGAAATCAGGCTGAATCTATGGCCATCATTTACATCTCCTCGATTAAAGCAGCACTGTGTAGTTACGGCCCCAGGCCTCATGAATCAAACTTTATTGACCACTTGGAGAGTTACAGACACCCGTTGAATACCAAGTGTTTGTGAAAGGCCAATGGGTGGGGGGGTGGGATGTCGACCAGCTGTAGAGATTGGAGGTGGGATTACCAGCACTAAACACCAGGTTGTGATGGAACTGCAGCGGCTGTTGCTCATAAATATGGAGATTTTGCTTCTAATAAGATTCTTTACAACCGAAGGGGATTAAAGCACACAGTATTCCCTTAAACAATAAATACAGAAATGTGTTTGCCAAAGACAGAGAATTTTATTCCACTTATGATGATTTCAGGAGATGTCAGAGCTCAGAGCTCTTTTCCACAGCAATAAAAACTTAATTCAGATCAAATTTCTCAGTTTGACTCAGTTTGCCTTCAAGTCTTTGAGCTTTGTAGCAATTATGTTAATCGAAATTAACACAGTGTAAGACGTGGGCCATGCCTAATCTTACTGAAGACTTCATAGTGCATTGTGCATCTCCAAAAAGCATCTTTTACTTACTTGTTAAACACATCTCTAAAACTCTGAAACTAGACTGAAGGTCCCAATATTTGTCTTTAAATCAATGTCCAATGCCTGTTGTGGGGTTGAAAGACAGAGAAGATGGAGAAATGGATTATATTGATGGATTTGAGTAATTGCTGGAAAAGTAATATTCTTATACCTTTAACACCGTTTGAAACAGTGCAGGCTTCAAATGGCAAGAATGTGTTTCATTTTAAATTTACATAATTATTGTAGCTGGAGGTGACTCTTAATTTCACCAACGGCTACACCTGTGATTGGCACATTAACTCAGCTGTAGCTAATTAACGCTAATTCTTTGAGTTGGCCAGACAACAAGAGGGAAACGTAACTGTTTGTGATTTTGATGAGACCAGGCTGTGCCTTTTTGACTTTGTGTTCAAAACAGGGTGGTGTATTGTAACATTTACAAACATGACAGAAAATTACATCATACTATTAAAATATTAAATGCCATTACTCTAATGCAAGAATGAAAAGTAAAGTTAAGAATTGATTTCACATATATTTATTAACAAGAAACATGCATGTACATCTAAGTTCTTGAACAATGGCAGTTATTTTTCTATTTTCGCGAGACTTTTCATCGGAACTTTTTCCTCATGCAGATGCCTGTGGTGATTTTTCAGGTGCCGGTATAAATTGGTTTCGTTTCCGCTGGATGTTGTAAGTTTAGCGCTACTGGTTTTGCACAGTACCTGTTTCTGGTGCATGTCTGCAGCACTAATACTCCCAAATGAATGAATTTTCTTGGGGAATAAATCCCGTAACTCCGCTTCTGGTCCAGTTGAAACCATTTCAGAAATGAAGGAGCAGGTGGAGCAGGTTATACTGATTGGTTAACGTCACCTGTCCACGACCAGCATGCCGCTTCTGATTGGTGAGCTTTGCAGGTAGGGAGATGGCATGTATGTGTAAAATACTTGACACAGCAGATCCTGGGTCAGTCAGGAGCACTGCAAAAAAAAAACCCCGCAGCTTTGGCGATCACATGATTGCGTTGCCTGAAATCACAATTTCGATCAGAAAACGATAAATCGTTCAGGCCTAGTGTATTGCACTTAGACTTCTTCATCTATCCCCAGTAGTGAGTGTTTTTCTGTTTTGCTTGATGTCAGTTTCAGACAGGTTACTAGAAAGCTAGCATGTTAACCTAGTTGTTAGCATGTAAACAACAGTTTACATGCTAACAGTTGACAGTTGTGGGACAGATTTGTTGGAATTGCACTTAATCTTTTCAGTACATCATATACATTTGTTTTAGGCTTATCGCCTTAGTCTCTTGTCAGGTGATGTTTTTTTTCCTTCCGGAGAGTCTGTCCTTGCTTCCTTGATAAGGGTGCCCTGCACCTGCTGTTGCTTGTCAAGCAAAGCAGAGGGAGAATGACCTCTGACCCTGGTGGCCTACATTGGAGGCCAACTTGTCACTCTGTGACAGCAAATGCCAGCTAGCCCCTTCCTTGCAGCAAACAGAAAGTATGCCATGCTATTCCCCGTGAGGTTCCATTGTTTCTTTTGTAATATTCAAGAAGAAAAAAGGGGCAGATTAGCACTCATGCAGTATGCATTAGTTTAGAAAGCCCCTGATATAATTCCACTGCTGAGGGAAATGGGGAAGTCTAGGAGCAATACAGCTGTGCTTTTAGCAAGTTTAGCATTTCTGTGATGCAGTGTTATTGCATGGGCCAAAATTTGTGGTGTTTCTAGTCTTAGGAGAGCCCTGGCTTAATTTTCCTCATCACCTATTGCTGCAAATATTACCTCTGTATTGCATATTGTTTGAGGCTGCTACATAATGTAATGGAACAGCATCCCCATGGTGCTTGAAAGGAGTGCTTTTCACAGCTTATTGCTAGCAGCTAACGTGGAGTTTCAGTGGAAAATCTTGTTGGGCTCCATCACACGCTTCATAATATCCCCTAAGAACCAATCCTGAGTTGGCAGCACTTGACATGATTGCTCTTAAGTAACTGACAGGGTTGCGGTGTTACATGGCACTCTGGAGCTGGGTAAGTGTTTAGTGGAAAAGAAAACTGTTAAGATCTGGCCGGTGTTAAGAGAGGAGACTAAGGCAAACAGAAGTCAGGTTCCCTAATGGTCTGGCGGTGGTTGGCCGGGGAGGCTGTTTTCTGCAATGACTTGTCTCACGGTGCGTTACCTTGAGGGACTGTTGGAGCGTTTGATTGGCCAGCATCTGTGGATGGATGGTGGCTGAATTGCAGTGCAGAAAAGTATTGATTTTAGTGACAGTACAATTGTGTTTCTGTGTGTGGGGAAACTCTATATTGGACTGTATACTGTATTTGCACCAGAGTGGGATGATTGTTCAGACTCTATGTTTTACCCTAAGGACAAAAATGAGTACCAGTTTGCAGCAGGTTCACTGTATGTGCCATTTCATGCACCAAGTTATCACTGTGGGATTAATTGTTGCTCCTTGAAACTAGGGGTGCAGTCAGTCCACAGCTTTGGTCCAGAGTTACTTTGTATGTTAGAAAATGTTAACATGCTAAACTGAATAAAAAAAAAAAAAGATGAAAAATGAAAAGCTATTTATTTCTCATGTAAAAACCAGAGATTGACCATTTTTCAGCGATGATAATGGAACTTTGGTTAAAAATGGATAAATAATTGAATAAGCTCCTGACTGAAATGAACTGAAACCAGCCTCCAACAGAAAGTTTACTGTCATGGCCAACTTTTAGGCTTTGCTGTGAAACATTAAATCACTTAGCCACACTGCCCATCTACAATTATGTAGCTTAGTAGGTAAAGTATGGAGTGCTCACTGGCAGGTTTGAGGTTCCATTCACAAATCATGTTATAGCTGCACAGTGTAAAGCTTTTGAATTGCAAATTCTGTGTTATGCAGAACGCTGGTAACCCAAAGAGACACGCTGACCCCTCGTACAGTCCACAGAGGGGCCAGCCACCGATCCTGTGGTTATCTTTCCATGCTTGGACCTTTCCTAGGGTTCGAGTTTACCCGACCTCAGCATGACTCAGTTCTTCCCCTGCTACGTTATGGAAAATAAGTTTGGAGAAAAAAAAAAAGACAACAATCAAAAACAATCACTCAGCACAGAACAAACAGAGAAGCTTCTCCTTCTCTCTCCTTCTCTGAGCACCATGGCAACATTCACTTTGATATGCAGATATCCCCGCCATTTGTACAGTACAGCACTGAGGGGAATGTTGACTTTTCGGAGAGGCAGAGGGCTTTTGTGAAGCTAAAACTGTACTTCTGCTTTTTTGTGCATTTGAATCATAATATATGTTGACTCTCTCCTTTCCTCAGGTATGGAGGGAAGACCGTGCTGGAGCCAGGGACTGCACTCTGAGGACGAAGCTAAGCTAACTGTTGTCTTCATGTAAAACTACACAACCTGCTGGCTGAAGATCCTCATCATTGTTCCCTTTGCTGCAGTCTTCATCATAATGATGCTCTGTTGGTAGCCTTTTGCTACCTGTTTGGCATTTTTCCAATTCAACAAAGACTTTCCAGTGCTGACAACACTCAGAGACACATTTTACTTCAACCATACAAACCACCACCTGCCATGGATTGCCTGTGTCCGGGTGAAGGCGTGAGCCGGACACAGGCCCCTCTCGGCAAACTGTAGCCATCTGGATTCTCTTCAGCTTGATTCCTGTGATTTTAGTTGGAGTTATTCTTTATTCGGATCAGGGATGGATTTACCGGAAGCCAGCAAGCATGGCAAGAAGTCGACAAGTCAAAAGCTGGAGGACCAGAAAAAGGTTTGTTTCTTTTTTTCTGCTTCAAAATGTTTGTCTTTCATCTTCTCATGTTGTGTGCGCTGCTTTTCGAAAAAAAAAATTACTTTTGGCTTTTGCTGTTTTCCAGTTGTATGTATATGGAAGCCAAGGGATGAAAGTTTGTTTATCGGCTGGTTTGTTGTTCTCTCTACAAAAAGGAGAACATGTTGGTCCAATTGCTGCTCTTGTCTGAATTCCCAGTAGCTTCTTTGCTCCACATCTCCTAATAGCTATTTATAAAGGCAAGGGGGGGAAAGGTGGAGCTTCAGCTCCCCCTCAGAGCCTCCAGTCTTTCATCTCAGCTCATGTGGCGTGGCGGTGGGCAGGGTCTGCCCATGCCCCCTCTTGGGAATACATATTTACTCTGTGTTTGCGATGCTTTTTATGTGAACCCCTCTGGGACTTGGAAGGGAATAATACCCATAAAAATGATACAAATAGTTTTTCTGTAAAGCAATATCATGTGCACTAATGGTCCCCTGTTCCACTATGGAGGGCAGAGTTGGGTTAGATAATGGTGAGCTTAGCCGAGGATAGTTTTGAGACTGACTCTGAACGCAGTGATCTCGATGGGATCAGATCCATCTGGTGGCAGAATCGATGAAGAGAACTCAGGCGTCAGGCTGAGAGCTCAGGACAGCAGGACCAGCCTGGTCTTTCTGGTCAATAAAAAGCAATGGCTCAGTTCAGAAGTCTATTTAGCAGAGCACATGGCCACATACATACACATACTGTATGTATCTTGGGTGCACACAGTGCAAAAATACCTAGAACTAGAACTTACAGACAAACAGAAGAATTATTTCTGTGTCTGTATAGTCACCTGCATATTGACTCAGACATACACAGTTCCTAAAATGCATACACAGACTGAAACACATATATAAAACACACACAAACACACACAGCCTCTCTCCCTCTCTCCGCCTCTGACCTGATTCCTCTAATGAAGTGCTTTTGATAAGCGTAATGATTGTCCAGGCGAAGCCCAGGGAACATCTGAGCGCTGTGGATGTGCAGTAATACATCAGGTCTGACATTTGTAGCACTATTAGGATCCCATAAAAAAGATGATTGTACTTTATTATTTTTTTCCTCTCCTTTTAGACCTGAGTGCCATCTGGGAGTGCTCATTTTTTTTTACTCCTTAAAGCCACACACAGACGTGTTGCTGCTTGTGCTGCCAGGCAACAACATTTTATACCCTTTCAGAGAAGGCACAGGAAGGAAGGTGCGTTCCTGCCCTTGGATTGGTGAGAAATTCTGGATGATTGCAAAGCTCTGCAGCAGACAGAACAAACACAAATATCCATGTCATCACGCCAAAAATCAGAAGCTGATTCATGTTGGAGCTACGAAATGGAAGCTGATCTCTAGGTAAAGGGATCCTGCCTTGAGGTTGAGTTTAGAACTGGGCATCAAATGGGCATCAAATATTCATCTGGTAGGGGAATTGCTTTGGTGCACTTTGGCTACTGTTTTGGTTTGAAGATGTATGCCATGCCAAAAGATAAGCTCTCCCTCCCTCCATTCATCCATTCCTCCCTCTCTCTTGATTGTTGCTTTCAGCTTGGAGACAATTGTTGTTGAACAGACAGACCTTCTTAGGAGCTTTGTAATAGTCCTGGTGATGTGTCTGTGGTTTCACTGGTTGTGTGCTGTAACTGCCTGACATGATGGGATGTGTCTCATCCCCAAAGTCTCATCCTGACTTGGCTCTGTCAGCCATAATAGTTGAACACCGCAGAAGAAAAGTGCTGCGCTAACATTATGTTTGCAAAGATGTGGACAGTGTAATGCGCCGCCTCTCTCACCTTATTTATATTTCGATATATATTTTCAGTTCACATTTAGAGTGCAGGCATGAGAGTGGTATCAATCTTCTCATCTCACTCTTAGCAGGAAGTGTTTTTCCCAAAATGTCTCAGTTTTCCTTAAAGGGCTCTTTTTGCAGTGTTCAGTTATTGAGGATTAGATTTGTTCTCTCAGCTTTAGTTGGATTTCTGTTTGTTGGCTCACACTTTGTCACATCCATCGCTGACCAACTTGGCAGGACTGATGACTGTAAACACGTGAAGGAAATACACAAATTACAAGTGCAGTGTGGCTTTTAGCATCACAGAAAAGTAGTAAAAATGCAGTCTGATGAGTGTCGAGTCCCTGGAGGAAAACTTCCTCTAGGATTTTTGTGTCAAATATCCAAAAGTTAAAAATTCAAGTTTTATACCAAAGGAGCAGAAGGCTGTATTTGGGCACTGCTTCTCCTTCCATCACCCTGGGAGTCTTTCTTTCCCTCCCTTTCTCTCCTCCGCTTTTCCTCCCACGCATTTCTCTCTTTTCCTCCCCCTCTTATTCACTGTCTTTTTCCCAGATGGATGGTGCTCACCTGACCCGGAGGGAAAATTAGCATTGGGTGATTTGTTGTGAATGGTCAGACAGGGGCAGCAACTGTGTTGCCAAAGCTTCTCCAGGAACTCTTCTCGTCGGCCAATCACCTGTGAGCTTTTGCTACGCTCTGGCAAACCTTTAACTGAGTTTATCTTAATCGTTTCGACTGGTACATCCCTCCAAGGCTGTTGTTTTGCACATGCATCGTTTTCATGCTTTAACCATGCATTAAAGCCGCCCCACTGGGAGAGAGCTATCATCAAATTCTGTAAGAATTAACTACCCCCCCCCCCCACATTCCTTGGACTCTCATATGTGATGAAATCTCCTCAAGCTCCAGGAGGCTGGCTGGTGAAAGATAATTTAATACCACATTGGTTTGTATTGCTGGGATTTGATGCATACCCTCATATCATTGTGCTGATGCAATAGCAGTTGGTGATAACGTGCAGCATGTGTTGTCTAAATAATTTACCTGGCATGGTCATATGCAGATGTGCTCCTATAGAACAACATGAAAGCATGTAGTGAATGACTGCTAAATAAATATGGAGGACTCAATTTGGTTCGAACAGAGGAGTTTGAATAATGTCTGTCCATCTGTCCTTTTGTCTTCTGTTAATTGTACGGACCAGTTTGGCCATAATCCACCTCAAAAGCAGTGTCCAGCTCAGACAATGGTGTTTTGGCATTCATGGAGGTTTGAGAGCGTCCCCTGAAATCAGTGTTTGTTCAGCTTTGTTAGTCATGTGCATTCAACATAAATCACTGCCACTCTGTGCGTATTTTATTATTTCTGTTTCTCAAACATGTCTGTAATTATTCAGTTGTGAAGCATCTGCGGTCATTTAATGATTTATGCTTTTCCATTGTTGTGTTGCTTCACTTACAAAAGTGTGGAGGCTCTGCAGCTGGTGAAGAGTTGGCACGTACCTCCTCAAAAGTGTAATTATATGTCAGGGTGCTGGGAACCACATGCACATGAGGACAGGAGAACTGTGATTGGTCAGCTTTATGTTTTCTTCTACATATTTCTGTTGTCAGTAGCATGGGGACTTGTGTGATCTTGCAAAGCCATTTCCAATGCAAATGAGAGCCTGACTGTTAAATCATCTTCATTTGCAGCATTTTATTTGCAAGGTCATTTAGAAATAGCTTCCACAATTGATTATTTACATGTTCTGCTCAGTATAAATCTTGATGACAGTTTTTAAATAATCAGCTGTAAGAGATTCACATCAAAAATGCTTGCCAATGTACGATATGTGAGAATGAATTTCAGTGGTGCTACTACTTCTAAGACATTTAATTCACACATTTGTCCAGAGCAACAAGAAGTAGACTTAGGTGCAAGCTGTAATCTGTGGCCGCAGGAAGATCTTGTAAAAGACGAGATGAAGTAAAGCTGAGAATAAGAATAGTAACTTAGGAGAGAGACTGGAAGGAATATTTTTAGTGGCTGGTACATGTGAAAGTAAGGAGGGCATTGTGCCTGTCACTGAGGCAGACAACCTTGATTACAGGGGATAACCTGACTCATACTCATGATATCCTCCTTAAGAAGCAAGCTGCTCTGTGACACTAAACCCAGATTTTCATTTTTTTAGACTGAAATAGCAGCACACCGAGTCCACAGAGTCTCCAGAAACCCTCTGACTTCTCTGGGCCTGAGTCAGAATAGTGATTCAACTTGACCGCGTTGTAACATGCAGCTGTAGAAATAATTGCATATAAACCTAATTCCTTCACAAGGAATCTAAATATTTAATTTAAATATTGTCACATTGTCAATTCCTACACTTTTACTTTTTAACTTTATTACGTTTACCTTGTTTTAATTGATAAAGTAATGTGTTTATTGATATTCCGCTGTATGACAGTATCTCGGCACCATTGAAAAAGAGGGTTCTCCATCAGTGTCTCTTCTGAGATTTTAAATTAAATAAGATGCATTGAGTGAAAATTGATATTTATAGTTCCCACAGGATAAATCCATATGTATGTGGCGGTTTGACCTTTCCAGGTGTCACCTTTGTGCAAAAACATCTGTTTTACATCGACTGCTCTTGCCTATACAGTTTGCAAATTGATGATTATTGTACTGAGTCTATTCATGCTCCAGGGGTGATGAAAACCCTTTAAATCCAAATGTCCTCATGGCTCTTACTTTACCTCAACTGTAGGAAAAACTTTTTTTTGCCCTACTACAAAATTGTTTGTGTGTTGTTATGAACATGGTAGCATTTTTAGGCTGCTGACAGGGCTTCAGACTTGTCGACTCATTCGATAATATCTTGCCCAGTGTAGCACAACATCCACACCATGTTTTACATAGATAACAGTGGCCAGAAAGGATTCTTGCTAGACTGAGTCTTCTTCGTACAGATCTTTCTACATGTCAGTACTCTTTATAATGTATGCTGACAAGAGCTCCCTCACCCTAACTGCTATATACATACACACACACTTGGCTCGAGATGGTACATTGGCAGCTCATTCCACGAGGAATTAGTGGGCTGAGACCACTGAATAAAGTCGAAGGGAAAACATGTCAAAACAGGACAGCGTCACAAGCGTGGCATTCACGGAAACAAGCCTCAGAGGCAAAGTGATGAGAGCGGTGATGTCCAGGTCAGACAGAGAGTGTGCGAGAAGAAGATTAAAAAAACAAACAAAACAGAAAAGGGGTAGAGAGTGAGATGCCAGAGGGAGTTAGACAGAGAGAGGAGAACAAAATGACACCGACTGAAGACTGTGGGAGACACATGGGAACGGCATGGGCAAGAGTGGAAAAACTGAGTCAGGAGAGAGAGTCCAGGCAGAGGGAGAAATGAACCCCATGACACTGCTGGGAAGCTGGCGAGCCGCTCCATCTGCTCCCCGCATCGCCACGCAGATACATTCTGTGCACCGGGTGAGGCCATCGTGACACAGTACCACAGCTGGGTGGGGATGTCAAGCTCATCTGTCCTTACAGCCACCTGTTTGATGTCCTCTGTAGCGCTGAATCAGAGCTCTTCTCAAATTCACTCTCCTGCAGAATCACAAAGACACAAAAGAGCTTTTTAAAGCTGACCACCTGTCAGGTAGTCACATTGTCTTTGTGATACTCTGTTTTAGGCTATATTGATTGATTCCTCTCTCCAGAGCACTGGGACATCTTGAACATTTTTACTTATAAGGGCTCTGAAAACATGATTTCATGGATTGTAGAATTCCCACAGATATATATAACTCTCAGTTGGCTCTAATATTTTTACAATTGAAAAGAACTGTATACTGTTTACTTTTGATTTTGGTTTTGTTTATACTTTGGTGCAAATGACTTGGACTTGAGTGACTTGCTATTTCTACACATTTCTTTTGGCTTTTGTTATAATAGATGAGTTGCCTCATGCTGAAATACGAATAAACAGAGTGGGAACAAGACAAATATTTCAAAAAACACAAAACAAAGACTCCATAATTGACCTTACAACTGCTAAACCTAACACAGAATTTCCCAAAGTTACCAAAGCTTCTTCAGCCCAACACAAATTAAACATGACCGGCAGGGTGATGTGCATGTTGTGGAGATTAGAACAGTAATCTACTTTAGATGCACAATCTGTTGTTCATTTCTAAAGCACAGCCTGGAGCTACTTCTTTTGTCACTTGCCTGTATTGTGCGTTCTTTGTGCAACATTGGTGGCATTGTGGGCTATAATTAAAGAGTTTGTTGTCAGCTCAGTAAACCAGAAATACTGTATATTATTGATGCTGGGTCACACGTTTTGCATTTCCTCATAAAATTGCTCAGCTAAAAAAATTCTAGGACAGTGTCAGTCAGAGCCACAGATTAATTTGTTATTTAATTACTTCTGTTCGAGTGCTGCATATTACTGAGATGTTGACTGAAGTTTCCACGCTGGTTGTGCAGGCACAGAGATGGAGCTGCATTATATCGGTTAGGACCCTCTTAAATCACACACCTTCTGGACGTTGTTACAGTCATATGGGGAAATCAGATGCATTGCCTTCACCTGCATGCAGCATGCTGAAGTGTCTGCATGTCTATGTCTGCCATAAACCACTGATGAAATCCTTTGTAATATAATGTGAGGTGCTTTGCAGTAGTCCAATGTGTTGAAATATCACCTCATCGTAAAAGGCGACAAGGCCACAAACAGGTTGCAAGGTGTTCGAATGGAATCCCATTATCCTGGTTGGAGGAGCAACACCCTGTGAATAAGGGATCTACTTTGTAACTGATAGTGTGAGCTATATAAATGGTAATCGTCTCATGATTTGAGAGCTGTGCTGTGAGCTGAGCAGACTTTAGCTTGCGACATAGGGAGAAATGGAATCATAAAGCAAAGGCGACGTGGCTGCTTGAAACAAAAAAAAAAAAAAAAGAATTTAAAATGTAAAGTTGATGCTTTTATTCAAAACTTACCTTAAAAGTCTCTTGGTGTATCTGCATTCAGCAGCGATGACACCAGCAGGAAGTGAGCCCTTAACACTGGCAGTGTTAGAGCTACAAAGGGAAACATTTGACATCACAGTGAATTCTGTCTTGAAGTCTGTCTGCAGTGTCTTTCTTTCATTCTGCCGCCTGATAATTTCAGTTTGTATGGAGTTAGTATTGTTCTCAGCCTATGCATGTGGGTGAGTTTTGCATGCATATGTTGGCGGAAGATGTTTCATACATTATGCATGCTCAGTTCACAGCATGTTGGAATGTAATGATGTACCCCTTGAGTGTGGAGTAGTATCTCATGAAGAAGCAATCTGTCAGCGATAACAATGCCAGTGTGAGTGCACCTGTATACATGCGAGTGTGTCTGGATTGCATCCAGATGGATTTGCTTAGATCCAGTTTGTAGCTGTGAGGGTAAACCTGACACACAGACAGGCAGGTGAGATGTGCTGCATTAACCCGGTGCTCTGGCATGTCTGCATCAACATTCAGCTTGTATGATGCCCCCCTCCACACACACACTTAATGGCAGATAACAGGATTATCACAACAGCTGGGTTCCTAAGAGGGGCCACAGTGCCGGAGGGGTTGAGAGACACGGCCACTCACTCATGACTGATGCAGGCTGGTATCAGCCACATAATGGAACACAGGATCAGTGCCACATTTATTCCACTGGTGTCATGTGCACTAAATCGTACAGGTAATATCATCTGGGTGCGACTTGTAAAGTGCTAAAATTCAAGAGCAAAAGAAGCAGAGAGTGTTTCATCCCCACAGCGGTTAGCATGTTTAATTTGCACATGCACCGAGGAAGCATCTACCACATCTGTATTCTGCACTGCATCAAGCTTTTGGCTCTTTCTCTAGTCTTATTAAACAGTGTGATGAATTATTTGGTGATTTCCTACAATAAAAAAAACTGAATGAACTCAGCAGGTTGCTTGTCTTCCGAATGTGATTGTACCCACAGAACTCTATTAAAGTGTGGATGACTTGTGTTCATGAAGACAGAGCTGAGAGACGAGCAGTGAGAGAGAGAGTCTCTGCAGTGTGACTTCCTCCTGTGCTCTGTGGAAAGTTATAGAATGTTATTTTAATCTCATCTAAGGTTTACCTTTAGAAATAGTGCATGTTTTTGTGCATCATCATACCTTCCACTTCCTTCCATCTGGCCAGACAAGTGTCAAGTTACTGAAGCTTTATTCCCAAATGAGCAGGACTGATTTTGGCAAAGTGATTAATGTGCTGTAATGTCATCAGGAGGCCTAAATGCTCCTAAATACTTTAAAAATGAAACAGTAGATCACAGCAATAATCAGAGGACAAAAGGCTTTTTCCTCTCATGCACAGTCTTTACTTCTGCAGCCTTTAATAATAAAAAAATCTTTGTAATGCACAACATTTTGGAGATGTCCCTGCATTATTTTTACTGGCATCGTGCAGCTGCTCTTTATTCCCTTTATTTTTCACAGCTCCATATTTGATCTTACACTCGTGAACACAATTATGCTGTTGTTCCATGTGTCGCTTTATTTTGGCAATTACAAAACAGAGAAGTGATATCTTTGTCGAGCAGTCTGGGCAAAATATTTCTTCATGGTCTGTTACTGCAAGATTTTTGTATCTGCTACCATACTGGAGCTCATTATTATAAAAAAGCTACTATCACAGGGTAAAGTAGAACAGGACATATGCAGTGGACGTATTGTTGTATTATTTCCTGATCAAGTGCTGAGATATCTGCTCGTATTAACATCACACAACTAAGACCTGTTTGACCTGATCACCTTCTGTTATATCTGCTGTAGATGCCTTGTGTGCTAAGTTGGATGTTGTAGTCACAGGTCGCTGTCACTCAAGAGAAACGCAGGGTGGGGGTGAGAACTACAGAACAGCGCCCTCTATACGGACTCAGCCACATCTTTCAGGTTTAATTACAAGGTCACCTTGCCTTCACACAGGGGACGATGCTTACATTGTTCTTAGTGTGTGCTGCTGTAGCATCACTGTCCTTGTAAACCTCCGGCTCTGCTGTTTGAAGTCCATGGCAGTAATTGAATATGACACATCAGCTTTGGCCAGTCTTCAGCCAGAGGAGTCCTGAGGAGACGCCGAGAGCTCCTACTGTAGATTTATTATGTCTGAGGGATGAAGGTGGCCAGTATGACTCCATAAAATCAGCCACAGAAAGACGGGAAAACGCCTGACTGTGCCAAACATCCTCACACTCCCTCACATCCTCAGTCATCTGTGATTAAGCACATGCAACTTGGTGGAAGTAGATGCTGACCTTCTCAACAGTTTGTCAGCTTTTAAATCGCTTCCTAAGAGACACTTTAATGTAGTTGTTATGAAGCTGTCTAAGTTGTTTCTGCAAAATGTAAAATCGATATTCATGTTTACCATAATATCACTAGAGATTCTTTTTCATGGATTATCATATATTTATTCAGATTTTGGCACAGCAACATTTATATTTCAGTAGTCACTAGGAAACTTATCTCTCTGACAGCCTGTCTGGGTCTTTATGTAAGTCCTACCTACTGCAGTCTGTAATATTCTGTTGTCTGTCATATCTGTGACTGTCACATGTCCAGCTCTCATGGACTGCTCTGCTGTAGAAAGATGTGTCAATTGTTTCGGGTCTTCTAATACGACTACTGACACTACAAACTTGCCAAACTGCTGATTTCTGACGGTAGGACTCTGCAGTGTGAAAGTCTATAGTCATTGGTAACATTATTGTAAATGAAACACTGACAGACAGGCTTACATGGTCAGGTTAAGAGCATTGATTATGCTAATGATCAAATCTTATGAATGACTTCCTTGTGTGCAGTTAAAGATAAAATATATTCGTCCTGGAACTCAAGCCAACCAGTTTGCTCCTCCCACCGCTCCCTCTCCCAGCTACACCCACCCCCTCATCTACATCCTCATTGTGTATGTTGTCAGTGAAAAATATTAGAAAATGTTTGGCAAAAAAAGAGAATTTGGTGAATCACAAATCACACATACAGAGTAGTGTAAGAAAGGTTTAAGATAAGAGTATGAAAATGTTTTTGCATGTCCTACCAGACTGAAGGTTAACTGGAAACTCTAAAAAACTGCCTGTAGATGAGAATGTCCTCTGTGGGAGGAAATCCATGTGAACATACCAAGGAAGGTTCCAAACCAGCAGGGTCAGGTTCAGACCAAGGACCCTCTTACTACAAGGTGAAACTGTTAACCAACGAACCCTGTGTTCCACTCCTTGTGTGTAATACAGCAGTGATGGACTCTGAATTTCTAAACAGCTACAATCACTGACCACGTATCCCCTAGTAAACTGAAAGAATTCTTAACTAAACCTTCTCTTTCTACCATTGTTGTTATTTTAAATTTCACCTTTAGAAATCTGTAATTCCTGTGTCAACATTTCAGTGAAAATGAAATCATGAGTAAGGCATAGAGAGAAGCCCCTCTGACCTTCTGTTGTTGGGTTATGACATATTGACAGACATGAGAATCCATCTTTTTTTTTCCTGCCATCACCTGAAACATGTATATACCTGCACATTGAATAAACATGTTGGAGAAATGACAGGTAGAAGGTAGAGAAATGCTTCGGGTCCTTTTGACAGGCTGACAGGTGAAGAATGGCTCTAATATTGTCTTTGAATGGCTCATTGTAGGATGTTACAGAAACAGATTGTTGCTGATGTGTTTGAAAGCAGGATGTTTTTTCTCTGCTGCCCCTTTTGTGTCATGACATTTCAGGTGAACACATTTTGTAGAACAAAGATCACTGTATGTGTTTTGAAAAATGGCTTTTTTTGTGACATAGAACTGAACACTTTGTCTGACACGGCACAGAATTCACCTTTGTACACCAGCTGAGCCACCAGGAGATTCCAACATCACTTTTACATTGAATACTTGTTAGGTTGTCTGTTATCAAACTGGCCTTGTTGGCTTCAAGCTGAAGAATTTAACATGTTTGCAGAAACAGTGCAGCCGTTGGTGGTTGAGTAGCTGCTGCAAGGAGTCTTGGCTGCACAGTAAGCTGCACATCTGAAGCTCTCAGCCTCTCCTCACATCCTTCACCCAGCAGCAGTGTGAAGAGCTTCTCTTGCCCTCAGATTAATGGGGTATTTCTGGTCTGTTGATGATTGCTGTGAAGCGTCTGCTCTATTCCAAACCACGATTGCCCATTTGCTTGCAAGAGGGAAGTGAGTGGGTTCTTGTCTTGAGTTCATATATAGATTTAACAGAGCTGAGTATGTGCACATACATGTCCAAATGTGTGACTAAACTATTGATGTAACAGCTTGCATAAGCCCCCTTGGCTTTGTAATGCTTCATGGTAGAATGCATGAAAAAAGCAAACTGAAATCTTGTGGTTTAGCTGCAGAAAAAGCTGAATTGAGATGAGCAGGAAGGGATAAGAGGGACCGAAGATTAAGACCTAGCCAGATAGTTGGAGACACAATGTAATATGTGTCAAAATCCTGTGATACTGGGAAAGTGTTTGTCCAGACTAGACCAGAAGACAGGAGAAAATGCACAGTTTGACAGTGTTTGGGTCACTTTTTTTTTTCTTTTCTTTTTCTTTCCTGGGGCGGATCCTGTGGTCACTCTCCTCATTTCGCAGAGCCCCATTGCGCCATGGGAAGAGCCCTCAAGGTCACAACAAACAAGGCTCGCGCACAACCACATAATAAGCATTTCCTCCACAACACGGCCGACTGATCACAGAGACCAGAGCTTGGCCTTGGATGAAAACGCTCTCTCTGCCCCTTCAGATAAACACGCTGTCTGGAAGAAAGCGATGTTTCTCATCTCTAATTCTGGTGTTATTTGTGGGCCTCTTGGCTGAGGGATAGTGTGGTTCTATTCCAGTCAGTTTAACAAGATGACACTGTGGATTGTTTCTGCGTTGGAAAGGGCCGAAGCATGTAGTGTTTTAATATTTCATTTAATAATGAGCAAGAAATCCATCAAATGAATCAAAGATCATTACCGAGGAACAAGTGGGGATAAATCTGATTTATAACCTCTCTCTTCTTATGGAGTCAGCTTAAGATGCTCTTGGGAAGTTCTTGTATGGATTTAGAGAGATTAGGGTGGAGAAACCTGATACCTCACTCCCCTTAGTCTTTCTTTGTTCATTTTTACTGAGACATGAATAAAGCTGAGAGGGATACAGAGCATGAAAGACATACAGTAGTATAAGGTTTTGATCTAATCTTCAGCTGCCTCTGGGACTCAGGTCGGGTGGACGTGCTATAACTCGGGGCCGTGCAAGAAAATTCAGGCCTCCTGAAAACAGCTCTGTCACAGTCAGTTTCTATAATGTGAGGAATTTCTAGAACCACTGTCCAGACCTGGACCCTCTGGTGCACCCCTGTTGGAAGCAACCTCTTTCCTGCTTTTCTTCATAAGGGGGGATCATCTTGATGATCATATTGATCATTAATCATTCATCATCATTATTTGTAGCCTCTGTTTAATGTCAGTAGACTTGATTTGCAATTTGTTGTCAACATGCTGAGGCCACATGTTCCATAAACCCATCCATGCTAATAAGAGGATGTTATTACTCAGCTTTGCTTAAACATGTATTTTTTTTTTTTGCCAAGAGTTAGATGAGAACATTGATGCATCTCTGATTTCTGTCTGCAAAATATGAAGCTCGAGCCAGCAGCTGCTGAGTTTAGCTGCTCCCCATGTTTCCAGCCCTTATGGTAAGCTAAGCTAAGCAGCTGCTGACTGTAGGTTCGTGTTTAGCATACAGACATGAGTGTGATATCAGTCCTCTCATCAAACTATTCCTTTAAGAACAAACTTGCTGGAAGTGATTTTTCAGTTGGCCTTCATGCATCCCTGTCTATCTGCCACTTCAAGAATCTTTGAAAGGCTGCTTTTGTTGTGGAAGGACAGTACGTACTTCCTGTTTTGTACTGTAAAATAGACAGCACATTGACCTGTTGGCTTACAATGAAAAATTTAGCATTAAAGCTGCCGGAGGCTGATATTTTTCTTGATAACGGTCTTGTTTGATTATGATAATCATCCTGATGTCCCACATGAATATGGTGATTTGTTTGTTTGAACATAGAAGTGGAGAGCATATGAACTGAGTCTAGGCGCTGCTGTTTAGATTTAATTTCAGTAGGGAGCTACATGATAACAAAGGCCTCAGTTTCCCTACCTGCTTATTTAAGAGTTAATTCCTCACTCTTTCGTGGTTCATGACTTCTTCTTTGTTGATATCTTTGTCCTAGAGGTGTACAGTATGGTATGGAAAATGATCCCCTGTTCTATGAACAGTTGTATAAAGGAGTTCTGATCATTTTAAATTTACAACATGTGTATGTTTGACAGCAGAGCAGTCGTGTTTCTAATTAAATGTTGGTGAATAGAGATGTAGCCACTGTAGAGGTTAAAATACGTTCTCTTAGAGACTTTGTTCTCTATCAGCTATCTGTGTTTTAAATGTTAACTCCCCTTCAGGGAAGAGCAGGCCACAGGAGCAGCTATATGAACTGTATGACTGGTGTTATCCTCACTGTGAAGTCCTGGAAATGAGGCTCAGAAAGGTTAGCAGGAGGAAATGCTTTCAGAGAACATGAGTACAGGCAAGACTTTTTTCTTGAATATTAGAGAGAGGTTGATAGTCTTTGAAAGAGACGAGACTGAAGCAGACTAACAATAAAAGACACTACAGATAATGAGCATGACCTGAGGGAACGTTATTAATATGAAAACCACACAAAATTAAAAGTGTTCCTCTGTTTTTTCACAGCAGATTCCTCGCACAGTTTTCTGTTTATTCTTTATTCTGTGATATTGTCATTTTGATCTTGTTGCCCTGATACCTCGGGGAATCCGACGCCTCAGTTGGAAGTGTTAATTGGATGTGATTTTTCTAATTTAGCCCCTGCACCACATTGGCTGCCTCTCAACATCATTATTATTTTCATAGTGTGTGGACGGCCTGTGAACTGACCTCGTGGCCTCAGCTTCAGAATCACTTAATGAGGTGGACCTTTGTCACTTTCACTATCATACACGATTAAATATTTATCACACCAACGGTAACAGTTCTATCATGGCATTTGGCTTGCATCTGTTTTCCATACTGCAGATATGTTATGAAAGAAATCTCCGCAGCTGCAACAGCAGATAGTAAAGCAACTCCCTCTTGATGCAGTGTAACTTTTTCATGACCAGGTGAGGAAAGTAGGAGTGTTCCACTTAAACTCAGTCACAGCTGTAGAAGAGAACAGAATAGTACAGCTCTCAGTTCTGCCTACATGATGGCATTTTCACACTGAAAAATTAAGCTGTTGAAAAATGTGGTTCCAGGGTTTGGAAATTGCAAAACGCTGTCCTCACATTTTAGTGTGGACCAAGGAAACAGAGCAGTTTGAACACAATGAACCTGCTCAGTCAAGTCAGGGACTGTGTAGCTGTTAAGAGGACAAATTTCTCTCTCTGACTTTCTTTTAATTACTATTTTTAATTGTCCATGTTTTCAGTCATAAAATACAACTGTGTTCACTGATCTGTATTTATTTTTTAACTTGACTGACAACTTTGAACATAAATTGAATATCACTCCAGCGCAGCAGCGTTTATTGTCATTCAAGGGGACAGAGGTTTCATTTCCTGTTCGAGCTGGTTGTGTTTTTCCTTCCTGGACAGTAGCTGTAATGCACAATTTTGTAGTTGGCCAACAGAGAGAGGAGGAAGAAGAGATATAACCATTTTCCTTTTGCTTTGGTGTTTAATTCTAGTTTAAGATCTTCATGAAAGCAGCCTTAAAATACAGTGTGGACGCATGTTGCTTTCACATGTAAACGGCTTATTTGGATTTAGCTGGCTTAATGTGGGCACAGTCTCAGTGCTATGCCTCCATTCACGGAGTCCTGCTGGTTTCCTCTCCCAACAGTTAGTTTGTTGAAGCTAATACTCATTTACTCTTTAAATCAGATGTGTGTGCTGCAGTTTGAGTGGATGAAAGCATGGAAAGCAGTGAAGAACAGTAATATCCTCCCTAATGTCCTTGTTATTTGTCCCTTCTAGTGTGCATATGAAATATCTACACCCAGCATGAAGGTGTCAGATGCTATGGGAGCACTATGGAAAGGAATCTTGGCTGCAAATGTAATGTGTAGTTTAAAGGTAGAGCTAATGCTCTGCATGAAGTGTTTCTCAGTGTTGTACTGACATTGACATGACATGACTCTGCAAAGTCAGTTATTTTTGTTCAGTTTTTCAGGGATCCCCTGCTTTCATCCACTTAAACAGAGCTATGTTTATTATTTCAACACACTCCTCTATTGGTCATTAGGGGCTTGATTTCAGCTTCAGTTGATGGTCTCTAGGGAGGACATGAAGGGAAGATAATGTGCTAACATGAACCCTACTGGACCCCAACCCTGTGTCCCGAGCACCAGGACCGAGAGCCTCTCGTTTACCAGTTAACAAATCTACTGGTTTGACAGGTAGTCCACGGCAACAGATGTGTGTACAGTAATTGCTCTGTGTATTGGCAACCCTGGAGATTGCCCCACCACTGCTCATCTACCACTAAAGCTTGGTTATTCAGACTAAATTGAACCACTTCCCTCTAACGTGGTGTGCCAGTTGGCTTGGATCAGAGTTTTGCCTCAGTCAAGCGAGAATGGTACCTCAGACACTTCCAACATCTGGCTGCATTTTAGTGATCAGTCCTTTTTCAAAGAGATGTGAGAGAAAAGCAAAGAAAGAGAAAAGCCTGGGCTGCAATTTTATAGGAAACCACCACTGCATTATGCTGACAACACAGACAGGGTGAGATTAATAAGTGAGCGTGATTAAGTGTCATTGAGAGTTCAACAAACTTTTCATAAGGCAGACACCGGGGGAATTGTGGAAAATGGATGCTGCTTGGAGAATATTATGAGAAATTACTAAGGAATGGAGACAGCTCTCTGTGAAACCAAAAATAAAACCTGTGTGACAATGGGATGAGACAAAAGGTGAAAACTAAGGAGGAAACTTTTGGAAAAGATATGTCCTTTTTTTTAAACACATTGACAGAAGATGGCGACAAGACTTGAAAGTCTATCCCACAATTGTCTTTCCACTCCACTCACTAACAATGTTAATGCACTCTGTCATGATTTCTGGCAAACAAGAAAGATGAAAGTGAAATAAAACGGTGCTCTAACTTTATTATCAAATGGTTTCCACAACAGATGTGCCTTAGGAGATGTAGAGTATCCATTTTGGAAATGACAATGGGCAGCTGTTGTATGGAAAACAGATCCTCTGTCAGTTTTCTTTGTATCTTTCCCAGGTCAATAACTTCTATGCAGATTCCAGACTTCATTGCCTGACAGACTGTAAGATGGGAAACGCAGGAGGAAGAGCATATTTTAGGAGCTTTCCAACAGTGGCTTCAGAGCTGAGGATACATACTGTAGGCAACCCGCTGTGAGGAACATTCTGGAAATAGTTTCCATTTTTTGAAGCCTTATTTGATGGGATTTAATGGATTTATTTTTCCTATAAAGGTGAAACATTAAGCTCTAGTCACATCAGAGGGAGCACAGCAGGGGATGAGTTTAACAGAATTATGACTACCCTCCTTAATTTAACAGATATATACCTTTCACAATGCTCGCAGAGCGCCAGCTCCAATGAATCATAAAGCATGTGGTGTAGGCCATATGGTGAATAGTATCAGCTCTTGGTTTCATAAGAGATAGGACTATCTCTGAAGTTTCTGACAGAAACAGTGGAGTTCTCCCTGACCCATTTTGACTGGGTTTTCTGCAGCATTCAGTACATATAAAAACACAATGCTGGGCAGTATAACAAAACCAACCACATGTGGTGACAATAACAACAGAATAATCTCAGCTCAGCAAACCACAGCACTGCATTATTCAACAGATTCTGAACAGAATGTGTGCTGAATTGTCCAATTCACCACAACTCTGAATGGATAGCCTTTCATTAAACAAAACAACAATGGATTTTTACATTCCTGTTTGATTCCCATGGGGCCCACCTATGCAAAAACTTTCCACTTTCCATAAAACTATCTGAAAAATGGCAAATATCTGTTAAAGTACAGTTGATTAGCATAGTAATGTAAACATAATGGCTCTGAGGAAACGCAAAAGCTGCCTGACCGACAGCAAGGATGTTTTCAAATTCATTTAATTTGCTGCACTATTACTGCTGTTTGTTGGTGAGTTATATCAGCCATGTAAATGGCCCATGTTCCTGGTTGCGAGATGAAACAAAAGTGAGGCAATAAGCCATGAAATAATCTCTGTTGGAGAAGAAGGTAGCGCTTTGTTACATTCAGATTGCACAGGGGCCTGAGTGTTTACACACCTCGCTAAAAGAACACAGGTTACATCTGTACAATAGCTCATGTGCCCTTCAGCAACATACTCACACCATTCTGGTTCCCTCTTTGTATGTTGCTTTGGGTGAGAGTCTCAGCCTAATGCCCAGAGGGTAAATGTTATTTGCGAAGGGCACAGGGTTTAAGTGTCAAGAACCATTACACCAGTGTTTTAGCCACAAGTTCTCAAAAATGTTGCCAGGTTTCTGATTAAC
This sequence comes from Toxotes lorentzi, assembly GCA_037833715.1. Classification (NCBI taxonomy): domain Eukaryota; kingdom Metazoa; phylum Chordata; class Actinopteri; family Toxotidae; genus Toxotes; species Toxotes lorentzi. Next base: position 13,535,127 of record JBBMJY010000015.1, on the reverse strand, counting down.
ATCGATTTACCAGCCCTTTGCTTAGACCCAGCAGTCATGCTCAAGCAAGACCACATTGTCACCTTTAATCTGGTGCATTCTCTCTGCAGCCGTGTGGGTAAACCAGGGCTCCCAGCAGAGAACACACACACATTGATCCTGGGAGTACTTTTTTCATCTTGGAAATTGCCCTGATTGCTTCCAACAGAGTACCACTGTCTCATTTCATCACCCGTGTATTGACTTTGCTGGAGAACCATCATCTGGCCGGCCTCACTCACCAGCCTCTGGATCATCAGAGAGGTTTCCACTCGCTGCTGGAGCGGTCTGTCACAGGGAAACACGACAGTGGCAAAGTGGCACACGCGTCAACTTGTTGCACCACGACTCGGCTAAGAGTGATTTTTGTGTCGAGGTTGCACACTTTGACACTGTCTACTTAGTTCTGTGTTGAGGTGTCATGCCTTTCCTTGGGGTAGACAGGGCACTGGTGAAGCATATGTGTGGGAGACAGAAGGTGTTGACAGCGGCCCACTTCCCAGCATTCTCTCCTGTGGTGGGTGACAGACCTGCAGTCAGCTGGAAGAGTGAATAACGCTCACCTGCTGTCAGAGGGTGTGGTGACTGACACATGCCAAGACAAACACGAGCACAGAAGATGCAAAACTCAAAGCTCAGCTGTTTTATGGCCTGTGGTAGCATGTTTTATCCTTTTGTTTGTTTTTATTTTGCTTTCCGTTTCCCAGTAAGCATTGATACAAGCTCAGCTTCTTTAGCTTACGTATCACTATTGTTTAACAGCATTGCTTTTACTATAGTTCAGCCTGTAGTTAAAACCTGCTTCTCACTGAAATGCAGTTTTTGAAATGTTGTTAAAACATCTAAAGTTTAGCTTCAACTTGAACATTCAGATTTTTTTTTGACCTGCAAATGACCAGGATCAGCTTTTACTGTAAGGTCATGTGATTAAAGGCCCAATTGGTGTTTGGATGAGCCACAAATTGCAGGGACATTTGAACAGTTTAGATGCAGTCAGACTCAGTCTACATCCAAACGAGGAGAAAATCAGAACATAACATTGTTAGTGGCATTCTTCTGTTACTAGCAGGACAATGTTTATAAGCTGAGAAACACATACAAGCCAGTTTTGATAGCACAGCATGTTTTTTGGCTGGGATTGTGGTGGTAGAGGGTTGGTTCACCACTGGATGTCAATCTGGTTGACTGGCAGGGATGATTATCAGCTGCAGTCTTCTGAAGAAAGGATTACTAGATTGGAACAAGAGTGAACAAGTCTGAAAGTAGATTGGTTATGATCTGAACTGATCAGCAAACATCAAAATATTTCATTTTGTTTCAGTCCATGCATAGAAAACATTAGTAATTTGTGAGGTTGTTGAAGTCTATTCATTAAATGGCCTGGCAGTTCCATTCCATGTTTTTCTTAGAGTTTAAAAGATGGAAATTGTGTCTGGTCTCTGTTGAAGATCACAAAAGTGCAGCGGAGTGTAGACTGAGTTTAACAACACAATCTACCATACAAAAAAAGCGACTACCACAATGGGTTTTGTATCACTATCATACTGATGCATGTTCAGATGTCAGTCAGCGACAGGTGCGACGGCCCTTTTCCTTCTCGGCAGTCCCCTGCTGCAGGGGCCAGATGAGGAGCCAGCTTTTGGGCTGGCGGGGCACCTCATTAGCCTTCTTCTGCAGGCGTCGACTGTATCACCTGTGTTTTGGCAGAGAGACTCAGAGAACCACTTGACTTCTGCAGGGACGAGCACAAAGAGAAAGAGAACCCAAGCGATATAGTGAGAAGAACACAAAGGGAAAAGCGAAAGGAAAATGCAGACTTTGAGAACAACAAAACAAACAGACCTTCAAAAGCACCAGCTGCATTGGCTGCTGGGTTAGTACGTTCAGTTTGGTTTGCTGTTTCCCACCAGTGAACACATTCTGAGGATGCACTCACACGTGCAAATAGCTTTGTTCGGTCTGAACAAAACCGGAAAAGTTGAATTGCTTTGATGCATTTTTTTGTTTGTTTAGGCTCAGACTGTCCACTTAGAAGTAAACCACGTTCTTTCAACAGAGCCTTCATCTACGCATGAGACTTAAAGAATGCATGCTTCCATGTGATAGACACGTGTTGAAACTGTCTGCTTTATTTACTTGCTGTAATTTTTCTGGTGTTCATACTGTAACAGTTAGGAACACATGCATTTCTGAATCTGGAGACACTGTTTCATTTTATTAAACACGGGTCAGTGCTACATATGAAATGTTCACATCTGTCTCCACATATAACCTTGTTTGTTAGAAATATTTTCTGTAGTTATTTCAGATCACTTGTTCACTGGTAACAGTTCACACCAGAGCTCTGCTGAAAAACGAGACATTTTCTGGTATCTCAGAGCTGCTATTTGGATGTGTTAAATGAGTTTACAACTAGAAATACAAATACACTGTAGTGTAAGTCATGTGAGCAGTAAAGTTGGGAGACATTTCGATGGTGGGTCAGGTTCTATCACAAGTGTTCATTCCAAAATCAGGGGGCTGTGTTAGGGGTGGGTGTTGCTTGATGATCCAGAAATGCGAGTTTGAGAAACATATCCAAGAGTTTTTGTGTGTTGTTGCACTGGACTTTCTAGGATCAATGAAGGATTAAATGTAAAGATTTGTAAAATGCTTCAGTGAAAAGACCTGAGTGATCAGATCTGTGGTCAGACAGTCAGAGGAAATCCGGCATTTTCTAATATGTGACCTGATGAGTGTGTGTCCATCCACTGCATCACAAAGACTCTGTCCAGCTGAGATAGTGATAGAGCGCTGAACAGTTTCACTGGGTAAGGATGAAGTAGAATTATGTGATAACGACTGAACCATTTTTCCAGAGCGTTGCTGGGTTTCCTTCACTTTCAGACAGAAAATGATGATTTGGCATTTCGAATAGCAGTGAGACACCTGTTACAAATTTAATGAAAGTATTGCCAGGCAGCAGAGGATTTCGATCCCTCCCCTTTCAACTAAAATTTCACCAATTTCCACAGTTTTAACAAACAGCTTCAAACAGTCAGTGCACCCTAGATGGAAAGGACGCAGCCAGTAAAGCAGACAAACTGGTCGAACAGTGGAAATCTTTATCTGATATCTGGTGAAAATTTCACACCCCAGAGGAGGCGGCCTGACAGCAGTGAAAATTACAGTGGCACACCTTTGCAATTTCACACTGATCCTTTGACTGTGGAGAGATGTTAATCCTCGCTCTGTATAATCCAAAGCTGCACTCCTCACACTCTTAATGGACACACACACACACACACACACACACACACACACTCACACACCTCACTGTCTCTGTCTTCACTCTCATTCAATCACATAGAGCCTGTGTGTCAGGTTCTTCAGAGAATTATCCCCCGCCCTCCCTCTGTGCTCGTTCTTACCTTCCACATTCACCCTTCTCTGTCCTCTGCTGACCTTTTTATTCACACTTCAAGCCAATGCATAAATTTGGAACTTAATTACATTTAAAAAAGGCCACAGAGGTGCTAGGGAACTGTGTGTGTTCAGACTATTAAAACAAGACGGTCATGCTCAAGTTCACTGAATGTTCCACCTGACTTTCATGTCAGAAATGCCAGCGCTTCATGGTCACTGCTTAATGTATTCTGGGTCACGAGGTTTTAGACTGTGTTCATATTTAAAGTCCTGAGGTTGTCTGAATTTGTGACCGTAGTTAATGTGTGGGGTGTCTCCTAATGTATGCAAATAGCTCCAGCTCTTCAAGAGATTACACTGTAGAGACAAATTCATTACAAGTTATTGAATGTGTGCAGTGATAAATAGTCCTGCAGTGGACTAGAAGGATGGTGATGGGGGTGGGGGCGTACAGAAGTACTGAGTTGTGGAAAGTGGAAACTTTTCTGTCAGTCTCGGTGTTATCTGTAAAATAAATAAATTGACTGGGAACATGTAAGGAATTGTTGAAGATGTCTGCAGGAGTTAGAAAATTCCTGGTGTGTCTCTGTACGTCCTCCACCTTCCTTGTGTTAGAAAACATGGGGAAGGTTCAGCTCATTGGTAACTGTGGCCCATCCTAAATGCATTCTTATGGCGTTAGACTATTATGACAAGTGTTGATTTTGTTGACATCCTCTTTTGCCCTCCAGCACCTCAGACCATCGCTGGCTAAAATCGCTCATGTTTGCTTCTGGGATTGGTTGCTAAGAGAGATTATTTTCATGACAGGTGCCCCTCTGTCTCTCTGTTTGCCCGTGTGACTGCTATGGCGAGGAAGAAACAGATAAAAAAAACAGGGGATTTGACATGTCGAGCAACTTTTCTACATTAGTCAGTGTGAGGAGAGAGTCCTACACGAGGTTAGAAGGCACAGCAGGACGGAGAGCTGGGGAGAGATGCAGTGTCACCTTGGCAGCAGGGTTCGTCGTTGTTTGTGCAGCCGCCTCAGCGAGCACTTCTTCCTCCTCTTTGTACTCAACTCTGCACCTCGTACTTTAGAACTATCAGCTTTACTTCCTCTTCCTCTCCACACTTCTCTCCAGTCTGCTGTACAAAGCACCTAGAGGTCACTGAAGAACTGAAGACTTTGATTTAGCTCTTTTTTGTGTGTGTGAGATCACGTGTCCAGTCTCTCCAACACACCGTTGGTGAATGATATGAAAATCTAGCCAAGTCATTTTAGGGGGGATGGTTGTCCTGCGCTGTCCTTGACCTTTCCCACTGAGCTGTCTTTAATGAGCGTCCAATTTGCTCCACAAGATGTCATTCTGTTCACCATATGAGAAGCAGCTCTTGATGTTTTTTTTTTTTTTTTTTTGTGTCCTTCTGCAGTTTGTTCTCATTTGTCCAGCAAAGAGCTGCAGCCCAGCTCCTGCCCTGCTATTTGTAGAGTGATTGGAAGGGTTCAGTGAGCTCTGTGCTACAGCTGCTGTCCAGACAACGGCTCTTAAATGCCACATAATATTATCAGGGATGGATGTTGCCCTACAATAGCAAATAACAGCTGTCGCATGTGTGTTGTGCCATTAAAGGTTGTGAAAAGTACTAGATTTCCTTTGGGAAGTAACTTTGTGTGTCTAGAAAATATTTCTGATAAGAGAAAATAAAATTACATGCTTTGTGAATGTTTGCTGACAAGTTGACCATATCAACTTAAAAGGTCCTGATATTTCAATGTGTGTTCACAACCTCTTTCTGCTGCCCCCAAGTGGCCAAAGAATCAGTTATTATAGGTTTAATTCAAGCACCTGGGATTTAATTAATTCAACCAAAGAGCAGCGCAGACGTTTTTCATGTTTATATTTCAAAAGCGAACCATTTTCTTGATATTACTTACTTTCTCTTCATAGTGATCTTGTACTTATTGCAGGATATGTCAAATGTTAGTTGAGTTTTAAAAACATTTCTTTAAAAAGTCATTGGTTTGAATTTCAGCAATCAGTGAGCATTTCAAACCATTAACACTGGATCTGTGTGAGACTGTTGCCAGTTGTGGCCTCTTTGTGATATAACAGCTTCCAAGAATGAAGGCTAATTATTTTTACATTCCCTCAGTTTGTCCTGGTGTAACCCCTGATTGCGTATGACAGAGGTCTCGCAAAATGAACATTTCCTATCCGGCTTCTTCAGCTATTGAAATTCCTTCACGATAAGTGACATAATGATGCAATTCCAATTTCTCCTAATTCCCCCTCTGCTTGCAGTCAGTTTTACAGTGTGACTAAGGACAGACTAATGGTTTGAACATCTCTGCCTCCCACCCATCGAGTGCAGAGGAAGAAAGAGCCGGGGGCGAAGACAAAGACAGAAAAAGAAAGGAAGCCGGAGACGAAGCTACGGTATCTTTCTGCTGATCGCTGCTGCTGTGGATGTGGTCGTTTGCCAGAGAAGTGGGCGGCAAGATATAGAAAGCACATTCTTAAAAGCTGAGAAGTATTTTAAATATCACTGTCACCTCTCCCAGCATTGCTTCAGACACCATCAGAGCTGAAACCCCAAGTCATAGTGAGAACAGAGGGCACATGTACACATGGAAAAGATGCTTGTGTTAAAATGTGTAGTTGCAGAAGATCATTCAGAAATGTCAGTTGTTCCATTCATTCTTCTTCTCTACCGGTTTTCATTGCCGAGTTGTTGAGTGGCGTCTATGAAACTGGAAATAGTTAGAAAGCAGGACATTAATTCAGACTTTAGAGGCATTAAAAGTAAAAAATGAATCAATACAAAGATCAAATTAAAAAAGGCTTTATTTATATACCTCAATGAAATTAAAGATTCACAGAGAGTTTGTCAATAAAATTGAACAAGGTTTCTACAAGGGAAAATAAAGGGAGGGGATTCTTTTCAATTTGCATGTTGATTTACCAATTGGTTCCCAATTAAATTTTCCCCTTTCCCATTATGATGTGGCCCCCTGGGACCCTGCTGTGGCTAATCCTTGCTAATCCTTGCTAACTATGTGGCAGCATTGGTTCATTTGAGCATGACATAGGAAGCACGTTACAGTAGATCCTCCTCTAATTTTACACAGCAAACATCTGTTTCCAGGTGTTGGGGGGTAATACTGTTTATGTGAAAAGAGTTGTATAAACCCTCTTGTGTCAGGGAGCTGTATGATGAATTGACTCGAGTCAGCATCGTTCGGGGCTGAGGACTACAGGTTTGAGGAGTAAAAAACATCTGGGGCTTTGTGGAGTTAGAAAGAAGTGAGCTTTCATCTGTAGCCTGCTCCTCGTCCATGGTTGAGACTAGTAGCTTGAGCCAATTGCTGCTACTTTGACAACACACAACAGTTACTTCCCATTACCAAGTGTTATAACATTATATATTTATTCCATTCCAACAAAACATGGAGATAAATACATTTATTCATCCTTAGATGAACCATTAAAGGCCAAACCACAATAGATTGTTTAGATTTAGACTCTCTGACACTCTGAAAACATGTTTTTGCAAGGGAAGTGACAGGTATGCATCCTGTAAGTGTGTGTGTGTGTGTGTTTCTGCGTAGTCCTGGCTTTGTGTGTCTTCACACCCACATTGAGTCTACAAGTGTTTTTGTGTGGAGAGGGAATAAAAACTTTCCCACTTTCCTTTGTAATCAATGTGGCTTTGTTTCTGTCAAAAATAGATTGAGCTACCACAACCATTTACAGAATTAGTCAGGCTTTCTGTGATTGCAAACGCTTTTCTTAAAAAAACCCATAATAGATTAGAAAAGGAGACAAGCACTTAATTTCACATGAAGATGAATTAGTTGCCTTGTTAGCCAGTAAATATTGATTAATGACAAAAACCATCAGAATGGAGAGGGAGAAAGAGCTGTGTTAGTCTTGGATTCCTGCTCAATATTTTGGAGACACTTTGGGTTTCTGCGTTCTGCAGGGGAACAATCTCATGAGTTGGCCTGTGTTGGTACTCTGAGGCTCTGCAATTAATGATTTCTAAACAAGCAGGCAATTAAGATTCTCACTGAATAAATAGGGGAGAGTTCTCATTTCTGTGTGCCCGTGCTTTCCCACCCAGCCACAGCTAATTAATTGCAGTGTGCACTTGAATGTGGTAGATAAACCACAAAGTTGCAGCTGTCACTAATGTGATGGTTATCTATTGTGGCCACGAAGAACAAACTCAGCATGCTGCATATTAAATGTGCATGGGAGGATCACGTCCCAGACTGGTTGGAGCTGACAGAAAGGCTTCAGTAACTCAGATAAACACTTTTTTTTTACAACTGTGGTGAACAGAGAAGCAGCTGTACAACTGTTTTCATAGACTGCTCTCTATGATGAGTAAACAGTTGTGTAATATTGTTGTGTAAGTGTTTGAGTTCCATTTTTTTAAAAAGGTTTTGAGACAAGTAAAAAAAAAAAACCTTTGACTAACTTACATCTCCTTTAAAGTAACAGTACAGTTACTTGAGTAAAGTTTTGTACTTCTCTCTCTGCCCCACACTTTACAAAGTCTATAATAAGGGTCTCTCCAACATGACAATCAGCCAGCGCGCTCTGACACTGGGACAGGATTTCTGTAGGTCACAGAGGTGCTGCAGTGACTCGTTTACAGGCTGACAGGGAGGGAAATGGATCTGCGAATGGGTTGTCAGTCAGGTTGTTCCAAATGTACTGCAGCCCCAAAGTCAGGCTTCACAACGCCCGTCTTCTTCTCTCGCTAAAATGATGCTTGACACTTGTTCAGTACAATTACCATCTACTGCTGGTAGTGCGCTGTGGTACACTGCTGTGTCCCCCCTCTCTCCTCGCTCTGCAGCCTTTTCTCACCTGCACTCTTCAGACACATTGTTCTGGCCGCTCTCAGGGGCCTCTCTCGCTTTGCCTGTCCACGAATCTGCGCTCATTATGCAAATAGTCAAACCTCATGAGTCATTGCTTCCCCAGCATGGTGGAAATAAGCACGAGCTCCTGGTCTTTCATTATACGGACACCTGCCAAGCTGGCTTCAATTTAATTACGGAAGATATCCAATGCCGTGCTGACTGGCATGATAAGAGGCCCTCACAAAGGACCTTGTGGCTCTGCAGAGCAGGCCAAAGAAGCTCATTACAGGGAGTTAGGAGACAGTCAATGATATTAGTCGATGGAGAATTTGACTCTTGTTTAGGAATTTGCACGGGATGTCAGTAGAATATGTTCCTCTCTTAATTGAACTGTTATTCAGTTGAATGTCACCACAATAAGTATTTGTATCAGAAAATAGAAGACAATGTTCATTTTCTTTTTTCTTTTTGCTATTTCATGTTTTTGCTGAACGTGTTTTGTAACCTTTGATGAAAACTGTATTTTCCTGTTTTTCTAGTGTTGCTTTGCACAGCCACAGTCTTCCACTGTTGGAGACTGTTGGGTCTGAACTACTGCCTTGCTCAAAGGCTGGAAGTTTTTGAAGTAGAGGAAAGTTTCCCACCATTAACTTCCTTCACGTTTTCCAGGTTTGTGGGGATATCTCAAGGTGTCACCTGACATGAATCACCATTTAGTGTGCTGTCATTCCGGTGTTCATATCGGAGTTCAAGTGAGTGCCACAAGGTTTTAAAATGCCACAAGTGTCAAATAGCTATTTATCTGGTGCAGTTTATATTAAGTCAGTCAGTGAACACATTCTTGCTGTCTGAGCTGCTCCAGAAAGGGCATCTGGTGATGAGATCTTGTTGTAATCTGGTGCTTGTGTACTACTGCCTCATGTCACTGGGCACTGACCTTTCAGTGTCATTTTGTTTCTGTTTGGACTCTGTTGTCTCAGACTCAGGCAACCATGTCTTCTATTGGAACAATAATGAATTGTGCTTTGCTCTTTAATCTACTGCGTGTAATTGTTGTGCAAAGGTTATGACCGATCCAAGTTAGCATGAAGGATAGGCCACACTTGCAGATATTGTTATTAGATTTAATACTGCCTCGGATAAGTTCTACAGACTGGGTGCTCATGAAAGGCTTCTGCAAACAGAAATACGAAACACACGATATTATATTTTTTAAATTTACCATACATGTGTAGACTGATTGAGTGAACCGCCTGACAAAGTTTCTTACTTTTTACTTCCCTTCGACCCTCTATATAAGTTCTATGAGTTAGTCACCGGGTAAACTGAGAGGTTTAAGGGTACATTTTAAAGTACATTTTCTCATTTTCTCTCTTGCCCTGAAGCAAGAAGAGACAGTCCTCATGTAGCAGGGATTAGAAAAAGAAGAGTTGGACAAACAGATACCCCCGTCCACTTGAGCTAATGCATTTCTGTTGCTTCTGGGATAAAGAACGAAATCATCATTTCATAATACAGCCTCACCTGTAGCTACACTCCATCCCCTGCTCTCCAAACACAACTCCCATGAACCCATTAGAGGGCAAATGCTCTTTTTGGCTGGTATCCATGTGCATTACTCATTCTGAGAGGGGGAGACTAGCGTGAATTAAATTTCATATTTTAAAAAAACAACAACTTTGGCAGGTGGCAGTCACTCTGGGACTCAGCTCAGGCCTCTGAGTGACAGATGTTTTGATCACACGTCTTCTCCTGCTTGTGCTGCCAATCCCCATCTCCCTCTCTCAGCCTCCTATCTTTCTTCCTCATAATAAACACTTACCTGTGTCTCTGCTGCATGTAGGACAAATCAGACAGTTGCTCAGGGGTAAGGTAAGGTTTGATGGACTACTATTGTTTAATAATGCATGATGATACCTACTTATCTAGTTTGAGGCCCATACAAAGTATGCTGTGCATTCTGTGCTACTTTTGGATAAGTGACCTTGCAAAATGAAAGTGATGTATTTTCCTCATGATGTTATAAAAGGGCTCATGTGCTACCCATAAAATGCTACAGTGACATGATAGCCAGTGATATATTGCAGCCATTTTTATTCCTCACAATGGAAGCATGAATCTTGACACTCCAACTTTGCCAGTTTGATCAAAGGTGCAGAGTATTTATGAAATTATGCCCACAAGGTCAGTAGGAATCTTTACTCTGCCCCAGTGCCGCAGGTGGAAGATGACAGTATCTGTGGAAGTGATGCGACATTTCAGTCTGTCCAGTACTTTCGTATGTTAGCATTGTTATTGTGAGCATGTTAGCATGCTGATCTGATCATTCAATTATCAATCATCATTTGCTTTTGGGTGTATTTTAGCAGCTTTAACACCAAAAAGTAACAAAACTTACATCAAATACTGGCAAATATTTATTTAATCTGTGAAATTACGTTTTTTGTATGTGTAGCACGAGCTTCGAGCTTTGTCTGGTTGTTTCCTGAGCAAGTGTAAAGTGTCCTCTCTTTTGTCCAGGATGTAGTAGAAAGAATCTGCCGATGCACATAGAGCCCACTTGGCAAACTAGTGACAGTGAAGTGAATCAGTGAAGTGCATTCCAGTTATCAGGGGCCTCTGAACCTCTTCAGTTTTCATTTTATGCCCGTTTTTCTTTTTTTTGCCTCATGGTGCAGATGCATCACACTGGGAATTCTGATGATCCTCTCCTCTCCACATGCCGTCTTTTTAGACAGAGGCAGCTAGGGGACTGAAGAGTCTGCACAGTCGGAAGAAGGATGAAGGATCACATTAGTCCATGCAGAGTAACCAGATTAAACATCACTCACACAGATATCTCTAATGACGGTCCAGAGAAGCAGAATTTTAAGTTCCAGAGGGACACATTGCAGGGAAGATATTCAAGAAAAATGAAGATTGACAAACAGGTGGGAGGAGGTGAAGCACACTGCGTGCACCAGATGGTCGCTGCTCACACTGTTATCCATATTCAAAACTCTGCCCACATTGAAATTGCTCTCTGTTGGAGAACGCTGAGCATATATATGAAGAGTTTTGATCCCATAAATTCATCAGTTGACATGTAAAGAGATCAGACAAACTATAAATTGTCAGGTTCTGCACTGTGTCTCACTCCTTGTGTGAATTTTCTTGCTGTCTTAGTACATTCACCTCCTTTCCCATTTATTTTACGTGTGTAAAATCTGATTGTTATTGTGAAGAAACTTAAATGGTGTAGCAGTTTTCCTGGAGCTCATTATCGTCTGCAAACCATTCAGCTATCATCTTTTTACCTCGAGTCTCTCAAACAGTGATTAATACACCCCTCTGCAGCACAATTAGCGTAATCTGCATTCAGCTGGGCTCATCATCGCCCACCAGTTTCACCGTTCATTTCCCGTGGGCTTTCTGAGCAGCAGTTACTTCCGACCTCTACCATGGAGCAGGAGAAGTTTAGGTGGGTTTTAATACAGAGGCAGTGAATCAGCTTTCTTGCTTGTATTCCTCTGAGGGTTTGTGTGTTTAAACCCTGAAGGGAGTGACCTTGTTACTCCAGAAGAGCAGAGTCAATCCCAGTTTTTCATCAAAAGAAGAAGTACCTCAGTTCGTTCTCTCTCAGCTGAATTACATCGCCGCCTTCAGCTTTTTTTTTTGACTTCTACATGCTCCTCTTTGTTTTCCTGATTTTTCTGTCTTATGTAATCCTTCTAGTTTTTGTGCATATTGTGAGGGGATTATAAATCTGAACCTTTGCACTCCTTGCTGCTATTGTGATCTTGGAATTGGAGCTTATTCTGCTGCCTGGCATTACAATAAATAAGTCGTAGAAGATAAGCTCATTTGCAGAAGCACTTGATGCTCTCGAGGCATTTCAGATTACAGTCAGGGCGCGCGGTTGTGCCTGAGCAGGATGCTACGGTTGTTAGCATGCCACCGCTGACGCAATCTATTTCAGTGAGGTATTTGGACCGTAGCGCAGGTCGTGCTGTTTCAAGCATGTTAGGACTAACCTTGTGCTTTCCGTCTGTAGTTTGCCTCAGCGTTTAATCTCCAGGTGGGTGCCAAGGGACCTGTCTCACGCCTGGTTGTTCACCGCCACCCCCAGCAGGTGACCACCCTCTGCCATCCCAAATTAACCACCGGCACGATAGATCACAGGTCACACATGAGAGGATGTGACGGCTGCTCGCTGTATGAAAAGGTTAATGTCATGCTTGTAAGGTGATTAAAATTCATGATGGGGAGGGAGGGAAAGGGGGGAGGAAGTGGGTTGGGGAAAGGGGTGTATGTGTGGGGTCATGGTGCCACGTGTTTGCCTCAAGTGATTATCCTCAGGTGCTTTGCCTGCTTCCTACTACTACTGCACAACAAAAACACAAATAACACACTATTCAACTGGCTATTCAATCTCGCATGTACCAGTGGATGTTATAATAAGAATAAGAGGAGCATGTAAAACAGTCCAATACAACTGCCCTGCAGTTTAAAGTGTATTAACTTCATTACCTGATGTTATTTCATTTTTGTTGAGATTGTTTCAGAGGTGATGATTCAACTGAGGCGTCAGTCTGGGTGTTGTTTGTGAGATGCTTCTCTGAAAGCACAGCTTTAAATTGGAGCCATTACGCTCCGTTGCATTTGTATGCACATTAATAATTTCATTATAATTGGATTAAGGTACCTGTGAAATGTGTCATGTAAAAAGTAGACTGAGTAAATTACTTAATTAAGCTCTTTATCAGTTTGTGCATAACCCACATAAAACACCTAGAGTTTTGTGTGTTCATGCAGTTTTATTAGGGCATGTTGATGCAAAGTCAAAGTTCTTTCATCCATCCATCAGTTTTCTATACTCACTTATCCTGCATGGCTGGAACCTATGCCAGCATACATAGCACTAGAAGCGGTGCACTCACTGGACAGGTGTGCAACAAGCGTATCACAGGGTTGACAGAGAAACGACAGGTGGCACCAGAGGAAACAGTGTGAACCACTGACCTGCTGACGTTCAGTGTTTTGGATTTATGCTTGTACCAGTAGTCAGGAAGTCAGGAAGTCAATTGGATGCAAGGAGATATTATCAGTTGTATAAAATAAATTAAAATGATCAGTTAAATAAAATCCACAGAATCACAAAATCCAAACTTTTATACTTATACCAATTTCCTTATCTTTCTTTGTGCAGCTTAAGAGATTTTTCTTGCAGGCATTAACACATCGTTCCCCATCAAGTAAACCCAGGTTACTGCAAACTAATTTAATTCTTTAATGAAATGAAAAGTTTCCATATCATTCACTATAAGTTATAGTGAGCATTAAATGTAGTGAGCGTCAGTTCCTAAGTTCAGAGCTCCACCTGCAGAGTAGCTAACCGTTTAGAGCAGTACGCAAACACCAGTGTTAGGGGAGGGTTTTCCTCTTAGGCCACCCAAGAAAAAAACATATGTAGTCATGGTACTATGAGGTGCTTTAGATACTGTGAATGTGAAGTTTAAGAGTATGAAGAAACCTCTTCCCTCTTTTGCCTGTTGATCCACCCATGGACTCTCACACTGCAGCAGTTAAAGCTTTGAGAAATTCCTTCTGAACTGTGGTTGAAGGGATCTCACTTACCTCTTAAAAGCACAATGATGAAACACCTCTGCCAGGCTGCGGTTTATATGAGCGTTGTTTCAAGTAGATTGGGGGGCCTCAAAGGGCCGTGTAGCTATATCCTGCCTTCCCTTTATCAGATTTTCCCCAGGTACCACAAGCTGACCTGTAGCTGAACCTGCCACCAATCAATAAGCGTAAATTTCTCCACTGGCTTGACTGTCCCATCTTCACCAGCTCCACTTCATCTCCTGCAAGTCAAATCTCCTCAACGTGTCCTCTGAAAAATTCCTCTCTCTTCTCTACCCTGGGAGACAACCGTTTGAAAAACTCAATCCAAGATTCTGCTGGGTTAGAGACTAGACCTTGGGGAGGTGGCGTGGTTTGAAGATGGATTTTTGGAGTGATCCCAAGACCGGTAGTGAGGAGTCGTTAGTCTTGTTCTCAGTGCAGTTCATTAGCAGCAGAGCTTGTCAAGGTTAAGGTGTGCTGCAGCAGTGAAGAGACTGCTGCCCTTACTCTTAATTACCTTGTCACATATATTACTAAATCCATAGAAGGAGTAACTCCTCTTTGAGACAGGATTAGTGCCATAGTAGTAAATGAGCAAGTGTACTGTTACTCATTGATGCTCATGTGCATTTATGTATATGTCTTTGGGCTCAACTGACAGATTAATGAAAGGAATATCCTCAGAAGTCAAAGGATTAAGGTTGATCTAAGGGTTTATGTTTCAAATTGAGTCCTTGCAAGTGCTATGACCTGTACTTTAAGTTGGTTGTATCCCATGTTAACAGAACAGTTGTACTGTTAACATGGGATACACTGAACCAGTGCACCAGACTGGGAGCTGTCCACAATCCAGTCCACATTAAATTCAGTTTCTTTGTCAGTGTGGTTGTAAAAATTCAGTGTTTCCTCTATCAGTTGCTTAGTGACTCAGTTTTCAGTGGCACATCAGAATGATTTTTTTAATTAAATTAGTTCCAAATGTTGAAAAAAGAGAGTCCTGGTATGAGGAATCAGTGCCAGAGCTGCCATTTTCAACCTTAATGTTACACAATCATGAAGAAGAAATCCATCACAGAAGAGGAGATAGTAGCCTCAGCAGACCAGATTTCAGTGCTATGCTTGAAATAAAATGAAATCACAAAATCTGACAGTGCTAGTGCTTTGTTGTCCCCTTGAGCAGCACAAAACCAGACACCAACGCACACAAACCTGCATGATTTCCATGGCTGCATGCAACATGCCAGATGACAACCAGCACTTTGTAGCCGTTACTGCAGCCACAGAGGAGCGCTGGGCTGACAGAGTATAGAAAATTGCAATGTGATTCAGCATAGTGTATCGAATTGTGAGCCATGGGACTGTCTGGCTCTGTCAGAAGGAGTTCATGATGGCTTTCTTCAGCTGTCATTTTGACAAAATGCCATGCGCCCATCACCTGTGGGCAGCATGAAGGTGAGCAGCCTTGGTATTTATTTTTGTGCATGTGTGTAGCCGTGTGTGCAGGATAGGAGATGTGTGTTAGAACAACAGAAAAAGACATATGCAGACAGAGAATACAGAAAAGAGGAAGGGGTAGGTAGACAGATAGATGGACAGGAAGACAGGATCAGATGTACAGGTGAGCAGACAGATGGAAAAAAGAACCAGAAACCAGTTCTCATCTTCCAAGCCTACTACCCTCAAAGTCCATTTCCTGCAATGATGGCTGCTTGCATCCACGTCAGGCCTCACTCTGTCATAGTGAGTCCACTCACTCACAGTCAAAGGACTGAACAGTCATTGACAACATTCAATTAAATGTATAATACACCTTGAAGTGTGTAAATACACTTGTTAAAGAACTTTTTGTCCTCACCATTGAATGACAGGCATCTCTCCCTTTGGCCGTTTTCTGTGTCTTTCATGACTTCAGTTATCATTTGCAAGTGTAATTTCATATGCTTGCAAATTGGCCTTCGCTTAAATTCCTTGTGGCATTAAAAGGTGTGAACATGGCTCTCTGAAACTCGACAATACCCCGTGTCACAGTGGATTTCACTTTCCACATACCAGTGCTTCTTTTTTCTCCATCCTTCGACCAGATGAGAGTTAGTGGCTCTGACAGGGTTCTTGCTTCCCCTGGTTGCCCTGCTGTCTGCATCTCTTGATCTGCAGAGACAGGGCTAAAGTGAGACAAGCTCCCCACATCCCCACTGCCCAACTCACTTCTCTGCCGAGTAGTCTCTCCCTTTTTGTCTCACCCGTCTTTACCATCACATCACACCTAATCTGCCTGGTATGTCAAACACTGTAGACATTTACATTGTAGAATAAGGAACAGAGTTTGTGTTTGGACGTAAACATATGTGTTTTTATCAGTGTGTGTGCACAGTTTGCAGGAGAGACAGTGGGTGAAACTACACTCAAGTTTAATGTTCCTCTGTCTTGCTATAGACTAAATACTGTGGCTGGATAACATGTTTAACAGTCCAGAATGAACAGACTTACCTTAAGTTAAAAGTTAGCTAACCTAGCTGGCTGGGATTGATTTTTCAGTGAGGCTAAACCTCCCTTTACATGCAATGTAGCAATACCCGGTAGCTGTGAGAAGCTAATACATAATTTTACACCACTGCCTTCAGTATTTGGCTTAATGTGGCTTTAACAGTAACGTAATGTTATTAAACACCTTAATATTAGGTTACTTCAGTTTTTGTGTGGCGTGCCTTGAGGTATCTCCTCAGGTTTGTGGTGTTCTCATCAGCGATGTTGTACCCACAGGGCTTCTCTCCCGACAATACTCCACACTCACGTTTTCTCTTAGGGGTGGCTCCAACTGTCAGACCAAGCCCCGCTGTTGCTGTTATGTTCTTTTCCCATCAGCGTATATTGTCCAAGCTTGTACAGCCTTAGCGTTAAATTGCATACGGTAGCTAGGTCCAGGCTGACTGTTGGCGGTGCATTCATTCGTGCACTTCTAATGTGCAAAATCACTGGAAAGATGATCCGGCTGCACAGGAAGACACATGCATTGCAGCCATCCAGTTAAAGCAGGACATTTGGATAATGTCAGTGTGTCAGTGTTTGTTTCCTCTAGTGAATGTGCTGCATAGAGAGATTGTATTAAAGGTTTTATATTTAAGTATTCAGTTATTGTTGAATGAGCTGAGTTTTGTCTCCTCTGTGTCTGGGCTGGGGGTTTGCTATGTGGTGGTTATGGTTAAGGCTTGGTTAAGTCTACAGGAAATCAGTGCAAGTCAACGCTACGTGCCACGTATAGACAATGATTTATGCATAGACAATGGTTTTTGGGAGCTTAACTTTCAGTCTCTCTCATACACTCACATAGAAAGCTGCCAACCTCCACTGTCTTAAAATGTGTCTATTATGTACATACACACACACGCACATGCACACACAGATAATCAGGTTACATTAGCAACTGTCCAGTCTTTCGCCTTTCTCAAAATTAAGGTCCGTCTTCGATTCCCTCCCTTCATCTCCCCCCTCCATCTTTTCTTTTCATCCTCCTCTCCATCTACATAATGAGTGGCCTAAGTATCACAACCTCCACTGTCTCCCTGCTCTTTGATCTGATATGAGCTCTCTGAAGCCTCTCACACTGCTGCTGTGGATGGCAGGTGTGCAAGATGTGGCACATACACACATACATAGAGTTGTCATTTTTTTTCTACCTCTCCCTCGACTGTAGCCATCTCATCTGAACAACAGTGATCACTCCTGTTGATTCAGCTGACTGACAGGTATGAGTCCCTTCACACGGGCAGCGTTGTCTGCAAACTACAGCTCTCGATCTTGTACTGTTGATTTCTTTGTGTGCTGTTTTCCCTCTATAAAACCCTGTGTATGGAGCTTACTCTGCCAGGGTACGGGGTTTGATTCCCACTGGGACCACACATGTTTCCAATGTGTGTTCTCATGGCATTTTAAGCCTCAAATGAGGAATTTTATTTTTTCATTTCTAAACATTCAGATGTCAATCCAAACCAGACTTCTGTTATGTGATATCATATACTATATCTTTATGGGCTGCAGTTTTGCTCCAGTCACTCATCTTGTCTTTGGCTCCCTCTTTGCAAGATCTTTTGTGGGATTCAGTCCCAGGCCTTGAGGCTGACATGTGAGTCCAAGGGTCTGCCAAGGGTCTACAGCACATCTAGGAATGATGGTATTATGATTAAGAAAGTACTAAAATGCTGCTGCAATTTGTCAACAAGACGATTTGATAGCTTCAACCAGTTACCTAAAGATGTCAGTCTTTGTCTTTATTTTCCAGCATCACTTTGCATCAAGTCAGTCTCTTTCCCAGACTCTCCAGGAACCACTTTCAGATTCTGTATGCTTTGTTCTGCAGCTGTTTGAAAACATACAGGCGACAAATTAAAGTGAATTAAATCCTAAGTGAATGAGTGAAGGGTCAATATGCTTCCACACAGTGAAAATGAGATGTGCTTCATATTGTATGATATGGCCTTCACAGTCACCAGATGGAACCTTCACTCAGGTCTGTGTCGGCACCATTTGGTGAATCCCTGGTCCTGAGACTACCAAGTACACCATCACCTGATCCTTAGTCCCCCGTCAGCTAGCAGATGCTGTGTTGACAGTGAAGGCCCTGGGTGGCCGCAGACAGCTTTGGCGGTGGCACATTGGGATCATAATTTGTGTGCATTTGTATGGTTATCCAGAGGCAACGTGAGAGAAGCGTGTGATTCATGCTGACGCGCCTGGTTGACGCTCAGACAGGCAGAGAGCCACTGGCACCCTGTTATCCTGCAGTGGTTTGGACCATCTAAACAAAGCCCCTGCTGGGAGCCACTGAGGAGTCTAGTGGATAAATAACACATTCACACACGCACAGAGCCGCATGTGCGCAAACACACACTTTCCACAGACAGACAACAATATAGCAAATTGATAGAATGAGACATGCACTGACACAAACACACGCACTGTAGGTACAAAAACACACTTGTAACTTGACACAACATGGCCATGGATACAAAGACAATATAATACATTGCTAAGAATCACATTTGGTCATTTATCTGGTGTCCCTCGGGGTGGGGGGGCACACCCGCTGACAGCTCCATATTTCATCCAATGGAGCCTCAATGGGCCTTTTCAGTCTGGCTGTAGGTACGCTATAGCTGTCTGGGGAGACAGCAATAAATAAGCCCACATAGTGTTTAATAAAACAATATGAAAATATTGTCTTACCCTTAATAGCCCTGCAGAAAGGAGAGAGAGATAAATCAGGGGGAGGACAGGGCTGTGGTCAGGCGTTTCCTGCAGCTCTCTCGCTCTAACCTTCCACTTTTTTTCCCCTCTTTTTTCTCTTCCTGGGACACGCAGCGTAAAACGATCAGTTGTTCCTCGTTTTCTGTCTCGCTGGGAAAAGAGGGCGGAGATAAAGGATGCACTCTGTTGGTTACTAGTTGAACCTGGTACGTTTTTTCTCGACTTTTCAGCAAAACCTTGGAAACATGTCTGTTCCCAATACATCAGTTAGCATCCCCACCTCTGTGTAAATAGCTCAAAGTGAACTTGCATCTTTGTGTTTTCAGTTTAGTTTGTGAAGGAAAAGCTTAAACAGCAAAACCAAATAAACCTAAAAGAAAAACAACCTGAAACTGGGAAAACCTTCATTTTTCTAGACCTCCAAAGAATGAAGCTGCAGTTTGTTGAGGGAGTCTGATACTGCTGAATAAAAGCTGTGGGATTACACAGAAGACTTTCTCTCTCTAAGCTCCTCTTTAAAAAAAAAACAAATTTCAGTCAGTTCCCACTTCTCAGAGCTTGGACCGAATGTGGCTGCATCATGTCTCCCTGTTAGGCCGGATCGAAAATAGCCCAACGCTCATCCAGAATTTAAATTTCACTTTGATTCATTATTCACCCCATGCCCTGAAAAACCGAGCTTTCGGTGCTATTTAAACAGAAGGTGCCGTGTAAATTGAATCCAAAAGCATTTGGGATGTTTGATCATCATAACAGAAGTTCAGATGTTACTGCTGTGCAGAGGTTTGGCCCTCTGTGTTTCTGAGCATGCTGATGTGTTTTTTAACTCTAATTTATTCACCAAGTTTAGAGTATGCAATTTGCAGTGCTCTTCTCTTACATTCATGTTGCTCATTCATTCCCAGTAAGTTTCCAGTACAGCCTCCCTATTGGCTGATCAGCTTAGAGTAACTGCTTTGCTCACGGGCGCCTCAAGGTGTTGCCTTGGCCATAAAAAGGTTTTCTCACTTGATTTTCTTAGTTAGTCTGACAGTAATAACCATCAGCGACGGTGGATTTAGTCTTTGCTTTGTTAGCCACAGGTTTCTATTGAACACTTTCCATCATTTTGCTACAGCAGGATAATGATGTGTCAACACTGTTAGGGTACAACAGGAAATTCTTGTTTTGTTAACTCCCATCGTGTGACCATTGCACGCTGAGTCCACCTCAGATTTATAGGGCTCATTTCTTTGTCCTTGTGTCGCTCCCATCATCTGTTTCTATGTTGGCATTTGTTTTTTGGATAGGGAGTAGCTTCATCCTGTTTTAGCTCCCAGCAGCTTTGTGCAATATGAACTCAGGCACCTTTGAGTGTGAAATGTCCAAAAATAACTGCATTGGAGGGAAATAAACAGCCTCCATCCTTTATATGACGTAATGCAGATCTGGAATTGATTCTCCCTGCAGCGATAAGGAACTTGTTGCTGCAGCACATTAGTTTTTTCAAACGCATCACTTCTAAGTTATACTACATTTATTCTGCATGCAGTTCGGAGCGTAATCGAGGTAGTGTGGTCTCAACAGGCCATTTGTTCTCAGTGCTGGCAGCAGAAAAAGAACTGCAGGGCTTCAGTTTTATATGCCTTCAATAAGAAAGATTTCTTATGAATGAATTTTAGTTTCAATCCCCTTCTGTTGTAAAAATATCATGAGGTCAACATGAATCAATGAACTAAGAGAGTGAGCCAGCTCAGTGGCATCCCATCTGTGCCACGCAGCGGGTGGCTTCTTTCTCAAGGTGGATCCCGTGATGGGGCCCAGATTGGGAGCGCCAGCCGCCAAATGATGGTGCGTCACGTGGGGCAGCAGTCTGTCGCTTTCCCCTGAGGCAGTCTTTTTTTTTTTCTAGGAAAGAAGGACTGGAAACAAAAAGTGTAGAATGGTCCCCCTGCTTGTGTTGAATTTTAAATGTCAGTGCTGGTATACACAGCTGTTAGGGTAGCCTCGCTGCCATGCCTTCAGGTTGTGTTCCAGCTCTAAATACCAGACTGTCCTTGTATTCTTTCACCACTTAGCTCGTCTTCCCTGTGATGTCCTGGCATTCCAACTGGACTTAGCCGTTTCTCTCCTTTTTTAAAATGGTCAAACTCTATGATCCACTGGATCTACTGATCCAGAGCAGGAATGGCTGAAATGTAAATGTACGACTATAGTGAATCCCACCAGACGTGATGGAGTACTTGTTGCAGATCATTCTTAAGCCTTTGATTTTCTCAGGGCGCCATACGGTTGGATTTTACTACATGTGGTTTGTCCAGATGTGTCAGGTACAGTGTCAGGAACTGTCAGTCAGAGGCTGAATGGGCAATGGAATGAGCTTAGAAATAAGTAATTGATTGACGCTTGCTGCGAAGCTGTGTTTGGACAGGAAGATGTATGTCCGTCTCAGCAGTTTGCACATACTCATTTGAAGCACTCACAAGCAAACTCAAAGTCACACACACCCAGAAACACAAACAAACAGACGCTAAAACAAGTCTCAGAATAAGCGACGCAGGAAGGGAGGCAGCTCCTTACGACGTAACCCTAGACATCAGTGGTCACAAGGAGCAAAGGAGAGGATCTCCATGCCCTGGGCCTGATGTGGGCCTCCCAGCCAAACCAGAACAGGCCTCCCTGCACCTCCCCTATCCCAAATAATCACTGGGCCTCCAGAAACCAGAGAAAATAACTTAATTGGTATGCTATTTGAGTTTTTTTTTCCAATGGCATGGAACTGCTATAAATTATACATACCAAATTTCTCTTCTGTCTAACCAGGCAGCTCTCTGTGCTCTTAATCAAACTGCACTTTTCACAAATTTCAGTTTTTTTTTTTTTTATTTCTTGATAGTAGCTGTGAAAGCCTCGTGATCTTGACAAGTTAACTATATGTTTTGTTGGCTCACTGTTGTAATAGTACCACTGAAATAACAGCAGAAAAAAAAGCTCAAAGTGCGGCCAAACAGTAGGGGGAAAACACACGGCCTGTCAAATTAGAGCCAACACAAAGACCCGCTTGTTGAGAAGGGAGGGGGGGTCATGAACTCGGGATCCGGACGGAGACCACAGCATAAATTCTACCCATGTAACACCCCCCACCCCACCACCACCACCACCACCTTCCTAAAACACAAAGACGTCAGAGCAACCCAGAGATATACGTTTGGGTCTTTCCTCAGCCTGTCAGCGGCCATCCGTCTCTCTTATGTGTCCTTAAGTGCATCTGACCACAGCAGCCAGAGGAGGAGCTGCAGCGGTTGTAGCCGCAGGCTCACATCTGACCGGACTGGAAAACTCTTTATTACTTCTAACTTTATCTGTCCTTTTCCTTCCCTCTGTCGTACCTTCAGGGCAAATGCAGCGCTCAAGGATTTAGCCGTCAGTCCCGAGGTGGTCTGAAAAAGAGCAGTTTCTCGGCTTATTGTAACCTCCGACCTCTGACCCGGCGGGTAGCGAGGCACTTTGCTTCAGGAGGGTAGTGTCAGTGTGCCGTTGGTCCGTGTGTGTTTGGGGCGATTTTCATGCTTTGCATTCGTAATCTTGTGCTTCTCCTTAACGTCGGCGAGGTCAGGCAGTGGTTACCTTGTTGTTGCAGAGCAGTTAAAAGCCTCATTACAAGTCACATTTGGACAGCACCATTACACCAGCTCACCTCTCAGGGTTAATCACATAAGATGTTCACTTTAACTCCTTCCGCTCCTTTTCAGCAGCACTGTGTGTAGGTATGTATTAAATTTATGATATCCCCTCATGTGGAAGATTTGGTGTCTGTATGTTTGTGCTGCAGCAGAGTTTCTCTTACTCAGACATGATGTATGAGGATATATGCCTGGACTAGCTACGTGTTACTGCAATGCTGTATCTCACACACACATGCACACACACCTGGTGGAGTCTTCCAGGCATTGTCTTGGCTGTGCAGCAGCTTTAAGCCCAAACAGCATGAACTAGGAATGAGTGAGGTCACTCTGAGCCTCCTGAGGGGGGTTTCTGGCTCAGGGGGATCACCAGGGTTTAATGGCTGGTCTGATTTCAGTGTAGCCCCAATTAAAACCACCCAGGTAATGTTTTCCACACGTCTTTAGGCGTGAGGTCTCTGGTTAGTGTAGGAGGTGGTGAGTATGACGACCATCCCAGAAGGATTTTAGCACTCTCACCGTTCTGTGGAAATTGGCCATTTCCTTTGCTTTTTAAGCGAAGTGATGATGTTACAATTTGTTATCACTCCTTCAACAATAATTGCTCTCCAGGCTGAGACACACTGATTCCCATCTTGCCTTCCCAAGTAAAAGGAGAAACCAGGGGCAGAGGAGGAATGATGACGGGTTTCAATTCACTTTGGGAACATGCTGTTCTCTGAAATGTATCACTCAATGCTTCAAACCCAGGGAGGGACAGATTTGAAAAAGGACGTGTGACGTGAAAGTCAAAGCTCTTCAGATTACATTTAGCTTAAATAGTAACCCATCAAGTTTGATTTTCTTAAACACTGTAATTTAAAAAAAAAATACTACAGATATCATTTTGGAAGGCCTCTACCATTCTTTCTCTTTCTTTCTTCAGTTCAGGTTTTCTCATTTCCTCTTCCTGCGTTCTGTAGCAACCTAAAAATACACAAACCATAATCAGTTCAGACTCCTGGGAATAGATTTATGTCAGTTTGAAATAATTGCAGGTTTGAGGTGAGGCTGATCGGCGTATTTGCTTTCTCAATCATCAGCTCAGATCTTTAAACAGTCTCGGTAAGTTAAATTCTAATCAGCTACTGTACTGTTCACACAGCGTAGTGCAGTAACCTCATTTCCAAAAAGAAAAGATAAAAATATGTATTTTCATTTGTTAAAGAACAGACTTTTAGATCAAACACGGGAAGAACAGGATGTTACATCTTCACTGAGATGAGAACCACCAAATTCAAACGAGCCTGAAGTATCATTACATGTAAATGACACTGTAATGGTTCGCTATTTCTTTTTATGCTTAGTCTCAGATGTATTAAGGTTTGAAACTGTACATTGCTGCCATAAGCTCTCAAGTAAAAAGTCATGAGAAAAATCTTTCAGCTTCCTGAGTTATGTGTCCTGATTCATCTGAAATGGTTTTTAGGGTTTCATAATTATCATGAAAACCATTTCATGACACGATGCAGCTGTTTGTTGCATCCTGTTAAAATTAGGAGCTGTTGGTTTCAGGAAATAATGGTAATACGATTGGAACTGAACGTCTGCATCGACTCCAGAAAGTACACCTGATGTTCCTTTGATGTTTTAATAGTCACTTTGAGCTGTTGTTCATAAAGTCATTTTTCATTTGATTAACAGACTTTTACCTGGTATCTCAATTAGTTTTCCTTCGTAAACACAGTAAGCTTGTTTATTTTGTTTCTTCATTTGCCTCACGTACTGATGTCCTGATTAAAGTTTGATGGCTTTATTTACCGTGGGCTTTGATTGACGAGCTTCTTTGTTGACCCCTCCATTCTTATTAACATGCAGTCCCAGCAGAGATGAGTGGGAAGTGTCTCCTTCTCAGGCCCTTTCTCACCTTTTATGACAGCTGATGGTTATGAAATTGTTGAGGAATGGAAAGTCAGCAGAAAAGCTCTTCGAAAGCTTAGTGTACGCCGTGCTTTTTTGTGCCAAGGTTTGAGTGTGTGGTTTTGGCACTGGGTGGCTGAGCCACTAGGAGACCCTATCATAAGCATTTTTCAGCATTATGTTATCATACTGGGGGGGGAGGCGATGACTGTGGTTCCTGCAGGAATAACCCAGAGAGAGTTGTGAGTCGGTGCGGGAGGTAATGCGGGAGGTAATGCTGGTTTGAGCAGCAGGAGGAAAGGTAATGAATCGTGAGGGAGGAGGAGGGAGTTCACAGAAATGAAGTCTGGTTGGTAATTGATTCAAATGATCTTAAACGCTCTGAAAGAACAGAGCATAGAAATCACAGTTGTGCGTGTTCTGTTGTGTTGTGAGTTACGGGTGTAAGTTCGTCACGTTGTTATTGCTGGCGGGCGCTCTGCATTCTGAAGGTATAACATAACAGTGGAAATACACTTCTCACTCCCCACCACAACCAGCAAACACTGACAACTTACATAGCTCATGTTTGATTCCTTACTTTTGGTCTTTTGGTTTGTGTTGAAATAAATTGAACACAACGTATCATTAAAAGGATCTAAAGAAAAAATAAAACAGTCTTAAACTTGGCCTCCTCACTCAGATACTGTACTGCAGATAACCTCTTTCAGTCTAGGATCAAAACCAGTGCAGTAGCAGAGGAACTATCTCCCGTACGCCAGCTCTCTCTGCTGAATTAGTGTGCTGTCTCCTCCTCAGCCCGACTGTCTCTGCTCCACAGGAGCCCATTTATGGATCTAGAGATGAAATGCTTGACATCTTAGTAAATAAGGACAGAAGAGGATTTATCCAGGCCCCTGTTTCCCCCCGTTTATCACGGAGAATTGCTGAAGAGGCAGCTGACCTTTTCCCAATCTGCTGCATCTTCTTTCTTACTTCTTGCTCCATCTCTTTTCTTTTGTCTTCTGCTCTAATTTCCTCCTCATCCCTCCTCTTGTTTCTCCTGGCCCCTGCTTCTTCATCCTCCCACCTCTTTCTCTGTTTTTCTCTCCTCTCTTTCACTAGCAGCAAGCTAGTTAATGAGGTCATTTTGTTCTCCCTTATGAATGATTAAACTTATGAACAGATTAAACAGGAGGAATGGACAGTAAAGAAGTAGATGACTTACACAATCTCCTCATCAGCCCACTGTTCACTGCTGTCTCAGAGTGATGGATTCCACATTTTTTCACACATTAGTTGTTGAACCAGCAGCTGAGTCATAGCCTGCTATGTCACAGAGGATGAAAGCATCTGCTAAACCCCTGTAATATAAATGTAAAATGATGTTAATCTTCAGTTCTGTGGGGAGAAGGCACAGCTCCGCCCAATCTCTGCCTCCTGCCGTCGACACCGGATCACTTGCAGCCTTGCAATTGTCTCCCAAGGTTAGATCCTTCATTACAGCAGCCTCCCTCTTTGCAGGGGTCTGCCGTGCTGCTCCTGCCTCTCCTCCCCTCACCATCACAGACAGAACACTGCCATCTGTTGACGGGTGGGACAATTACATGTCTGGGGTTACTCTGCAGGCAGGTTTAGGCTGACAGTTCTTAGCAAGTGAACTGAACTATTTTTAAAGGATCAGTTCACACTAAACATATTTTCTCACTCTTAGTGGAGTCAAATGCCTTGTTTAAACTTCTTTTGCCACTTTTTAATTTATTTTTTACTTCCACCCAAAAAAAGCTGTGAGATTGGAAAAATCGTCTTATTCCACGCAGTCTGACAGTATCATATATATATATTCTGTACATGCTTGTGCTAGTTTTTGAATGAAGCTATATAAAGTTTTCTCTGAATGCAAACATTCAACCTTCCTCCAAGTGGAATGATGCATCCACAAAATATCTTTTGGATCCCCACTAGAATTTAAAACACAGTTCTGTAGGTTGGAACACGCACAAGAGTTTACTCATAATAAGGACATGTGCTCAGCCTGTGAAAACATTGTCTGTAGTTCTGGAGGGAACTTTACAAAGTTCAAAAGTACAACCCTGTTGATGTCATCAGGGTTATACCCTGACTTGAATTTGCAGACTTCAAATTAGTAACAGAGAGCCTGCACTCCAAACTGGGGGCATGGAGTGTGAAAGATTCGGGTGTTAACCTGGCAGGGAAAGTCTAACAAAAGGTGCTGTGGACTTGTAAGATCCAGTGTTTCTGGACCTGGGCCCATGCTGGGAACTAAAAGGATGGGATGTTTTGGCTTCTGCTTCATTGATTTTGACTGTTCTTTCTATAAACTGTCTCTTGCAAGTCTCCCAGCTTTATGCAAGTGCAATAATAAAATGCTGGAATAACTGTTCAGGAGGCTAATTTGCTCATTTGAAATAAAAAAATAAAAACTAAGCTGTCAACAAGATTTGGAAAAACAAATGTATTAAATTACTATTTGCCAAGAAAGTATTGTAATGTAATGTGTAATTCTTTAATATCTGGGTCAAAGCACCATGTTCTCCCACTGTAGCATTAGTGAACAGTGTAGAGTTGCAGTCCTTGGAGGCTGATTTCAGTCCGGTAAACAAGAGTAGCTTTTTTTGAATGGTGTTTCAGCATTTGTTGCATTTATTTAACATCCATCTTGCATCAATCCTACAGGCAACTGCAGCTATACAGTAGGAGTGTTAGTGCACTGAGGAAAAGGAAAGAGGTCCTACTCTCTCTGGTTGATCATGATCGTCTCAGGCACCGTACTGGCACGTTTAGCATAGTTCTCTCACAGTGGATCAGATCTATTTCTCCTCTGCTCGTTCTAATCAGCTTTTATCTTTAAGATTATACAGTTCTTTCTGCTTCTCTCTTCTAAAACTCACAGGGACCAGGCGCTGTGATTCAGAGCTTCTTCTCCTCTTAGTTTGACTTCTTAAGCTGCTTCTACTCTAAGAATCTTTGCAAGTTGCTGTGAAAAAGTGCGTCAGCGAAATCCTTTCATGTAAAACATGGGCTGTTGATATTAAAAGGTTTTGGCAGGAGACAGATGTTCTAATTCCAGGCCGATAATGGGCTGCGAGCAGCTTTGGCAGGACTGCGGCCTCCGTTTGATGGTCCCTGATGGTTTGTCCTGGGTGCCGCTCAGGCCACACAGAGGCTGGGCGGGTGCATCAGCTTTGGCCAGTGCCGAGCCGATCAGCCCGACACCTCGTTAAAGACCCGGCTTCCGAACCCACACATCGTCCCCTGCTGAGCTGCTGCTTCAGCTCCCGATCCGGTTTCACTCAGCCTCCACCGCAGCGCGAGCATTCAGGGTATTTTTCATGCCACGACTGGAGGAATAATGCTCCAGAGAGGCTTGACTCACAAGTTTTATTATTCTACTCAAGTTTTTAGAACTCGTAGCTCTAGATCAATGCCAGCAGCAGCGTACAGGCCGGTCTTTTTACTCAGTGGCTGTGACCTCCTTACTTGTCGGCTTGTGTGCAGGCCCTCCAACTGAATGTGGACTTCAGTATGCATAGGGCTGTATGTTCACAGGGGCAGAGGATTTTCTTCCCCATCTGGCTTTGACCTACACTTGTTCTGCTCTGGTTCACTTCATTCTCACCGGACATGGCTGCCATCCACCCCTCTCTCGCTCTCTCTGTGCCTCCCTGCTTCCCCTTCTGCCTTGCACTACCACCCAGCAGCCCCTGCCTCTGTGTTTTCCCTCACATGAAGCCCTGATCCCTCTCTTTTCCCCCCAGTGTT
Source organism: Toxotes lorentzi (assembly GCA_037833715.1). NCBI lineage: Eukaryota > Metazoa > Chordata > Actinopteri > Toxotidae > Toxotes > Toxotes lorentzi. The sequence goes on along the minus strand of JBBMJY010000015.1, from coordinate 13,506,675 downwards.
GCCTTTTTCAGTCTCCGCCTGTCTACCTCCCTGCCTCCCCTGCCCTCTCCCAGCCCCGACAGTTGGCCCCATGCTGCCCCTGCTGTGGTCGGGGTCGCCCACAATACAGTAGCGAAGCAGTTTGCCAAGACTTTGATAGACTCTATTTCTGAGCTTCAGGAAACCCTTAACTTTATGTCTGTTTCTTTTTGTGTCTTTGTTTACTTATACTAAGTTGTATGGCTTTGAAAGTATGTGATGTCAGTTCATCAGCTATTCGCAGTTTAACAGGTACATTTGGTTTGGAAGTCAGTTCACTTCCTTCATCCTTTCTGGAGTTTTCCGCCTGAGCAGAGGGGGGGAAATTTGGATTTACTTTTTTTTGTGACACATGAAAAGTTTGTGTAAAATTTGTCTGACAGTTAGATGGAAACATAGCTTCTGTCTTAGTTTCACTCCGTCTGTGTTCCTCCCTGCCTCTCCCCTCCTCACGCTCCTCCCTACGCTTTGTTCTCCTTTATCCTGTCACTCTTCACACAGAACAAAACGCATGCTTGATAATCCTCTCTCCTTCCCTCTGTGCATTTCTCTCTGTCTTCTTTTATGTTTTTTTTTTACTCTGGCTGAAAGTTGCCATGTTTTAAAGAGGCCAGGAGGGCTTTTATAATGTTTCATTCTTGGTGTAATTAGTGCCAAACCTGTTGAGTGTGTGAGACCCTACATCTGGTGACCTAGTGTAACCTTTGTGGTTTCAGCCTCTCATTTTTATCTAATTGAGAAAGTAATGAAGAAGTCTCTTAAAAAATGTGCAAAGCTGTCCTTTAACAAACAGAAAGGGGGCCTCTGTGACCCCACCTTTATCAAACTGGGGTCCTATGCGTCTCCACAGGGGGCTCCTAGACTTAAAAAACTGTTTGTAATCCCGTGCTTTAGGAGGCCCTGGAGGCTTCACTAAGGTACACAACCAAGGGTTGTTGAGGCTTGTCAGTAGAAAGCAGTCTAGCTTAATATTTAGCTCCAGGATTGGGGTCAGATGGAGGTCTGGAAAATCTCTTTCCACCATTTGAAATGAATTGGTAGATTAACAAGGCCTGGAGCTCAGGCAGAGTGCAGCCATTTTTGACTTGGGTGGTGAGTGTGAGTTACAAGGGCTATGGCACCATGTTGTATGAGTGACAACCCAGGACTTAAGTACAGTGTTATCACGGTTACCCCTGATCTTTTCCCTCTTTGGCACTTTAATTTGAAAAACCTGCTAAGGACTCTTGAATCAAAAGAAGGAAGAGAAGAATGTCCCTAATTCCCCAGTTTCTCTCACTCTTTCAAGGAGCTGGCATCTTGTAACCATTGGTTACCGCTCCACAAACAATCCTACGTAGGCCTAAATCGGCTTCTTGCCTTTTGAGAGACAGAGATGTCCCAGTGGACCCAAACCTGTCGGAAAGAATCTGTCTGCCACTTGCAACGAAATGAAAAACAGCAGGTCTCCTAGAACAGATCCTGACAGGTATTCCCATAATGGTGGAAATGTCCAAAAAAGCCTTATTCATAAAGTAGCAGCAGTTTTACAAGTCCCCCTTCATGCGTGTCTCTTGCTTATTTTTCACTTTAATAACATTGACATGTTTCAATGTTTTCCATTAAAGCCAAATTAGTATATCAGGACAGAACTGCTGTTGTTTAAAAACCTAATAGACCACAATTCTTTGTGGTATTTAATTGTTGCTGAAAAATCTGACCACTACAAAATACAGAACATAGCAGTGGGTTTTACTGGATTTGGTTTAAGAAGAGCAGGAATCTCGAGTGTGTCTGTGGTGCCTTGTGGTTAAACATGGCTCTAACACAGCCAGGAATAAGGGACTGTGTTCCCACTGGTACCACCCATGCAAGAGGGTTTGGACAGTGTTCTTGGTTAGAATTTAACTTGGGTCTGAACAAACGACCTTTAGTGTTCATATAATGTGATTTATTCAGCATGCCTCTGGTTATGCTTTCTTCATTGAGTTGACTGCATGTTCATGACTGCAGGTCTCTGTAGGTCGCTGGAAAACACGCACAAAAAAAGGCAGATATTACTGGACCTCCACATCCTCATATTCCATCTTGTCACATATACAGCAGGGCACAGCACTGCCTTCAGTGGCATTCTGTGTAAATTACGGGAGGCAGAATTGTTAAACATGGATGTAATTGTGAGGGTTTGTGGGCTGGTCAGTCATTATTTCACTTCCATTTGCATTAAATCTTACAATTTGAAAGTGTTCTGCTACAAGCATCAGCCGTAATAAAAAGCTTGTGTTTGGAAGAACTGACCGTTCCCTTAGTGTCCGTAAGTGGGTGACCACAATTTACCACTCACGCTGCACGGCCAAGGGAAAATGGAGAACTTTTTAATCCGAAAACAACCAAGTACACGACCTGCAGGAGTAAAAAATGAAGCCATGCAGCCCACAGGATCAAAACACCCATATAATTGAGATCAACGGGGCAGAACACTAATTTCTTAAACCTATTTGCTTTTAGCATGCGGCTAACATTCCAGGAAGGTGATAGCATAGTGCATTATGTACTATCTGTGCATCTCCACTTATTTTTTTTCACTGCATTTTTTTCTCCTGAATGTCTTGTTCTCAGTAGGAACACATGTCCGACCCTCGGGGTGTTTCCTGTCCGCACAAGTTACCCTGCATGCTGCTATCACGATGTCAACAAAACCCCGAAGGCAAACTCAACCCCCCCTCTTTCTGTTTTCCTTCTCCTTCATTGCCCCTATAAGACCCCGTCATCCCAACCCCATGCCCTTCAATCCTCACCTATGTTCTTCTCTATCTACTAATTTATGATCTCATCTCAACTCAATGCACACATTCAGGTGTGTGAAAGACTCTTTGTTCGCACTCTGTGGAGCCATTGTCCTCATTAAATGCACTCGCTTCACTCTCCTCTCACTCAGCTCCTTCTTCAATCTGTATTCCAATCTCAGAGCCGCTCAGAGGAAGGGGGACCTGAGACTCACCTCGCACAAATCTTCACAAATCTTCTGCTCATTTTACCAGCAGATGGTTTGGCTCTCATTCTGTAATGACTTCCCTCCATCCCTTGCATACTGGGAATCTTCATGCACACAGCTCAGGAGGAAATCCTGTCTTAATGTTTGTCTCACAGTAGGAGTTCGCCTATCAATTACACCGTTGTAAATCCAATCGGCACTGAACTGCGCCAGACACGGACACTATTAATCACAGGGTCTTGGGAGGGAGGTCTAGCTTCTGTTTTCTCTTGCGTAATTGCTACCTTTTTGGAATTGTGAGGCAAGGTCGATCCGTTGTGTTGCTAAACACATGTATTAGATGAGCGAAGCGTAGAATTAGGGGGCAGGCGCTTCTGTCATCATGACATTTTTATTTGCTTTCAGGTGAATAACAAAAAAAATGTGTGGTGTATTTTACAAGTTATTTCTGTTCCCTTTTTGACAGTGACTCATCGAGGTTTTAGTTCAAGGTGCCCTCTGTCAGATGCCGCTGCCTCAGGGTGTGTGCAGGCATATGTGTGTATGTGTTACTGTGTCTCATTTTGAATGTGTGTACATTTGGGAATGAGTCCGTGCAGTCCAACTGGAGAAGGCCAACATGCCACCAGTGTGCTGATGTTTATCAGCCTCATGTTGAAATGAGACACGGTGCTGTGTTCATCCTGTTTCAACTGATGAGATAACACGCCAGCTACACCGCAAACACACGCCTCCACGTCTCCTCCTCCACCCCCACGCCTGAGGTTTGTGAGTTGTGGTCCCGATCTGATCTGGTCGCAGTGAAGGGAGCATTTATCAGCATTCACTGATTGAACTTTCAGTTAGTTAATTGGATTGGAAAAAGGGCAAAAAGAGAGAGATGCATGAGGGAACATGGAACAAAAACCAAAGATAGGTGGGAAATTAAATAGGAGATTCAGGTTTATTATCTCCAGTGTGATGGGATGAGCCTTGAACTGTAAGATAGTTCAGTGAGGTGTGCCAGAATGAAGTCCCTGGGAGATAAACCTTCAATAACTATTTGCACACGGTGCATGTGTGTGTGGCGGCTTGGTTTACTATATTTTCGGGTTCTGGAAACCGAAAGCCCACTATACTTGTGGGGTAAGACAGCTTTGTAGGGACCAAAATGCTGGACCCACAAGTTTAAAGGTTAACACTTGGTTTTTAGGGTTCAGGTATTAATTAGGTTTAGAGTAATGGTTGGTGTGTGTGTGTGTGTGTGTGTGGGGAAGCCCCTCTCACCATGTGCATGCCACTCAGCGAGCAGCGATCCATGTCCCTGACACTATCGGCCTCTCTGGGACCCTGGGGAATGAAAGATCGTCTCCTCACTCAGACTCGTTATGCACACTGATATTGGCAGTGTGAGCTGGGAGATATACAAGATCTGGTTTTGATTTAGAATAGGCTTTTATAGGCTAATCCAGATGATCCTGTATTGAACCTGTTGAGAAAACGAGGAGAGCGATTTCTGAATTTCTGTCCAGGCTTAATGCTGAACAACAGTATACATGATATGATATGATATGATATGATATGATATGATATGATATGATATGATATGATATGATATGATATGATATGATCAGCTGCAATGTGTTCCAATAACAGTCTGAATCCTGTGGTTTACAGGTGCAGAGTTCCTCACAGTTTCCTGTTCCTCCTCCTCTTCTCTCTTCTTCTCTGTTTATCTTCCCTCTAACTTATATTCAATAAGATCTGCCTGCTTGATGCTTGGCAACCAATCAATAGGACAAATGGCAAAGAAAACTGAACTGACACTGGTAAACTGATATTGGAAAAATATTCTTATTAATATTGTAATACTGATTTCAGCTGTGTCACTCGGTTAAATGTCACACCTGATGAAGCTGAAACTAACAGCTGTTACATCTGTACAAAGTCACAGCCAGCAGTCTGAGTCTTGACATATCTTTTCCTCTGCAGAAAGTTTAAGGTCAAACTTTGAGTCTGCCCCTCATATCTTCTATTATCTCGACTTAAAGCTTGAAGGTGCAACATTAATTCTGTTTTGACACTTCCTCTTCACTTGCCTCAAGTTAATTTCCCCAACCGTTCTTATCCATTGAACAAATATTCTCCCTCTGCACTTTTGGCTGCTGTTTTTTCTTATTTTCTTTCTTTTTTTTTTTCTCTGCTATCTGGCTGTGGAAGAGGAAACTGAGCTGGAGCCGACCAGGAGCTTAGACGCTATTTTCTGTGGGACAGAGCTCCCTAAGCCCTGTAATCTTTTTATAATGGTTTGTGTTTGTGCTGCTTTTCTTGTGTCTTCTCTAAAGTGTGTACATGTTGCTGTGGTAGTTGTCCCCCTCTTTACATTAATCCTTCATTTGGGATGAGGTTGTTCTTCATCGACTGTTATATGAAATGATCAAATCTTTCTAATTTATCAAACTTAAGGAAAAATACAAAATTCGATTTTTCAAACTTTATATTATCTAATCCTAAATTTTGCATTGTCCAGGAGTCAAGTGGCTCAAAGCTTAAACACCAGAAAACGATAACAGGACATAAGATAAATGACTTACAGGAGCTCAGGCATGTGGCTATAGTGGGGATTAAACCCTGATCCCTGGCGGCAGCAGTGTCACAACCCTCTCTGTGAGCTTCATGACCAGGCTGAACAGCAGTTCATAGATCAGTTCAATCATTCTGGTTATTCTGTGGAGCAGGGACGCTTATCTCCTGCCAGCACAAACTGGCAACCTGACCTCAAACACAGTGTAACCACAAGAGGGGGATGTAGAGAGGGGCTGTGGTCAGTCTGGGTGGGTGACAGTCATTCTTTGTCTCTACAGATCAAAGGGATTAGTGTTGTTTGACTGATGCTGTGATTTCAGTTAACCTTCTTGAACCAAGCTATTAGCAGCAGCAGGATTAGAGCACAGTATATACACTTTCTTTGGATGCCTTTGTATGTCTTCCTTTGGGCAGATTTTCAATGGATTTTTAAGGATTTAGTTGTTTGTCTCCAGCCATTAAACAGCGAGCATGTAGTAGGTCAGAGGCTGCTACAGCTAAAGCTTTGAGTAGTATAAAGCTTTAACTGTATACTGTGTATTTCTGTGTGTAGGTCAAAGGTGAAAAATGCCATCCATCAGGCAGCCTCTTTCATGTTCCACATTCATAAAGATAATCATGATGTGCATTCATGCCTAAAAAAATCAAAACTTCATTTTTTGTAAGAGTTTTTTCATGCCCTTTGAAAATGTGACTTCAATAACAGCCGGCACTGAAAAAAAGACAGGCTCATTTAGAGGTTATTGGTAACACTCACTCCACTGGTCACATGCTGGTGTGTTTGATATTTTGACAATCATTTTCACTGTTTACACAAAACCGTCGCATTTTGGACCCAAATCCTTCATCTGATGTCACTAACAATCAATGGAAAAAACATGGGAACAAATCAAAGTCTTGTGAAGATATGGGTCAAGATAGAAATGAGTTGCAGGCCTCCTCCACTTGGTGCACATGTGACAAAAGTCACATCTGAATTTCTCCAGCCATGTTCCAGAGATGAGACAGTGAATATGCTGTTCGGTCAGTGGTTTAGAGGCTAAGGGAACAATAGTGCAAGATCCTTTCTCTAATTTAGTTCGTTGTTGTGTTGTTTTTGTTGTCCTCAAGTCACTGAATGAGTTGTGTTCTAATTTTTCTCTGAACATTGATAGATAGATTGATAGAAGCAAAATGAACACGACAGAAATGGATGGAAACTATCACTCATCCCCTCTCTAAGCTTTTATTCATTTGTTCATTCCTAAAGTATATACTTTACACTTTAGTGCGATACAGTGTTATTATGTTATGTTTGGGAGTGTTGTAGTGTTGTGGTCAAACCAAAAAACTTTTATTGACTAAACAATCAGTTAAGATTTGAAGAAATCAATTTGCACATTATAGTCTTTAGTAATAAAAATACATGTTAAATTTGCTCTTTAATCCTTCACACATGTGGAGGAGCTTGTTATTTGGTCATTTGGCTCTTGGAAGCGTTTCCAAACATCTTTTTTTTTCCTGAAGCTGTGAGAGTAAAACGGTGACAGTTAGTAAAATTGTGGATCAGCATCCAAACTGGGTCACAGCATGACTCCCACTGGATTTTCATGTGACCAAATCAACAACAGTCTCTTCAGTGTAACTGTTCCAGTGAAGCAGACTAAAGTTTCACCTTTTAAACTTCCAGCTAAAAACACCTGTGATGGGAGGTGAAGCTGTGTTCCAGTGAGAGGGCTGTGTGTGACAGGAGCAGTAATTTATGAGCTTCTCATGTGAGTGTTTCAGGTAGAGCTCAGTGATCATTTTTGTGAATGAGACAAGCCCGACTGCTGCAGTGTGAGTTGATTTGGAGCTTCACAGTTAGCTGCTGGCCTTGAAGAACAAAGAGTGGCCAGTGCAGTATGTAGGTCAGGTCGAGTGTGTGTGTGTGTGTGTGTGTGTGTGTGTGTGTGTGTGTGTGTGTGGCTGCAGTGTGTGAGAGCGAGAGACTTTGACTCCTGAAGTTCTTAACTGTAATGTAAGAAAACCAGAGGAAAAGTCACTGAAAACTAAAAATACCTTCAGAACTCTCCCAGTCAGAGTCAGATGGTCAGACCAGCTTGTCTTACTGTAGGAGCAGTGTGTTATTTCACTGACAGAAAACTTTAATCTTTTGAAGGAAAGTATAGTCAGTGCACCTTAACCCTCCTGAGATGGCATAATTTTACCTTAACTTTCCTTAACTAAGTTTGATAGCTTGACTTGTATAATAGCATATAATGGTTTTGATTGGCAGCCTTGCTGCTATAAGCACTATTTTTTCTAATAGCATAGCTATGTGTAATGTGGAAGAGGTCACTCATAGTGATGAACAGCTCTGCAGTTCCTTTCAGTTCTACACATCTTTGTAGCGTCTTTTAGATCATTGTGGTTTTACAGCTCACAGCTTTGATGTCTTGGTTCACTCTCACCGCTCTCATAATGTCATGAACACTACCTGCATGATATGAATGTACTTTGCTGACATTAGCCATTTGTCTACAGGGACCATTTGTCCCTGTTGCACTGTTTCCCATCCCTTTCTGACTTTCAATGCTGGGAATAAGTAAGTCTCACAGCAGCCATTTCTTTCAGCATTGCGAAACGTGAGAGAGAAATTGCCTGTATGAAAATGGGACAGGCTTTCCTCTTTTTAATGAAGACCAGACTGCAGGGCCAAATGTCACTCAGTCCATATTATTCCTTTGTCTCTCTGACCACTGAGTGATCCTCAGGTCCAGATGGGACCTGTGCAGAAGACCTCGGCTATCAGTAAATAGACATTTGGACCTTGATGCCAACTTATTACATAATGCCAGAGACCCCAGGGCTGCTGCAGGCTGGTTGGAGGGGCTTCATCTCTCCCCCTTCACCCCTCCAGGCTGATGGCCATTGTTACCCTGGAAGTGTGTGGCAGACTGGCTCTGGCTCACTTACAGCAGACTCAGCTCAAACAACTGGTTCAGCCTGCACCTGGTGTGTGTGTGTGTGTGTTACCTGTCTTTACCGGTTAATTTGTTTTCCATTTTCTGTCTGCAGATGTGTTTATCATCTGCCTGTTTGAGTACAGACAGTGTCAAACATGTTTATTTTGTAAGTCATCTTTGTGTGTGTATACATCTCTGTGTGTTGCCGGTGTGTTTGCAGCCCCTAAACCAATACCCTGCTACTCTGATGTGTTCTTTGAGACGGAGGCAGCTCGGGGCAACAGCCAGTCACCCTAAGCGAGTCTCCACACCACTTTGCATGTGAAACTACACACTCACATGCACAATTCTGCACAAACCTGGGACCTTTTCTGCAGCAGACCGGCCTTGGGATCCTTAAAATGTTATGTTGTGATAAGAAGACATGTTTAGATGCCAGAGTGAGCTAAATAATGCAGTTTGATAGCTGATAGTAACTGAAAATAGTGAATAATTACCACCAAAATCAAAAAAACCATCATGCAGTCTGGCCTTAATTTGTGGCGTCAAAGCTCAGTGATCATCCACCTGCAGCTGTGTGTCTGCTCTGCTGTCCTTCATCAAACAGGCCTGTTCAGACAGCTCTCAGTTCTCCCTCATCTGCCTGAATCTGCTAATCTGCCTGTTTTCTTTCTGAGCTCAGAAGCAAACATCAGAATCACAGGCTCCTCCTGCGTTGGTCTGAGTAATGTTGCTGCCTAATGACGGTGCCACAGAGAATGTCAGTGGTAATGACAGCAGTGAGCATCTCGGTGTCAACAGGCTTACCACGGAGGCTGTGAGATGACAGTTCAAGTGCATCACTTACAGCAGCAGCCATCATAGCCTCCTGTCTCAGTCCACGTACGTTCAGATAGCTCTTTTTTTTTTCATTTTAAGCTAAAAATGGAAAAACTGAGCTATTTTCCAAACGTTTTCTGCAGTTTTTATACTGGATTTTCTCCTGTGGATGCTGTAAAAGATTCCACTGACAGCTACAACGATTAGCCTCTTTTGAACACATGCATTTGATATGGAGGAGGAGAGACAACAAAAGAAATGATGACACTAATGAGAAAATATAATGAAGGAATATGCTCCATTCTTTCCTCACTAATTCCCCCGCCCACTCTCTTAATGACCTCTTAAATGTCTTTAATTTTTCTAATCGCAGTGTCTGGGTTTGCTGCCAAGTAGGGCTTTGGTAATTGATTTAATGATGAGGTGGAGAGCGCTCTTTTTGCTTGTTAGTACACTATTTAACATAATTAGTCAGAAGCATTGTTTTCATGTAACTGTGGTTCTCTGAGACGGCTGCAGGTAGACGGGCAGGGACACGCTGTTCCAAAAATAGAGCAATCGCACTGTTTCACTCAAAAGTGAAGTAAGCAGCATTTGAAAATAATTCCCACGCTTGTAAAAAGTTATAGATGATCAATTCTGAGTTTAAAAAAGCCAGAGGGACTAATGAAAAAGGTGTTTTTCTTGAATTCAAAGAAAGCCAAAACAAACATAACCCCTCTTGCTTCATTTCTCAGAAGACAATTCCTTTTCTCTGGTTGGCCTTTTCCTCTGCTGTTGCTCAACCTGCCCGGCAGGAAGTCACTCTGGTCAGTGTTTTGTTGACATTTTCGTGGCTCTTCAACGCTGACTGGGTCCAAACAGCAAATTAGCGAGGCAGCCCCAGTGACCTACAGCAGCAAAATGAGCGAGTAACAGACCACAGATAATAACTGGAAGGCCTCTCATCTGTGAAGTGCTGATGAAAGAAGTGGAGGAAGCCAAACTGTAAACATTTAGGCTCCAGGATGGCTTTTCCATCTTTGTTTGTGTGTTGCTGAGGTAGTGTTTGGGTGAGTGGGTTAAGTATTTTTGAGGAAATGAGCGTGTGTGTGTGTGTGTGTGTGTGTGTGTGTGTGTGTGTGTGTGTGTGTGTGTGTGTGTGTGTGTGTGTGTGT